>JAANYP010001513.1:0-299276 GCA_020465985.1 Centrapalus pauciflorus
TATATATATATATATATATATATATATATATATATATATATATATATATATATATATATATATATATAATTCTCCATTTTTTTAAAGGTTTTTCGGCCTACTTTGAGGCCGTTTTTGACCAAGCTCCAAAACAATTTAGGGTTTGGTTTTCTTAGACATTAAACTACTATATACAAAGAATTTTTAAAGTCAAGAACGGACATTTTTCAAAGTGTTTAGGTTGGGGAAAAAGCTTGTTAAAAACCCTATGTTGGCCATTTTTGAGCTGTCAAACTTTCGGGTTCCCAAATAATATCTTAGGGTTCGAAACTTTATATTAAATTATGAAAACCTCCGGATTTTTAGTTAAGACATTGATATAACTTTTGAGACAATAATCAACTCATTTTGTTAAGTTATGAATTAGTTATGATTTTTCAAAGTCGACGTACTATTTCTGCCGAAAATCCGGACTTCATAAACTTGAAACAACTTGTGATTCTTGTTGTTTATTCAAAAACTACTAGTATAAAAGGTTATAAAACACACTTATATAACTTGTTTTCATAATATTTATACTTACATAATGTGTTTATATTTATAAACACATTTGAAGAAAACAAACTTAAAAACCAAACTAGTGATTTATAAACTTGAGTTTTTTATGAAACTTGTTGTTGTTGGTGACTATATATATTATGCAAGACTTATATAAACATAAATGAAGAACATTTACTTACTTTGGGGTATTAGAAGAATGCAAATGAGTAGAAGGTTGGATCTTCAAAGATTTCACCAAGAACACTTTGCAAAAATGAAGAACATTTGAAAGAGATTTGTGTGCAATATGTGTGTGTGTGTGTGTGTGTGTGGCCGGCCTCAAGAGGAGAGAAAAGATATTTTTGGTGTGAATAAAATGAAAGGTTTTGATATCTATTTATAGATGAAGAAAAGCTCTTGCAATAATGGTGGATTTGAAGGTTGAGTGTAAATCTTGGTGGAGTGAAAGAGTGAAGTGTGATGATGGTGATTGTGTATGGTGTTTTAATAATAAAAAATTGAAGTCAACCCCTATGTTGTACAAGTTAGGGGCCGGCCATATGGAGATATTTATGAGGTATTTTCATTTTTTTTGTATAAATGTATTTCAAAATGTATTCTTGTATTTCCCTTTTTTTGTAAATTCATAAATACTTTTGAATGCATTAGTTTAATGAATTGTTTTAGTCTTGCATAATTAATGTTAAGTAAGTGTATTAGTGTATGATTAGTGTCACTACTCATAATTTAATTATGTACTTAGTTGAATTAATCCATCATATCGTAAATCGATTGGATTAATTAATTTGCCGATTGATCGCACCGATGAAATTAATTGTAATTGAATTGAATTTTCTTATGAACATTGTTAATCACTTTGATTAATTGATAATGACCATTGATTAGGTTATAATTGGCTAGTAAATACTGATTAGTTTATAGTAGCTAACCTGGTTTAGTGCCGGATGTTACAGTCTCCCCCTGTTACGGGAATTTCGTCCCGAAATTAACTCGTGTTCTCCACTGTTTGAGTATTTGAGAACAGATGAGGGTATTTTTCTCAGAACTGATCTTCGGGTTCCCATGTAAACCCAGGGCCTCGCTTAGATTTCCATCTGACTTTTATTATCGGGATTCGGTTGTGCTTTAGTTTCTTGACTTCTCGGTCCATTATTTCCACGGGTTGTTCAATGATGTTCAACTGATCATCTAATTCCAGTTCATCCATGGGTATGATGAGTGTTTCATCAGCCAGGCACTTCTTAACGTTTGACACATGAAAGGTATTATGTACATTACTTAGCTCTGGGGGCAGATCGAGTCGGTAGGCTACCGGGCCAATTCTTTTGGAGTTCTTGAATGGTCCGATATAACGAGGATTGAATTTTCGTCGTTTCCCAAAACGGATTACACCTTTCCAAGGCGAGACTTTCAGCGTTACTTGATCTCCCTCCTGGAATTCAAAATCCTTCCGTCTAACATCTGCATAGCTTTTCTGTCGATCCTGTGCGATCTTTAATCGGTTTCAAATCTGGACTATCTTTTCTGTAGTCTCCTTCATGATCTCGGGTCCAGTGATCTGGCTATCTCCTACCTCAGCCCAACAAAGCGGTGACCGACACTTTCGCCCATAAAGTGCATCGAATGGAGCAGCCTTAATACTCGAATGGTAGCTGTTGTTATAGGAAAACTCAACTAATGGCAGACGTCTGTCCCAACTTTTGCCAAAGTCGATAACACATGCCCTTGGCATGTCCTCCAATGTCTGAATCGTTCTTTCAGTCTGACCATCCGTCTGCGGGTGATAGGTCATGCTCATGTCTAGGCGTGTACCCAACGCCTCTTGTAACGATTACCAAAATCTTGATGTGAACCGGCTGTCCCTATCTTATATAATTGATACAGGAACTCCATGCCTTGAGACGACTTCTTTAAGATAGATTCGTGTTAACTTATCCATCTTATCAGTCTCCTTGATTGGCAAGAAGTGTGCAGTTTTTGTGAGTGGGTCCACAATCACCCAAATGGTGTCATAACCTCCAGAAGTCTTTGGCAACTTTGTGATGAAGTCCATGGTTATTTTCTCCCACTTCCACCTGAGTATTTCCGGTTGAACTAACAATCCTGACGGCTTCTGGTGCTCAGCCTTAACTTTCAAACATGTTAAACACTTGCTGACATACGTAGCAATGTTAGCCTTCATGTTTGGCCACCAGTACATTTCCTTCAGGTCGTGATACATCTTATCTGAACCTGGGTGAATAGCATATCTTTTTTTATGCCCTTCATCCATGACCAGCTTCCTCAACCCTCCAAATTTTGGTAGCCAAATTCTGTTCATTAAGTACCAGCATGCATCGGTCTTGATTTCAAACTGTTCATTATTACCGGCATATCTTTGACTCGATTGTCATGACCAAAGCTCGGACCCTCAAGGGCTTAACTCGTTCCTTTCGACTCAACGCATCAGTTACAACGTTTGCCTTGCCCGGGTGATATCGGATCTCGCAGTCGTAATCGCTTAGCAGTTCAACCGAGCACCATTGCCTCATGTTCGACTTCTTTTGGTCCAGAATGTGCTGAAGGCTCTTATGATCCGTGAATATCGTGCACTTTGTCCCGTAAAGGTAGTGCCTCCATATTTTAAGAGCAAACACCACTGCTCCGAGCTCCAAGTCGTGAGTCGTATAGTTTACCTCGTGGATTTTGAGTTGCCTCGATGCGTAAGCGATGACTTTATCCTTCTACATTAACACACAACCTAACTCATTGTGTGAGGCATCACAGTAGACCACAAAGTTTTATGTTCCCTCAGGTAGGGACAAAATAGGCGCACTACACAATCTCTACTTCAATGGTTTGAATGCCGTCTCCTGGTCTTCACCCCAAATATACTTCACATCCTTCCGAGTTAATTCCGTTAGCAAACCAACTATCTCAGAGAAGTTTTCGATAAATCGTCTATAATAACCGGCAGGACCTAGAAACTGATGGATTTCCAATGGAGTCCTAGGCGTTGCCCAGTTCTTAATAGCCTCGATTTTCAATGGATCTACTTGAATTCTTTGGCTATTGATCACATGCCCTAGGAATTTTACTTCTCGTAGCCAAAATTCACACTTAGAGAATTTGGCGTACAACTGTTCTTTCTCTAGTAACTCTAGGATTATCTTCGGATGCTGCTCATGTTCCTCTTAACTTCGAGAGTATATAAGGATATCGTCTTTGAACACTATTACAATTTTATCAAATACGGTTTACACACTCGATTCATGAGATTCATGGATACAGCTGGTGTGTTGGTTAAACCGAATGGCATCACCTGGAATTCGTAATGTCCATAACGAGTTCTGAATGCTGTCTTGGGTATATACTCTTCCCGAACCTTAACTTGGTGGTATCCGGATCGCAGATCAATCTTAGAGTAAAAACTAGATTCTTGGAGTTGATCGAATAAATCGTCGATTCTGGGGAGAGGGAATCAGTTGTTAATGGTTAACTTGTTTAGCTCTCAATAGTCAATGCACATCCTAAGGGATCCGTCCTTCTTCTTTACAAATAAGACTGGAGCTCCCCAAGGTGAGGAACTTGGTCGATGAATCCTTTATCTAACAGTTCTTGTAGCTGATTGGATAATTTCTGCATCTCTGACGGTGCTAATCGTTAGGGTGCTCGTGCGACAGGTGCAGCTCCAGGAACCAAGCCATTCTGAAGTTCTACTTGCCTAGTTGGTGGAAGTCCATGCAAGTCTTCAGGAAAGACCTTTGGATAGTCACGAACTACCGGGATTTCTTCGAGTCGTTTCTCCTTCGACTCCTTTTCTACTAGTTGAACCAACACTGCATGACAACCTTTCCGAAGGCATTTCAATGTTCTTAAGTCAGAGATTACGTTGAATTGGCGATTCTTTCTTTCTCCTTGGACTGTTAGGACTTTCTTTTTCTTAAGTGGTATTTTTACGACCTTCTTATCACATAGGATTTCGGAATGATTGTCTGACAACCAATCCATACCACTAACTATGTCCAAACCTCCGAGTTCGATAGGCATCAGGTCTATCTTAAAGGGATGATCGGCTAATTTCAGTGTGCAATTCTTAATGATACTATTTGCCTCAACCAGTTTGCCATCTGCTAGCTCTATAGTATAAGAGTTGTTTAAAGGGGATTTAGGGACATTCAATTGTTAACTGAACTTCGCAGAAATAAAGCTCCTATCGGCCCCAGTATCAAATAGTAGATAAGCATAAATGTCTTTAAGAAGAAATGTACCTGATACTTCATTGGGGTCCTGACAAGCGTCTCTAGCTCCCAACACAAAAGCTCTCCCTTGAGCTCCTCTGCTGTTTTTCAACGTTGGGCACTCATTCTTATAGTGCCCGACAACTCCATACTCAAAGCAGCTCCTCTGGTTGCTCCCATTGTTGTTGCTGTTATTGTTGCTATTGTTGGTGAATCTACAATCCTTGGTCAGATGACCAAGACGCTTACACTTCCCGCAAGGGGTTGGGCAGGGACCTTTGTTGTGGTGGTAGGTGCATTGGTTGGAAATGGGTTTGGTACCAGTCTAGCCTTTCCAAGGTTCGGCTCCGGCTACAAAGGCTTTAATGGTTTCGGGCTTTTTGGAATGCGAAGCCGAATTCTTCCTAGACTTGTCTTCCCATTTTCTCTTGTTCTCTCCTGCTTTGGCCTCATTCCTTCGAGCCACTTGATCTATCAAATTATTCGCCATTCGGATGGCGCCCTGGATGGTGATGGGGTTTGAGGCGGTGACGTTGCCTTGGATTTGAGGGGCGAGTCCCCAAATGTAGCGTTCGACCTTCTTGTACTCGGGGATCACCATTTGTGGGCATAGTAGGCTTAGTTCATGGAAACGGTTAGTGTATCCGGTAACATCTTTACCCATCATCTTGAGATTCCAGAACTCAGATTCCATCTTCTGTAGTTCATTTTGGGGGCAATACTCATTGGTCATCATCTGTTTCAACTCAGTCCAGGCGAGTTGATAGGTCGTGTCGATTCCAACAGACTGGGCATACGAATTCCACCAAGTTAATGCTCTATCCTGAAGAGTGTGAGTAGCAAACTTAACTTTCTTATCTTCTACACATCCGCTGACGCCGAAGACAGACTCAAGTTTATCAAACCAAGGAACTAGTCTGACAGCTCCCTCGGTTCCATTGAAGTAACGGGGCTTGCAGCTCAAATACCCCTTAATCCTGCAACCCTTGGGATTTGTTTCGGTTCCTCCTGTAGTATGACTAGCTCCACTGTCACCATTGGTAGAACCATTCCGATTGGTTTTGTAACATCCTCAGACCTAAATCATTGTAACTGAGGTTTAATTAGATGAATTTTTAAATTAATGCAATTTAAGTTGGATTATGAAAATGATTATGTATCTGGATATTTGAAAGTTGGATGTTATTTTTAAGAAATTAAGAGATTTAAGAATTTCAATTTTTAATTATTAAGTACGATTGATAAAATGATTAAATATGATAAAACTCAGTATTTAATGGAACCGGATAAGTGTAGGGACTAAAGGTGTCAAAGTTGGAAATTTTTGAAATAAAAGACCAAGGATCTTTCATTTTGAACTATCACACTCTCTCTCATCTCTCGGCTCCCTCTCTCTCTAAACAAATCAAGAAGAACAAAAGTTGGTATTTGAAGCTGAAATTTGGAATCAAGATTGCTAGGAAGGATCTATAAACACTGCAATTGAAAATTTGAGGTAATAATTCTCTGAAATTCGAATTTAGTAGCATTTTGATCGGTTTTTGGGTAAAATCCGAAACACTGATTTGATGATGAGGATGTTAATGCATGTTAGATATTGTTATGGAATCATTCAAATCGAGTGTTGGGGTTGATATATATTGAATTTCAGCTTCTGAAACAACCCATAAGTATGATATTTGGATTTTAGTGTGAGTTCTTAGTGTGTGTGTTCGACGGATGGAACAAAATGAACAAAATGGGTTCAATTTGATATGTAAATATGTTAAAAGTAGTGTTAAAATGGTTTGAAATAAGAATATCTATGTTGGAATGAATTATTTCGAACATTGAATAAGTACAGTAATGAAGGAAATTAAAATCTAGAAAATATTAAGACTGCACTATTATGAACTCGGATGTCCGAATTCGGATCTGGCAGGAACTCGGATCCGGACCGATTTCGGATAGGATCCGAACTGTTGATACTCGAAAATTTCAAAATAATTTCTAAGTGTTGGGATCCGGATGGGTCCGAATTCGATGGGGGGTCCGAACTTGATGGTGGTCCGAATTGGGGATTATATATGGTCCGAACCTGACTGTGGACCGAACTCAGATGGGTCCGAATTCGGGTGGGGTCCGAATTCGGACATGGATCCGAAATGTGGATCAAATATTTACAAAACTTATAAAATTTAGTTTTATGAAATTAAACAGTTATTGACACAACGTGTTGTTACAATTGACTTAACAGGTCCCTTATGGTGTTGTTTAACCCACAATGGGGTACTTTGTGGATCCGGTTGAAATCCCGAGGAGAAATAAAATTGCTTAAAGTTTAATAACGCACCCACTGTGAGTACATTAGATTTCGCATGTTTATATCTGTTTTATGTTACCTTTGCCTGCTGAGACATGTTGCTTCATTTATCGTTTGGAATTCTACTAACTTGCGTAGATTTAGATGCACATTCATACTTGTTGCATTTCCATTCGTCTGTTGTGCATCTAGTGATGGACCGGTGGGTCGCATCAATTACTCCGATGTTACTGCGCTATATGACCCAAAGCTGATCCCTCCGAGGTTCTGGTAGGCAGTAAGTCATCCCCGATGCTATGGTTATCCCATATGGTGTGTTTTTATGCCGAGCTTTGGGCTCGAAGGAGCTGCGGCTCTTGCTCCGTACTTGGTGTACGAAGAGGGTATACGATGTTTGTCATAGGTGTTACTCTTGGGGCTTCATAAAGATTTATAAAATACGTAATCTGTGTATTCACTAAGCATTCGCTTACCCCTCAGTTGTTGACGTTTTTACAGGAAAAGGAAAGTCTACAGCCGGACCGTCTATCTAGGTCATTTGTTCAAGTGAGTGAAGAATATCTAGTACCCAGCTTGGTAATTGAAAATGGGATTATGGTTGTATTATAATGGTGATGTAATAATGTATTGAGTATGTAGACTTTGTAATGATACCTTGTAGCATCGTAGGGTGTTTGAAACAGTTGTAATATTTTATTTATGTATTTTTATGCTTCCGCATTTTAATTAAGCTTTCAGATCATTATGTATATTATGATTGGTGTTTAATCCTGGGTGTTATGTAATTGTGGTTAATGTGGCAAGGGTGTCACATGGTATGGTATCAGAGCAGTAGTTTGAGATTCAGGTGTTCGTGAGGTCTTGGTCTCAAACATTAAGTAATGATATGTAGTGGTTTAAGTAATGATCTGAACTAAGATAGGTTACGATCTAGTAATCATAGGACATTGACTATCATAAGGGATAATTGGGTGGTGTCTTTAAAAAAAATGAATGACATGTTACTAAACAAGTTATATGTTTCATATTTCAGAACATGTCTGGAGGAGGAATGACACCTGAAGAAACAAGGAATATGATGCTAGCCTTGATGGCTGAGCAAAATCAAATGATTCAAGACCAGTTTCGGGCTCGAGATGAGGCCGAAGCTAAGAGAAGGGAGGATAAGAGAAAGAACAAAGAAAAAGAAGGGGGCAATAATGATGAACAATATGACAACACTGGGTCATCTAACAAACCCAAAGGTTGTCGGTTTAAGGATTTCAAAGGAAATGGTGCTGTGGAGTTTAATGGATTGGGTGATGCTGTTGCCGCACTGGAATGGATAACGGCAACCGAACGAACATTCCGAATCAGCGATTGTGCTGAGAAGGACATGGTTCGGTATGCTACTGCTATGTTCACCAAGGATGCAATTATGTGGTGGAATTCTATGGTGAATGCTTTGACGTTGGAGAAGGTCTCTGTAATGACTTGGGCTGAGTTCACTGACTTGTTCACTCAGCAGTACTGTCCGGTTGACGAGCGCCGAAGGTTGGAAGCGAAGTTTATGGCGCTGATGCAGGGGACGAAGACGGTGTCCCAGTATGCCATGGAATTCACGAGGCTGAGTTTGTTTGCGCCTCATCAGGTGGATATTGAAGAAAGGAAAGTAACCAGGTTTGAGGCTGGTCTGGATATTGAGATCAGAAGAGTTATGAGTAACGTTCGCTATCCTACATTTGATGGTCTACTTGAGGCTGCCAGAAATGTTAAACAAATTCTGACTATGTCGGGATATTCGATTGGGTCTACTGCTGCTGCTACTAATCCGACACAGCCGTCACCGCCGAAGCGCAAGCGTGAGGGATGATACTCGGGATCTTCTCGCTCATCGCAGACTCGCTGCAACAGTCTTATCGCCGACAGTCTGGGTCTTCTGGTCGTGCTCGTGCCTATTCCATCAACACTGAGCTGCAATATTGTAATAAGTGTCATCTGGAACACTTTGGCAAGTGCACTAATGGACGCGCTTGCTTTTGCTGTGGAGAGTTGGGGCATTTCCAGAGTGAGTGTCCACGAAAAGGTGATGCTTGCTATAAATGTGGTGTATGGGGGTACTATAGTAGGAACTGTCGAAAGAACGCTCCAGCAGCTGCTGCTCCATCATCAACTCGATCATCTGGGGGATCTAGTGGTGGTTCAGTCAACCGCCGGAACAAGCCACAAAGGGCACCGGCTCGTGCTTTTCAGATTACGGTGGAGGAAGCGAGGGAAAACCCGGAGATGGTTACGGGTACGTTTATAGTAAACTCTTTACCTGCACGAGTGCTGTTTGACTCGGGTGCCAATAGATCATTTGTATCTACTATGTTTGCACAACAACTTGACATGCCGCTTTCTAGATTATCTACCATTCTTGACATAGAAACTGCTAGCAACACTCTAGTCAAAGTACATCATGTATACCGCAACTGCACGTTAGTGATTGAAGATGTAGTCTTCAATCTTGATTTGATTCCGATTGCATTTAGTGAATTTGACGTGATTATCGGGATGGACTGGTTAATTGAGAATGAAGCCCACATAGTATGTAAGAAGCGTATGATAAAGATAACTACTCCGGAGGGGCGTGAAATCTGTATATACGGGGATAGGAGAAGTGGGGATCTGTGCTTACTGACCATTGCAAAAGCTCGAAAGCTTGTTGCAAAGTGGTGTGACGCGTATCTGGCATATGCTATTGATGCCAAGGCTGAGAAGAAGACTTTGGCCGATGTGCCAGTTGTTTCACAATTCCCGGATGTGTTTCCGGAAGACTTGTCTGGCGTGCCGCCTGAGAGACAAGTGGAGTTCCGTATTGACTTGATCCCTGGAGCTGCACCGGTAGCTCGTTCTCCGTATCGCCTTGCTCCTATAGAGATAAAAGAGATGACGACACAACTCGAGGAGTTGTTGGATAAGGGCTTCATTCGACCGAGTTCATCGCCGTGGGGAGCTCCGGTATTGTTTGTTAAGAAGAAGGATGGCACCATGAGGATGTGCATTGATTACCGGGAGCTGAATAAGCTGACTATTAAGAACAAGTATCCGCTGCCGAGGATAGACGACTTGTTTGATCAGTTACACGGGGCTTGTGTCTTTTCTAAGATCGACTTGAGGTCAGGATATCATCAGTTGAAAGTTCGAGAGGAGGATGTACCTAAGACAGCTTTCAGGACACGATATGGGCATTACGAGTTCTTGGTTATGCCTTTCGGGTTAACCAATGCCCCGACTGTCTTTATGGACTTGATGAATAGGGTTTGCAGACCGATGTTAGATAAATCAGTGATTGTATTTATAGATGACATTCTAGTGTATTCTAAGTTTGAAGTTGAACATGCAGTTCATCTAAAAGAGTTATTGGAATTGTTAAGGAAGGAAAAGTTGTATGCCAAATTCACAAAGTGTGAGTTTTGGCTGCAACAAATACAGTTTCTAGGACATGTGATTTCGGGGGCTGGGATTTCAGTAGATCCGGCTAAGGTAGAAGCGATAAAGAATTGGGAGCCGCCTCGTTCAGCTGCAGAAGTTAGAAGTTTTCTGGGGTTGGCGGGTTACTATAGGAGATTTATAAAGAACTTTTCCAAGATTGCAGTTCCTTTGACTGCATTAACCAAGAAGAATGCACCGTTTGTATGGGAAACTGTGCAGCAGGATGCTTTTGAAATTTTGAAGAAGACGTTAAGCGAAGCACCGATACTTGCTCTACCGGAGGGCAATGAGGATTTTGTGGTTTACACAGATGCTTCGAGGTTGGGGTTAGCTGCTCTACTGATGCAGCGCGGGAAAGTAATTGCTTATGCTTCAAGACAGTTGAAGCAGCATAAGAAGACTTATTCAACTCATGATCTTTAGTTGACAGCGGTCACATTTTCATTGAAGTTATGGAGACACTATATGTACGGTACTAAGTGTCAACTCTACACGGACCATAAGAGTTTAAAATACATAATTAGTCTGAAGGAGCTCAATATGAGACAAAGACGTTCAATGGAACTTATAAAGGATTATGACTGTGAAATCCTTTATCACCCCGGAAAGGCTAATGTAGTAGCCGATGCACTAAGCCGTAAGGCTTACTCTAAGGATTGCTGCTACATGATGACGTCTACTATGTTAACTTCCACAATAATTGATGATGTTAAAGCTGCTCAAGTGGAAGCTTTGAAGGAAGAAAACATTGGTGAAGAAGATATAAGGGTACAGATTAAGAATATGGAAACAAGTGAGTCGGGACTGAAAGGGGTTTACGGAAGGATCTGGGTGCCAAAGTATGGTGGTATAAGAAATGTAATCATCGAAGAAGCGCATCAATAGAAATTTTCTATACATCCCGGGAGCACAAAGATGTACAACGAATTAAGGCAGACTTTTGGTGGCCCGGATTGAAGAAGGACATTGGTCAGTATGTGGAGAGATGTAGGACTTGCCGGCTTGTGAAAGCCGAACATCAGCAACCATATTGCAGTCTGCAACCGCTTCCTATTCCGGAATGGAAGTGGGAACACATAACCATTGATTTCGTTACAAAGTTGCCGAAGACTAGGCGTCAACATGATGCAGTTTGGGTAATAGTTGATAGATTGACTAAGTCTGCACATTTTATTCCAATAAGAGAGAATTATTCATTGGAAAAGTTGGCTCAGATTTACATGGATGAGATTGTTTCTAGACACGGAGTACCAAAGTCCATTGTATCTGATCGTGATAGCCGCTTCACCTCCAACTTTTGGTCGACATTGCAGGAAGGGTTGGGAACAAGGATTGCTATGAGTACAGCCTATCGTCCTCAAACTGATAGCCAAAGTGAATGAACAATCCTCACCTTGGAGGATATGATGAGATCATGTGTGTTGGATCTCGGTGGCAATTGGGACGATCATTTTCCGCTGATAGAATTCTCTTACAATGACAGTTACCACACGACGATCAAGAAAGCGCCGTTCGAGGCTTTATATGGAAGAAGGTGTAGGACTCCTACGTGTTGGAGTGAAACTGGAGAAACGTCGATTGCTGCGCCGGCATTGCTTCAGGAAACAAATGAGAAGATATAGTTGATTAGACAGAATATGAAAGCGGCCCAGGATCGTCAGAAAAGTTATTATGACAGGAGACACAAACCAATCAGTTTTGATGTGAATGATTGGGTATATCTGAAAGTATCACCTATGAGAGGTGTTACTCGTTTCGTGAAGAGAGGAAAGTTGGCTCCAAGATTTGTTGGGCCATTCAAGATTACTGAGAAAGTAGGGAACCAGTCTTACCGTTTGGAACTGCCTGAAGAAATGTCAGGCATACATCCAGTGTTTCATGTTGGAAATCTCAGGAAATCATTCACTACCGGCAATGAAGACTGGGCTGATCACACTGAACTGCAAGTTGATGAAAGGCTCCGATATGTTGAGGAGCCGGAGTGTGTGTTGGATACCAAAGTGAAGAAACTAAGAAGTAAAGAGATAGAGATGGTGCTGGTATGTTGGAAGCATCACAAAGGAGCGAATCACACTTGGGAGACAAAAACGGAAATGTTGGAGAAATATCCACAACTGTTTGGATCCGAATAACTTCGAGGACGAAGTTTGAGCGTGGTGGAGCCCATGCTGAAACATCCTCAGATTTAAATCATTGTAACTGAGGTTTAATTAGATGAATTTTTAAATTAATGCAATTTAAGTTGGATTCTGAAATTGATTATGTATCTGGATATTTGAAAGTTGGATGTTATTTTTAAGAAATTAAGAGATTTAAGAATTTCAATGTTTAATTATTAAGTATGATTGATAAAATGATTAAATATGATAAAACTCAGTATTTAATGGAACCGGATAAGTGTAGGGACTAAAGGTGTCAAAGTTGGAAATTTTGAAATAAAAGACCAAGGGTCTTTCATTTTGAACTATCACTCTCTCTCTCATCTCTCGGCTCCCTCTCTCTCTAAACAAATCAAGAAGAACAAAAGTTGGTATTTGAAGCTGAAATTTGGAATCAAGATTGCTAGGAAGGATCTATAAACACTGCAATTGAAAATTTGAGGTAATAATTCTCTGAAATTCGAATTTAGTAGCATTTTGATCGGTTTTTGGGTAAAATCCGAAACACTGATTTGATGATGAGGATGTTAATGCATGTTAGATATTGTTATGGAATCATTCAAATCGAGTGTTGAGGTTGATATATATTGAATTTCAGCTTCTGAAACAACCCATAAGTATGATATTTGGATTTTAGTGTGAGTTCTTAGTGTGTGTGTTCGACGGATGGAACAAAATGGGTTCAATTTGATATGTAAATATGTTAAAATTAGTGTTAAAATGGTTAGAAATAAGAATATCTATGTTGGCATGAATTATTTCGAACATTAAATAAGTACAGAAATGAAGGAAATTAAAATCTGGAAAATATCAAGACTGCATTATTATGAACTCGGATGTCCGAATTCGGATCTGGCAGGAACTCGGATCCGGACCGAATTCGGATAGGATTCGAACTGTTGATACTCGAAAATTTCAAAATAATTTCTAAGTGTTGGGATCCGGATGGGTCCGAATTCGGATGGGCCCGAATTCGATGGGGGGTCCGAACTTGATGGTGGACCGAATTGGGGATTATATATGGTCCGAATCTGACTGTGGACCGAACTCAGATGGGTCCGAATTCGGGTGGGGTCCGAATTCGGACATGGATCCGAAATGTGGATTAAATATTTACAAAACTTATAAAATTTAGTTTTATGAAATTAAACAGTTATTGACACAACGTGTTGTTACAACTGACTTAACAGGTCCCTTGTGGTGTTGTTTAACCCACAGTGGGGTACTTTGTGGATCCGGTTGAAATCCCGAGGAGAAATAAAATAGCTTAAAGTTTAATAACGCACCCACTGTGAGTACATTAGATTTCGCATGTTTATATCTGTTTTATGTTAGCTTTGCCTGCTGAGACATGTTGCTTCATTTATCGTTTGGAATTCTACTAACTTGCGTAGATTTAGATGCACATTCATACTTGTTGCATGTCCGTTCGTTTGTTGTGCATCTAGTGATGGACCGGTGGGTCGCATCAATTACTCCGATGTTACTGCGCTATATGACCCGGAGCTGATCCCTCTGAGGTTCTTGTAGGCAGTAAGTCATCCCCGATGTTATGGTTGTCTCAGATGGTGTGTTTTTATGCCGAGCTTTGGGCTCGAAGGAGCTGCGGCTCTTGCTCCGTACTTGGTGTACGAAGAGGGTATACGATGTTTGTCATCTGTGTTACTCTTGGGGCTTCATAAAGATTTATAAAATGCGTAATCTGTGTATTCACTAAGCATTCGCTTACCCCTCAGTTGTTGACGTTTTTACAGGAAAAAGGAAAGTCTACAGTCGGACCGTCTAGCTAGGTCATTTGTTCAAGTGATTGAAGAATATCTACTACCCAGCTTGGTAATTTGAAAATGGGATTATGGTTGTATTATAATGGTGATGTAATAATGTATTTAGTATGTAGACTTGGTAATGAAACCTTGTAGCATCGTAGGGTGTTTGAAACAGTTGTAATATTTTATTTATGTATTTTTATGCTTCCGCATTTTAATTAAGCTTTCAGATCATTATGTATATTATGATTGGTGTTTAATCCTGGGTGTTATGTAATTGTGGTTAATGTGGCAAGGGTGTCACAGGTTTCGTAGGGGGGGGGGGGGTTATTACACGAAAATTTGAAGTCCTACGCTATTATGATAGGGGGTACTAGGTGTGGGAGTGATCGGGGTTCTCTCCCTTTTCTAATGCATCGAGGCGCCGTGTTAGCTCCTCATTACAGGCCTGTATTCAGCTAGTCGTTGCCGAAGCTCCTCCAGCCTGTCCTGTTGAACAATGAGCGCGTGCTGGTTGGCCCAATACAGGTTGTGTTGGGCACAAAAAGGCCTCAGTCAAACCTGCTCTACATCTTAGGGGAAGATTTTTAATCAAACCTGTTTGATGCACTTGAAGGTATAATTTAAGGCCTGTTAATGCCTTATTGAAACCTGAAAAGCGATTTGCAATATCAGCCAAAGCTGTTTACCATGTTGCATTTGTTGCAACAAAGGCAGATCGTCCAAGCTGTTTTGTCTGATGAACAGGCTGGACATAAACTGTCTACGCTGCTCTGTTCTGTTGAGCAGCTTGGACAGATTATAAGTGTTATGTTCTTTATGAACAGGCTAAACACTTTATGGAATATGTTTCCAGGTCCTCATGTATTGTTTTTGGCTACAAGATCAGTTTACAAAGTCGAAGACAAAGTGGAAAACAGAAACTGCAAAGCCTGCTACGCTGTTCTGTTACGTGAAGACAAACGGATATTTGAAATGGGTGACATACCATTTATTATATCAAAAAGGCCTTTACAAAAGAAGAAAGATGCAAAGTTGACATTCCTCTTTCGGTTAAAGGCTTATGCAACAGAGACAAAAAGAAAAAGACAAAGATTCTGCCACATGAAGACAAGTCTGCTTTATCAGAATGTGCTATAACGTTGTTTTGTCTTTTTGGAAAGACATCCAACTATTTCATCGTCCAATGAAGAAGCTTCACTGAGATTCTCAGTGAGAGTATAAAAGGAAGCTTCTAGGATTATGAGATAACCAAGAGTGAGAAATCAGATCGTGCATTGAAGTGTGTTTTTCCATGCATGCAAGTCTGCTTGAATAGAACAGTACGTGTGTCTAAGCTGCTCATATTCAAGTTGTCCAATCTGTGTCTTGTAAAATCAGTGAGTGCATCTAAGTGAGTGAATCTATGTGAGTGTGGTCATTGTATCTAGTCTGAGTGTGTCTTAGATTAGTTGAACATCTGTTGTTTCTGTCATCTAAGCTTGAACCTTTTCGCAGTCAAGCTTGTTTGTAATTAACACTTGTTAATAATATACACAAATATTGAGAAAAAGAGTGTTGAGTTTTCAAAAGCTGTATTCACCCCCCCTACAGCGTAGAACAATTCACTAGGGAAACCTTTTGGGACCTACAACTGGTATCAGAGCAGATAGAGTGTGCGTTAACTCTAGATCTCTCTTTCTCCCTACTTTCCCATGGACAACAGTGCTGCCAGTTCCTCCACTTACTATGACAATGGTTCAATGGCCAAACCCCCCAAATTCAATCATCAAAACTTCTCTGGTTGAAAGTGCAGAATGATGCTCTACTTAGAGAATCCGGATGTACAACTGCCAGAGATAGTAATGGAAGGTCCCTATGTGCCATCTTCTTTTACTACCATCACTCCTGCTGTTGAAGAAGCTGCCCCTGAGATCAGAACCTTTGAGAAGGCCAAAGCTCAATGGTCTGATGAAGACAAGAGGCTGGTTGCTCTTGATGCAAAAGCCAGGAATAACCTGGGCATTTCTCTCCCTGATGATGTGTTCAAACATGTTGAGAAAATGAAGACTGCAAAGGAGTTGTGTGATACTTTGTGTACCGTCTATGAAGACTGCAAAACTGGCCACATAGCTGCTGACTGTGTGTCTAAAGCTATTGGTCCGTCATTCAAACCATTCAAGACAAACAGGGATGATGGCTACAGGGTTAAGTACCTTATGGCCATGGCTAAGCTGAAAAACTTGGAAAACTTAGTGGCTTCCAACAAGAAAAAGGGACTCATGGCTGAGACATGGGTGGGAGGAATCTGACTCATCTTCAAATGAAGAAGATAACAACTGTCTGATGGCCAACACTGATGTCCCATCAACCAGCAACTTCAAATAAGACCTGGCTGAAGCTGAAGCCTTCAGCAGCTTAGAGAATTGGAATCCCACAATGATGTACAAGGTACAAAACTTTATGGCTTACAGTTCTGATGAAAAAGTAAAAATGTTTGATTACATACTTGTTCATTTAAAAGCTGCTGTTGAGAAGCACAATGTCTTACTGTCTGAAATCTCTAAGCTAAAAACTGATCTTGACATAAAAACTAGCAAACTGGAAAGTTTCGATAAGTTGGAAACTGTACTTGATGAATTAAAACACATCAACTCTATTTTACCAGAAGAAAATAGAGAAGCAGACATAAAACATTCAAAGCTTCAAAATATAGTTGACTCTTGGTGTCAATCTGCACAAAAAGTCAGCCATTGCCTAAGTCAACAGATCCCTGAACAAATCCAAGCCAATCTTGGAGGGGATCTTGACAAAGCAGCTTCTATTGTTGAGATAAATAATCTGAAAAATGACTTATCCACTCTTGGTGAGCTTCCTAGCACTTTAATTCAGAAAGTAAATGGTAAGCTAGTCTTAACAAATAGGTTTGTCAGGCCTAAAAATACTGACAGCTTGTGTGAAAAAGCTCCAAAAGCTGATGATGGAATGTGTTCTCCATCAAATCAGCCTGCTAAGTGCTCTGCTGGTTCACACAAGCAAAAGAAAGGAAAACAAGCTCAAACTGCAGCTGTGGACTCTAAACCTGTTGACAAAACAGGCTCTGGGTCTAAAGCTGATGGTAAGAGACCTGTCAATCCTTTTGATGTTGACCATTTTGAGAAAAAGTTTTCAAAAGGTAAGCAGCCTGCTTTCAACAGGGGTAAGTCTCATGTTGAAAGCAGATCTGCTGTGGTTTCAAATAAGTTTTTAAATCATAGTGGAAAATTGGTTATAAATGAAGGTATGTCTTTCAAAACCAAAAGCAGTGATTATGTTGATAGGCAGCATCAATCACATCCCAGTAAGGGCAAAGGTAAAGCCATTGCTCAACCTGAAAAATTTGGGAATAAGTTTCCGAAACCTGTGGAAGGTCATAGGCCAATAAAAATTCTTGTGTTTGATATTTGTCCTCCCAAAAAGAGGAAAGAAGATACAGGCAAAGCTATTGCCATTGTGCCTTCCACCCAAACTGTTGATTCATCTTAAAATAGTAATAAGTTTGCTAAACCTGCTGACAGGATCAACAAAAATAATTCAGAATATGTTTCGGGAAGTTCTTCTTCCAAAAAGGCTAAAAAGAGAAAATATTATAAGTGTGGGAAGAAGACATATATGGCCAAAGACTGTCCTGAAACAGAGGACATGAGGCCTGTTAACTCTGCTAGCTCCATCATTGCAAAAACGAGCAGTGTTGGAAGTAACATAGTCAATGAGGATAGTATCCAAGCTAATACTATCCAAATAGAAAATATGAGTGCAGCTATCACTGGCCCATCAACAAATGTTCATGAAGTAGGAGAACTCATCCCTATGATGAGTTCCCCTAAAAATAACTAATATCTTCCCATGACGCTCTGCAGGAAAAACAACCATCCCAGTTTTGGTACTTGGACAGTGGCTGCTCAGGACATATGACAGGTTATAAGGACCTGCTGAGTGATCTCACGCCTGAAAAAGGGCCAAAAGTCACATTTGGTGACAATGTACAGGGATCCACAGAAGGATATGGAACTCTTCAAGTTGGTGCTGTTGTATTAAAAAAGGTAGCCTATGTGTCTAGGCTGAAACATAATCTTGTAAGCATAATTCAACTGTGTGATGCTGACTACAAGGTTAACTTTGATGAGCACCTGTTTTCCCAGTAATTGGGAATAGAGTTTTCTACGCCGCTGTACGTCCAAATGAGACTCCTCTATCTACTCCAATGAGGAGGTTGCTTGGTATGATGGAAGGACCCTCTACTGTGAGGGTGGATCCAGTGACTGCTCCCAAGGGAAAATCCCAATCCATGGGCAAATTTGTTAAATGAGCCATGGAAACGACTGAAGCTGAGCCTGTCCACAAGAAGGCAAAAATAGCTAAGTCCAAGTCTGCCCCATCAGCCTCTGCGGCCGAGGGGGAGCAGTCTTCTCACCCTGGTTCATCTGTTGAACATGAAGCCTTCATGGTTGGCGCCTCTATGGCACCTGAGACTATGGAACATGCCAACCCACCTGTTTCTGACCCAGTCTCACAACCAGTCCAAACAGAACCCATCATCACCTCTCTACAACATCCATCGTCCACCTCATCTCTCAGTTCCTACAGACGCAAAACCTTAGCCAAAAGGAAACCAACAGACCAAACTAGCCCCTCTGACCCCTCTCAACAGGGTTCAGCTGAAAAAGAAGCAACCCTTGCTGCTTCTCCTATTTTGGTAGAAGGTTCAACACATTTGGAGCAGGCTTCACTCCAACAAGAGTCTACCTTTAGTCAGCCTAGGCCCTCTGGTCCCTCTGAACAGGAACTAGTTGTACATATGGAGACTACCACATCCACTATTCCAGCCTCCCAACAGGCTGAGAATATTGAAAGACAGGAGTTCACTCCACTCCACACTGAGTCCACACAGTCTCCACTCCATACTTCTCATACACAACCTGAGTCTGCACGAGGTGCCAAACCTGCTGGATTAGACCATCCAGTAGATCAGCCTCCAACTTCTGCTCCTCATGATACAGCTGATGTACACCCAACAGCTGCTGAAGGACCAACATCCCAAGCTGATGAACCACAGGGAACAGACCATCCCTCTGGTGAGGCTGCACCTCATATGCAAATTCCATCAGTAGGTTTCACCACCGCTGATGTTGAAATGCACATCCCATCTCCCCATGATGAGGCACCTCTAAACTAAGGTGCTGCTGAGGGAACCATCTCAGGCTTTGATGAAGGTGCTGCCACACAAGCAGCATCTGAAAGGCTACCATCTTTTACCCCTTCTCCTGATGAAGCAGCTACAGCCATTGCTGAGGGACCCATTGACCCTTCCAAGCTGGGCCATATTACTTTTGCCCAGGCTATGGAACTTTTGTCCAAAGTCACCCTTCCTTCTCCATCCCATCCTCAAACACCTACCTCATCCTTATCTCATTCTTCCCCATCTACACAATCCAAACAGTCCACTCACACTCCTCCATTCCCCAAAGATCTTCCTTTGAAGGATCAACTTTCTTTGCTGACCAACAAAGTTGGCTCTTTGGAAAATTTCATGACTTCCCTACCCTTAATAATCTCAAACTCTGTGTCTACCCAGCTCCATGGATTCTTTGATTTGTTCAAGAATTCATTTCCAACCACTCCTCAAACTGACCAGTCCTCACAACTGCTTGCACTCACTGCACAGCTGCAAAACATCTCTACTACACTCTCCTCTATCCTTTCCCATCAACAGGACTATGTGTCCTCCGTGACAGCCATATCCCAACAGCTGTCCACTCTCCTCACCACTTGCACTACAACCCTTCCTACTACATTGGCCAGCTTAAACTCTCTCATTGTCTCTCTTTCCAATTCTGTGTCAGCAAACCTTGATGATCTGCAAGACTCTCTTGAATTACATCTTGCACAGCTTTAAGGTTTGCTGTTCACAGCTTCTGAAAGAGAAAATATCGTCAAGTTGTCCTCGATTGCTGATTCCCAATCCTCTTCTCTTCAGACCTGCCTTACCCAGCTTGCAGAGGTTAAGGATAATCTGGCTTTCTTAGTGGATAGCCTGGTTGGCCCCAAGCCTGCTGCCAAAACTGCTGCTAAGCCTGCTGAATTTGTTTCTCCAGGCAGACCACATGTTGAAGGCTCTGTGTCATCTCCTTCAAAGAGGGAGAAGTTGTCTGCCTCAAAGACTAAGTCTAAGGGGGAGGAAACCTCTTCTCCTTATAAGGAGAAATCAGCATTTGTTGGTCTAGCAGCAGGTGCATCACAAACAGATCCAGCTGCAGATGTCTCCCATCACATTGTAGCTGCTCAGCCTACTCAAGCTGGATCTCCAAACACAAACTAAGGGGGAGGAATCCATTCCTGGGGATAGGCCAGGCAAAAGGAGGCATCTGATTTTGAAAGAAGAAGAAAAAGTAGAGGAAGAGGTTCCTGAAGCGGTTTAAACTATAACAGCCAAAGGAAAGAAGAAAGCAGTTGTTGACCCTGACCAACAAAGAGCAGCGCAGATAAACTTTGGCAACGCAAGGGCTAAGGAAATGGGTATTCCTATTGTAAAATACTATGAGTTCAGAGATGAACAGCTCCAAGCCCTGGAAAGACTAAGAAATGAAGAAGCCTCAACCAAAGCTGTCAGATCCTTTGCATTCAAAGAGGCATGCAAAATTAAAATGCCTTCATTGGATGTGCAAAGAAAATTGCTTGAAGCTACTAAGGATTCAGCGGTCGAAAAGGAAGGTGATAAGGAAAAGGGTACTCCGGTCTCTGTGACCAAGTCCAAGCAAGCATCCTCTGCAAGAGCCCAGATACACTTTGACAACTTGGCAAGGAAAAAGTTCTTTGATGTTGCTGGTAGAAGACTTGCCAAGGAATCAATTGTCAAAGCTGTTCCCATCTCAAGAAAAGGCAAACAGTGGAAGCTACAAGATAACCAGAATGGGTGCAACAAGCCCAGAACTGGAAGCATATGATTACACTAACGTTGCACAGATGGGATACAGAGAATGGGTGGAGTTGGAAGTTGCCCTGAGCCAATCTAAGTCTGAAACGGCTAAGACTATCAGGGCATATGTCAAAAAGTTGATGGAAATGGTGAAAGGCCTTGGCCTGATCTCAGAAGAACTAAGTAAGGGTGTCTCAGTGACTTACCCCAAAATAAAGGCCAAGAGGAATAGAAAGGATTCAGAGCTAGAGGAACTCCTGATCATGATTGAATAAGGTGATTATGCAGTAGAGATCAAAGGAGTAGACCATAGCCTCCCCAAAGGAATAGAATTTGAAGAAGGTAAGCTGATTGAAGACCCTGAACTAGGGGTTTTTTTGTAGATCCCCTGACAAAGAAGAAGTGCTTTCAAAGAGCATCAGACCTACACAAAGTTGGTCTCAAACAACTTGTAGCATTCAGACTTGCAAACTCCTTCAGGCAATCCATAAAGTGGAGAGCAGCCATCTGGGATCAGCTTAGAGGCTTCTATGAAAGAGGGGAGCTTCAACATCCCAGTTTCATGTTTCTCAGAGTAGAAATAGAGGATTTGGAGGAAACCAGGGAGGACCTTGAGAAAATGTTTGAAGAAGGAGTGCCACCACCACTGTCCTGAAGTCCATCTACTATTTGAGTAGATGAAGAATGGAAGCTGTCCATCTGCTGGACAGGCTTTCCATTATTTTCTCCCATCATCAACAGTCCAACTTGTTGAATCTATGTACATTAGTTGTACTTTGTTACATTAGTTATAACTTTTTTTTACATTAGTTGTAATATGCATTAGTACATAAGTTGTACTTTTGTGAAAACATGTGTTGTTTATGTAATCAAGAATCAGTATATATATAAACTGATCTTTTACTTTACTTTGATGTTGTTATTTCATTTCAGTAAAATGTATTGTAAAAATATATAGTGATTATTGATAAAATCAGCTTAGACTGATTATTGCAAATAGGGGGGGATTGTTAGGCACAAAGAGGCCTCAGTCAAACCTGCTCTACATCTTAGGGGAGATTTTTAATCAAACCTGTTTGATGCACTTGAAGATATAATTTAAGGCCTGTTAATGCCTTGTTGAAACCTGAAAAGTCATTTGCAATATCAGCCAAAGCTGTTTACCACGTCGCATTCGTTGCAACAAAGGCAGATCGTCCAAGCTGTTCTGTCTGATGAACAGGTTGGACATGAACTGTCTACGCTGCTCTGTTCTGTTGAGCAGCTTGGACAGATTATAAGTGTTCTGTTCTTTGTGAACTAAACCTGTTCTTTGTGAACAGGATAAACACTTTGGAATATGTTTCCAAGTCCTCATGTATTGTTTTCGACTACAAGATCAGTTTACAAACTCGAAGACAAAGTGGAAAACAGAAACTGCAAAGCCTGCCTACGCTGTTCTGTTACATGAAGACAAACGGATTTGAAATGGGTGACATACCGTTTCTTATATCAAAAAGGCCTTTACAAAAGAAGAAAGATGCAAAGTTGACATTCCTCTTTTGGTTAAAGGCTTATGCAACAGAGACAAAAAGAAAAAGACAAAGATTCTGCCAGATGAAGACAAGTCTGCTTTATCAAAATGTGCAGAAAAGTTGTTTTGTCTTATTGGAAAGACATCCCACTATCTCATCGTCCAATGAAGAAACTTCACTGAGATTCTCAGTGAGAGTATAAATGGAAGCTTCTAAGGATTATGAGATAACCAAGAGTGAGAAATCAGATCGTGCATTGAAGTGTGTTTTTCCATGCATGCAAGTCTGCTTGAATAGAACAGTACGTGTGTCTAAGCTGCTCATATTCAAGTTGTCCATCTGTGTCTTGTAAAGTCAGTGAGTGCATCTAAGTGAGTGAATCTATGTGAGTGTAGTCATTGTATCTAGTCTGAGTGTGTCTTAGATTAGTTGAACACCTGTTGTTTCTGTCATCTCAGCTTGAACCTTTCCGCAGTCAAGCTTGTTAGTAATTAACACTTGTTAATAATATACACAAACATTGAGAAAAAGACCATAGCCTGCCCAAAGGAATAGAATTTGAAGAAGGTAAGCTGATTGAAGACCCTGAACTAGGGGTTTTTTTGTAGATCCCCTGACAAAGAAGAAGTGCTTTCAAAGAGCATCAGACCTACACAAAGTTGGTCTCAAACAACTTGTAGCATTCAGACTTGCAAACTCCTTCAGGCAATCCATAAAGTGGAGAGCAGCCATCTGGGATCAGCTTAGAGGCTTCTATGAAAGAGGGGAGCTTCAACATCCCAGTTTCATGTTTCTCAGAGTAGAAATAGAGGATTTGGAGGAAACCAAGGAGGACCTTGAGAAAATGTTTGAAGAAGGAGTGCCACCACCACTGTCCTGAAGTCCATCTACTACTTGAGTAGATGAAGAATGGAAGCTGTCCATCTGCTGGACAGGCTTGCCATTATTTTCTCCCATCATCAACAGTCCAACTTGTTGAATCTATGTACATTAGTTGTACTTTGTTACATTAGTTGTAACTTTTTTTTTTACATTAGTTGTAATATGCATTAGTACATAAGTTGTACTTTTGTAAAAACATGTGTTGTTTATGTAATCAAGAATCAGTATATATATAAACTGATCTTTTACTTTACTTTGATGTTGTTATTTCATTTCAGTAAAATGTATTGTAAAATATATAGTGATTATTGATAAAATCAGCTTAGACTGATTATTGCAAATAGGGGGAGATTGTTAGGCACAAAGAGGCCTCAGTCAAACCTGCTCTACATCTTAGGGGAGATTTTTAATCAAACCTGTTTGATGCACTTGAAGATATAATTTAAGGCCTGTTAATGCCTTGTTGAAAGCTGAAAAGTCATTTGCAATATCAGCCAAAGCTGTTTACCACGTCGCATTCGTTGCAACAAAGGCAGATCGTCCAAGCTGTTCTGTCTGATGAACAGGTTGGACATGAACTGTCTACGCTGCTCTGTTCTGTTGAGCAGCTTGGACAGATTATAAGTGTTCTGTTCTTTGTGAACTAAACCTGTTCTTTGTGAACAGGATAAACACTTTGGAATATGTTTCCAAGTCCTCATGTATTGTTTTCGACTACAAGATCAGTTTACAAACTCGAAGACAAAGTGGAAAACAGAAACTGCAAAGCCTGCCTACGCTGTTCTGTTACATGAAGACAAACGGATTTGAAATGGGTGACATACCGTTTCTTATATCAAAAAGGCCTTTACAAAAGAAGAAAGATGCAAAGTTGACATTCCTCTTTTGGTTAAAGGCTTATGCAACAGAGACAAAAAGAAAAAGACAAAGATTCTGCCAGATGAAGACAAGTCTGCTTTATCAAAATGTGCAGAAAAGTTGTTTTGTCTTATTGGAAAGACATCCCACTATCTCATCGTCCAATGAAGAAACTTCACTGAGATTCTCAGTGAGAGTATAAAAGGAAGCTTCTAAGGATTATGAGATAACCAAGAGTGAGAAATCAGATCGTGCATTGAAGTGTGTTTTTCCATGCATGCAAGTCTGCTTGAATAGAACAGTACGTGTGTCTAAGCTGCTCATATTCAAGTTGTCCAATCTGTGTCTTGTAAAATCAGTGAGTGCATCTAAGTGAGTGAATCTATGTGAGTGTGGTCATTGTATCTAGTCTGAGTGTGTCTTAGATTAGTTGAACACCTGTTGTTTCTGTCATCTCAGCTTGAACCTTTCCGCAGTCAAGCTTGTTAGTAATTAACACTTGTTAATAATATACACAAACATTGAGAAAAAGACTGTTGATTTTAAAAAGCTGTATTCATCCCCCCTATACAGCGTAGAACAATTCACTAGGGAAACCTTTTTGGACCTACAACTGGTATCAGAGCAGATAGAGTGTGTGTTAACTCTAGATCTCTCATTCTCCCTACTTTCCCATGGACAACAGTGCTGCCAGTTCCTCCTCTTTCTATGACAATGGTTCAATGGCCAAACCCCCCAAATTCAATCATCAAAACTTCTCTGGTTGGAAGTGCAGAATGACGCTCTACTAAGAGAATCTGGAAGTACAACTGCCAGAGATAGTAATGGAAGGTCCCTATGTGCCAACTTCTGTTACTACCATCACTCCTGCTGTTGAAGGAGCTGCCCCTAAGATCAGAACCTTTGAGAAGGCCAAAGCTCAATGGTCTGATGAAGACAAAAGGCTGGTTGCTCTTGTTGCAAAAGCCAGGAATAACCTGGTCATTTCTCTCCCTGATGATGTGTTCAAACAGGTTGAGAAAATGAAGACTGCAAAGGAGATGTGGGATACTTTGTGTACCGTCTATGATGGTCCCAATATCACTCTAGATAACAGGATTAACAACTTTGTTAGACAGTATGGACTCTTCTTTGCAAAACCAAAGGAGTCTCTCACAGAAACCTATACCAGGTTCACTGCTCTTGTCAATGATCTCAAAGCTGTTGGGATCACAAAGGATAGCTTGACTCTGGTGAACAAGTTCTTGGACATCCTGCCTGAAGAATAGAACTATTTTTCTACCATCTTAAGAAATTATGGATCTTGTAAATTTGAATGGATCCTTACTGAATGATGAGCAGTCAAGGCAACAGAAAAGAAATGCCTTGGAGATGTCTAAGAGAGGTGCTGCCTTAGTGGCCAGCGTGAGACAACCTGTTGGTCAGGTATGTGATGTGTTCACACAACCTGATCAACAGGCTAATGATGAAAGGAAAGATATGTCTGAAGAGGAAGACGGTGAAGATCTTGCTGAACTTGATGATGAGCAAATGATTGCAATACTTGTCAAAAAGTTCAACAAGAAGAGGTTTGGATGAAGAATGCTGCAGTGGAACTCAAATTCTGTAAAAAAGAAGGCATTTGATAAAACTAAGGCTGAGTGCTTTAAATGTGGCAAAATTGGCCACATAGTTGCTGACTGTGTGTCTAAAGCTGTTGGTCAGTCATCCAAACCATTCAAGACAAACAGGGACAATGGCTACAGGGTTAGGTACCTTATGGCCATGGCTAAGCTGAAAAAGTTGGAAAACTCAGTGGCTTCCAACAAGCAAAAGGGACTCATGGCTGAGACATGTGATTAGGAGGAATCTGACTCATCTTCAGATGAAGAATATAACAACTGTCTGATGGCCAACACTGATGTCCCATCAACCAACAACTTCCTTCAGCAGCTTAGAGCACTGGAATCCCACAATGATATACAAGGTACAAAACTTTATGGCTTACAGTTCTGATGAAAAAGTAAAAATGTTTGAATACATGCTTGTTGATTTAAAACCTGCTGTTAAGAAGCACAATGTTTTACTGTCTGAAATCTCTAAGCTTAAAACTGATCTTGACATAAAAACTAGCAATCTGGACAGTTTCCGTAAGTTGGAAACTGAACTTGATGAGTTAAAACACATCAATTCTATTTTACTAGAAGAAAAGAGAGAAGTAGACATAAACATTCAAAGCTTCAAAAGATAGTTGACTCTTGGTGCCAATATGCACAAAAAGTCAGCCATTGCATATTTCAATAGATCCCTGCACAAATCCAAGCCTATCTTGGAGGGGATCTTGACAAAGCAGCTTCTATTGTTGAGATAAATAATCTGAAAAATGACTTATCCACTCTTGGTGAGCTTCCTAGCACTTTAATTCAGAAAGTAAATTGTAAGCTAGTCTCAACAAACAGGTTTGACAGGCCTCAAAATACTGACAGCTTGTGTGAAAAAGCTCCAAAAGCTGATGATGGAATGTGTTCTCCATCAAATCAGCCTGCTAAGTGCTCTGCTGGTTCACATAAGCAAAAGAAAGGAAAACAAGCTAAAACTACAGCTGTGGACTCTAAACCTGTTGACAAAACAGGCCTTGGGTCTAAAGCTGATGGTAAGAGACCTGTCAATCCTTTTGATGCTGACCATTTTGAGAAAAAGTTTTCAAAAGGTAAGCAGCCTACTTTCAACAGGGGTAAGTCTCATGTCGAAAGCAGATCTGCTGTGCTTTCAAATAAATTTTTAAATCATAGTGGAAATGGGTTATAAATGAAGGTAAGTCTTTCAAAACCAAAATCAGTGATTATGTTGATAGGCAACATCAATCACATCTCAGTAAGGGCAAAGGCAAAGCCATTGCTCAACCTGAGAAATTTGGGAATATGTTTCCCAAACCTGTGGAAGGTTAAAGGCCAATCAAACTTCCTGTGTTTGATGTTTGTACTCCCAAAAAGAGGAAAGAAGATACAGGCAAAGCTGCTGCCATTGAGCCTTCCACCCAAACTGTTGATTCATCCAAAATTAGTAATAAGTTTGCTAAACCTACTGACAAGATCAACAAAAATAATTCAGAATATGTTTCTGGAAGTTCTTCTTCCAAAAAGTATAAAAATAGAAAATGTTATAAGTGTGGGAAGAAGACACATATGGCCAAAGAATATCGTGAAACTGAGGACATGAGGCATGTTGACTCTGTTAGCTCCATCATTGCAAAAACGAGCAGTGTTGGAAGTAACATAGTCAATGAGGATAGTATCCAAGCTGATACTATCCAAATAAAAAATATTAGTGTAGATATCACTGGTCCATCAACAAATGTTTATGAAGTAGGAGAACTCATCCCTGGGATGAGTTCCCCTAAAAATAACTAATATCTTCCCATGACACTCTGCAGGAAAAACAACCATCCCAGGTTTGGTACTTGGACAGTGGCTGCTCAGGACATATGACAGGTTGTAAGGACCTGCTGAGTGATCTCAGTCCTAAAAAAGGGCCAAAAGTCACATTTGGTGACAATGTACAGGGATCCACAGAAAGATATGGAACTCTTCAAGCTGGTGCTGCTGTATTAAAAAAGGTAGCCTATGTATCTGGGCTGAAACATAATCTTGTAAGCATAAGTCAACTGTGTGATGCTGGCTACAAGGTTAACTTTGATGAGCACCTGTTTTCCCAATAATTAGAAATAGAGTTTTATACACCCCTGTACTTCCAAATGAGCCTCCTCTATCTACTCTAATGAGGAGGTTTCTTGGTGTGGTGGAAGGACCCTCTACTGTGAGGGCAGATCCAGTGACTGCTCCCAAGGGAAAATCTAAATCCAGGGCCAAATTTGTTAAAAGAGCCCTGGAAACAACTGAAGCTGAGCCTGTCCATAAGAACGCAAAAACAGCTAAGTCCAAGTCTGCCCCATCAGCCTCTGCGGCTGAGGGGGAGCACGCTTCTCACCCTGGTTCATTTGTTGAACCTGAAGTCTTTGTGGCTGTTGCCTCTGTGGCACCTGAGACTATGGAACAGGCCAACCCCCTGGTTCTGACCCAGTCTCACAACCAGTCCAAACAGAACCCATCTTCACCTCTCCACAACATCCATCCTCCACCTCATCTCTCAGATCGTACAGACGCAAAACCTTATCCAAAAAGAAACCAACAGACCAAACTAGCCCCCTCTGACCCCTCTCAACTGGGTTCAGTTGAAAAAGAAGCAACCCGTGCTGCTTCTCCTATTTTGGGAGAAGGTTCAACACATTTGGAGCAGGCTTCACTCCAACAAGAGTCTACCCTTAGTCAGCCTAGGCCCTCTGGTCCCTCCCAACAGGAACCAGTTGTACATATGGAGACTACCACATCCAGTATTCCAGCCTCCCAACAGGATGAGAATATTAAAATACAGGAGTTAACTCCACTCCACACTGAGTCCATACAGTCTCCACTCCATACTTCTCATACACAGCTGGAGTCTGCACGAGGTGCCAAACCTGCTAGATTAGACCATCCAGTAGATCAGCCTCCAACTTCTGCTCCTTATGATACAGCTGTTGTACACCCAATAGCTACTGAAGGACCAACATCCCAAGCTGATGAACCACATGGAACAGACCATCCCTCTGGTGAGGCTGCACCTCATATGCAAATTCCATCAACGGGTTTCACCACTGCTGATGTTGAAATGCACATCCCATCTCCCCATGATGAGGCACCTCTAAACCAAGGTGCTGCTGAGGGAACCATCTCAGGCTTTGATGAAGTTGCTGCAACATAAGCAACATCTGAATGGCTACCATCTTCAACCCCTTCTCCTGATGAAGCAGCTACAGCCACTGCTGAGGGACCCAATGACCCTTCCAAGCTGGGCCATATTACTTTTGCCCAGGCTATGGAACTTCTGTCCAAAGTCACCCTACCCTCTCCATCCCATCCTCAAACACCTACCTCATCCTCATCTACACAATCCAAACAGTCCACTCACACTCCTCCATCCCCCAATGATATTCCTGTGAAGGATCAGCTTTCTTTGCTGACCAACAAAGTTGGCTCTTTGGAAAATTCCCTAACTTCCCTATCCTCAATAATCTCAAACTCTGTGTCTGCCCAGCTCCAAGGATTCTTTGATTTGTTCAAGAATTCCTTTCCAACCACTCCTCAAACTGACCAGTCCTCACAGCTGTTTGCACTCACTGCACAGCTGCAAAACATCTCCACTACACTCTCCTCTATCCTTTCCATCAACAGGACTCTGTGTCCTCCGTGACAGCCATATCCCAACAGCTGTCCACTCTCCTCACCACTTGCACTACCACCCTTCCTACTACATTGGCCAGCTTAAACTCTCTCATTGTCTCTCTGTCCAATTCTGTGTCAGCAAACCTTGATGATGTGCAAGACTCTCTTGAATTACATCTTGCACAGCTTCAAAGTTTGCTGTACACAGCTTCTGTCAAAGAAAGTATCGTCAAGCTGTCCTCAATTGCTGATTCCCGATCCTCTTCTCTTCAGACCTGCCTTACCCAGCTTGCAGAGGTTAAGGACAATCTGGCTTTCTTAGTGCATAGCCTGGTTAGCCCCAAGCCGGCTGCCAAAACTGCTGCTAAGCCTGCTGAATTTGTTTCTCCAGGCAGAGCACGTGTTGAAGGCTCTGTGTCATCTCCTTCAAAGAGGGAGAAGTTGTCTGCCTCAAAGACTAAGTTTAAGGGGGAGAAAACCTCTTCTCCTTCTAAGGAGAAATAAGCATCTGCTGGTCAAGCAACAAGTGCATCACAAACAGGTCCAGCTACAGATGTCTCCCATCACATTGAAGCTGCTCAGCCTACTCAGGCTGGATCTCCAAACACAAACTAAGGGGGAGGAATCCATTCCTGGGGACAGGCCAGACAGATGGAGGCATCTGATTTTGGAAGAAGAAGAAAAAGAAGAGGAAGAGGTTCCTGAAGCTGTCCAAACTATAACAGCCAAAGGAAAGAAGAAAGCAGTTGTTGACCCTGACCAACAAAGAGCAGCGCAGCTAAAGTTTGACAAGGCAAGGGCTAAGGAAATGGGTATTCCTATGGTAAAATACTATGAGTTCAGAGATGAACAGCTCCAAGCCCTGGAAAGACTAAGAAAGGAAGAAGCCTCAACCAAAGCTACCAGATCCTTTGCATTCAAAGAGGCAAGCAAAATTAAAATGCCTTCTTTGGATGTGCAAATAAAATTGCTTGAAGCTTCTAAGGAGTCAGCGGTCGAAAAGGAAGGTGATAAGGAAAGGGGTGCTCCGGTCTCTGTGAACAAGTCCAAGCAAGCATCCTCTGCAAGAGCCCAGATACACTTTAACAACTTGGCATGGAAAAAGTTCTTTGATATTGCTGACTGAAGACTTGCCAACGAATCAATTGTCAAAGTTGTTCCGATCTCAAGAAAAGGCAAACAGTGGAAGCTACTAGATAACCAGAATGGGTGCAACAGGCCCAGAGCTGTAAGCATATGATTACACTGACATTGCACAGATAGGATACAGAGAATGGGTGGAGTTGGCAGTTGCCCTGAGCCAGTTTAAGTTTGAAACGGCTAAGACTATTAGGGCATATGTCAAAAAGTTGATGGAAAGGGTGAAAGACCTTGGCCTGATCTCAAAAGAACTAAGTAAGGGTGTCTCAGTGACTTACCCCAAAATAAAGGCCAAGAGAAACAGAAAGGATTCAGAGCTAGAGGAACTCCTGATCATGATTGAACAAGGTGATTATGCAGTAGAGATCAAAGGAGTAGACCATAGCCTGTCCAAAGGAATAAAATTTTAAAAAGGCAAGCTGATTGAAGAACCAGAACTAGGGGTATTTTTTGTAGATCCCCTGACAAAGAAGTGCTTTCAAAGAGCATCAGACCTACACAAAGTTGGTCTCAAACAGCTTGTAGCATTCAGACTTGGAAATTCCTTCAGGCAATCTATAAAGTGGAGAGCAGCCATCTGGGATCAGCTCAGAGGCTTCTATGAAAGAGGGGAGCTTCAACATCCCAGTTTCATGTTCCTCAGAGTAGAAATAGAGGATTTGGTGGAAACCAGGGAGGAGCTTGAGAAAATGTTTGAAGAAGGATTGCCACCACCACTGTCGAGATGTCCATCTACTATCTGAGTAGACGAAGAATGGAAGCTGTCCATCTGTTGGACAGGCTTGCCATTATTTTCTCCCATCATCAACAGTCCAACTTATTGACTCTATGTACATTAGTTGTACTTTGTTACATTAGTTGTAACTTCTTTTTTTTACATTAGTTGTAATATGCATTAGTACATCAGTTGTACTTTTGTAAAAACATGTGTTGTTTATGTAATCAAGAATCTATATATATAAACTGATCTTTTACTTTACTTTGATGTTGTAATTTCATTTCAGTAAAATGTATTGTAAAAATATGTAGTGATTATTGATAAAATCAGCTTAGACTGATTATTGCAAATTGGGGGAGATTGTTAGGCACAAAAAGGCATCAGTCAAACCTGCTCTACACCTTAGGGGGAGATTTTTAATCAAACCTGTTTGATGCACTTGAAGATATAAGTTAAGGCCTGTTAATGCCTTGTTGAAACCTGAAAAGTGATTTGCAATATCAGCCAAAGTTGTTTACCATGTCGCATTCGTTGCAACAAAGGCAGATCGTCCAAGCTGTTCCGTCTGATGAACAGGCTGGACATAAACTGTGTACGCTGCTCTGTTCTGTTGAGTAGCTTGTACAGATTATAAGTGTTCTGTTCTTTGTGAACATAACCTGTTCTTTGTGAAAAGGCTAAACACTTTATGGAATATGTTTCCAAGTCCTCATGTATTGTTTTTGGCTACAAGAACAGTTCACAAAGTCAAAGACAAAGTGGAAAACAGAAACTGCGAAGCCTGCCTATGTTGTTCTGTTACATGAAGACAAACGAATATTTGAAATGGGTGACAGACCATTTCTTATATCAAAAAGGCCTTTACAAAAGAAGAAAGATGCAAAGTTGACATTCCTCTTTTGGTTAAAGGCTTATGCAACAGAGACAAAAAGAAAAAGACAAAGATTCTGCCACATGAAGGCAAGTCTACTTTATCAGAATGTGCAGAATAGTTGTTTTGTCTTTTTGGAACGACATCCCACTATCTCATCGTCCAATGAAGAAGCTTCACGAATATTCTCAGTGAGAGTATAAAAGGAAGCTTCTAAGGATTATGAGATAACCAAGAGTGAGAAATCAGATCGTGCATTGAAGTGTGTTTTTCCATGCATGCAAGTCTGCTTGAATAGAACAGTACGTGTGTCTAAGCTGCTCATATTCAAGATGTCCATTTGTGTCTTGTAAAATTAGTGAGTGCATCTAAGTGAGTGTAGTCATTGTATCTAGTCTGAGTGTGTCTTAGATTAGTTGAACATCTGTTGTTTCCGTCATCTCAGCTTGAACCTTTCCGCAGTCAAGCTTGTTTGTAATTAACACTTGTTAATAATATACACAAACGTTGAGAAAAAGAGTGTTGAGTTTTAATAAGCTGTATTCACCACCCCCCCCCCCCTTCTACAGCATAGAACAATTCACTAGGGAAACCTTTTGGGACCTACAGGTTGGAGTTTTGCAACTCCTCCCGCTCCATACGAGCAGTCACCTCTCCAATATCCTGGTTAAGTAACCAGATTTGGAGGTCGTGCCGTGAAGACCTTGCTACCAAAAGAGGTATGGTCTGATCGGCCGGCTCTTGAGTGAGAGGTGGGGTCGGTGTGGAGGATGGTCCTTCGATCTCAAATTGGGAGGGGATTCCCTCCTCCCACCTCCATTCTTAAAGGGTCTCGGGCATCCAGCCCCATCTACGGGCGTTTGTCCGTTGCTGCTGCGGTGGGCTTGGTTGTTGTGCTGGTACCCGTCTCGGCATGAACACTCTTTTGCGGGCCGTGAACTTCATCTGGGTTCCGTTGGGGTGGGGCGGTAGGTGCGATGAGATGGTACAGGTGGGTGATAGGGGACGTAAGAGGGGGCCACTGGTGCTGGCGGGTCCTCTTCGGATGGTTCTCCCCATCCGCTGGAGGATTTGTCGACCTCCATTGGCTCTTCCTCGTCTGATTCTTCTGTAGGTTCTTCGTCTTCCGAGGCGTGACTAGTGCGGAAGCGTAACCATAATCATATCGAACGATCACTATATGGACGTTTTAAAAATACATTGATTTAACTTCAAATATAAATATTGTTTTACAAACCAACGTGAAATATAAATAGTTCGCAAAATACAGAGATTCGACAACATAATTAAAAGATTCAAAATAATGTAACTAAATCTCTCTGGGTTGATGAAAATATTGTGACTCCAAAATATGCGGAAGCCTCATGTTACTTCCGATGAATGCGCATGCTTAATTGCCTGAAAATACATGCTAAAATACGTCAACAAATTGTTGGTGAGCTCATAGGTTTACGCGAAAAGACCAATTGTATGGACATTATCAGATGAGTTGAATTTATAAAGCATAAATTCCATGTATGTATTACATAAACCATCATTCAACCGAAGCTTAATTAAATGAGTTTGCCCTGTGCAGTATTCCCGACTGTAATACCGTGTGTTAAATGCATTCCACTGTTAGCCGGTAAGTCTAACCCGAATGGGGGACATGACTCCCGATAGATCTATGCACAATATATTCGCGCTTACAAATAAATGTAATTAACGGTTCATGATATGAGGGTTGATGGATCCACATAAACACATGTGTAATACATGTAAGAAATAAATAGTTTTGATGTCCATATGAAAATAGAGCATGTATTTCCACCCCAATAGATAGTGAAAATACGGGCTATGAAGACTCACCGTAAGCTGATGGCAAAATGAGCGTAAAAACGACAGTTTGCGTTGTAAATGAGTGATGACACCGGATGCGCTTAACCGAGTCCTAAATGATACGAGGGACTTTGTAACTCCCATATATATGATAATATGTATGTATAATGGTTTATATGTTTTAATTATAAATAAAACCCACTTAAAACGTCAATTTTATATATATATATATATATATATATATATAATTTTCCTACTTTTTGAAGGTTTTTCGGCCTACTTTGAGGCTGTTTTTGACAAAGCTCCAAAACGATTTAGGCTTGGGTTTTCTTATACATTAAACTACTATATACAAAGAGTTTTTAAAGTCAAGAACGGACATTTTTCGACGTATTTAGGTTGGGAAAAAAGCTCGTTAAAAACCCTATGTTGGCCATTTTTGAGCTGTCAAACTTTCGGATTCCTAAATAATATCTGAGGGTTCTAAACTTTATATTAAAGTATGAAAACCTCCGGATTTTTAGTTAAGATATAGATCTAACTCTTTAGACAATAATCAACTCATTTTGTTAAGTTATGAATTAGTTATGATTTTTCAAACTCGACGTAATATTTCTGCCGAAAATCCGGACTTCATAAACTTGAAACAACTTGTGATTCTTGTTGTTTATTCAAAAACTACTTGTATAAAAGGTTATAAAACACATTTATATAACTTGTTTTCATAATATTTATACTTACATAATGTGTTTATATATTTATAAACACATTTGAAGAAAACAAACTCAAAAACCAAACTAGTGATTTATAAACTTCAGTTTTTTATGAAACTTCTTGTTGTTGGTGACTATATATATTATGTAAGACTTATATAGACATAAATATAAGATGTTATGAGTTAGTATTTACTTACTTTGGGATATTAGAAGAATGCAAATGAGTGGAAGATTGGATCTTCAAAGATTTCACCAAGAACACTTTGCAAAAATGAAGAACTTTTGAAAGAGAATTGTGTGCAATATGTGTGTGTGTGGCCGGCCTCAAGAGGAGATAAAAGAGATTTTTGGTATGAATAAAATGAAAGGTTTTGATCTCTATTTATAGATGATGAAAAGCTCTTCCAATGATGGTGTATTTGAAGGTTGAGTGTAAATCTTGGTGGACTGAAAGAGTGAAGTGTGATGATGGTGATTGTGTATGGTGTTTTAATAATAAAAAACTGAAGTCAACCCTATGTTGTAAAAGCTAGGGGCTGGCCATATGGAGATATTTATGAGGTCTTTTCATTTTTTTTGTATATATGTATTTCAAAATGTATTCTTGTATTTCTCTTTTTTTGTAAATTCATAAATATTTTTGAATGCTTTAGTTTAATGAATTGTTTTAGTGTTTCATAATTAATGTTAAGTAAGTGTGTTAGTGTATGATTAGTGTCACTAATCATAATTTAATTATGTACTTAGTTGAATTAATCCATCATATCGTAAACAATTAATTTGCCGATTCATCGCACCGATGAAATTGTTTATATATGAAATGAATTTTCTGATGAACATTGTTAATCACTTTGATTAATTGCTAATGACCATTGATTAGGTTATAATTGGCTAGTAAATAGTGATTAGGTTATAGTAGCTAACCTGGTTTATTGTCGGATGTTACACAAGTCTGTAGGGAGCTTTGGCGATTGGAGCCGCACCAGGAACTAAGTCAATTCCGAACTCAACTTGACGTTCTGGTGGCACTCAAGAGATATCATCTGGGAATACGTCTGGGAACTCACAGACAATCGGAATATCAGAAATGGAATTCTTGTTAGCTTCAGAGACGAATTCAGATAAGACATAGCACAAATAGGATTCGTGACCCTTAGAGATATTTATGAGCTTTCTCAACAGAAAAGAAGCAGTGAGCACCTTTTCGCTTGTCGCCTTTGATTTCCAACACACGGCCGTTTGGAGACTTGATTACAATTATCCGACAGTTACAGATGATAGTAGCTTCATTATTCGTTAGCCAGTCCATGCCAATTATAACGTCGAACTCTTTTAACGGTATCGGAATAAGATCAAGGTTGAACACTACGTTATTGACAAGTAATGTGCAATTTCGGTAAACAGAATAAGCCATAACATAATTGTTACTGGTCGTCTCTATATCAAGTATAACAGGAAGCTTTGAAGGAGATTTAGAGAGTCTTTGAGCAAATTATGTCGATATGTATGAACGACTTGCACCGTAATCAAATAGTACGCGCGCTGGTATTCAATTTAGTAAGAACGTACCAGTAACCACATCAAGGGTTTCCTTTGCTTCCTCCGCTGTTATCTGAAATGCACGGGTCCTTCCAGTTGGAGTTGCAGCTGAGCTTTTCATCGTAGAACCTCCAGCTGATGACTGTGATTGACCTTGGCGTCCACTCTTACACTGATACATAAAGTGTCCACACATTCCGCATTTTGAACATCCAAGACCTCGCTGAGGACACTCCTCACTGCTGTGACTGATCTTGCTACACACATAGCAAGTGACGTCGTCCGGATTACACAGCGCCATGTGTGATTTCCTGCATCTTTTGCAGAATCGTGGTTCATTCGTAAGAGAGTAAGCTTGAGCTTTCTGAGGCGAGCTATGCTGCTGAGATTGCTGGGGTTGCTGGGACTGTGATTTGTTGGGCTTAAAGAACTTGCTGAATCTTTGTTTCTTTGGAGGGGAAGGACATGTCGGGTTCGTAGGTGGAGCATAGAGTTGATCGACGTATTCTAGATATCCCCTCTCTATTTGTCTTGCCGCTTCAACCATTTCCAGATAAGATTTATACCTCATCGCGCTCATCGGGTGTCTGTACCTTGGGTTAAGACCTCCGCGAAATCTATTCATCTTTCTTTCCTTTGTAGCCACTTGATATGAAGAATAGCCGCAGAGCCGCAATAATTCGTGCTCATACTCGTCAATAATCTTGGTTCCTTGAGTTAGTTGCATCAGTTGGACCTCCATTTTGTCTTGTTGGTCAACAGGACAATACTTCACGTTAAACATGTCAAGAAACTGGTCCCATTCTAAAGTCTAGATGAACTCCTCTGCATAAATGCTCCTCTGAGTCTTCCACCAAGCACGGGCAGCGCCGACGAATAAAGCAGAAGCATAACTCAATTTCTTGGATTCTAAGCAGTCAGAAATTCTGAAGATTTCTTCAGTGTGGCTTATCCAATCCAGAGCCTGGATTGGATTGACTGTACCCTCAAAGTTCAGGGCACCGCTTGCTTTAAAATCTTTAAATTTACAGCCTTTCGGCTGTGCAATTTGGGTATCAGGGTTCGAGTTATTAGAATCAGACTCATCATTTAGGCTTGTTTTTCTTTTCTCTTATTCCTTTTATCAGCACGTCTTTTTGCTTCGGCCTCATCTCTACCCTGAAGTTGTTCTTGCATATTCTTGTTTTGTTGTTCAGAGTGTTGGGCTAACAGTTGTTGTACCATTTCAAACATCTGTTGGGGTGTCATATTGTTGGGGAAATCACCTGATCCAGATCCTGACATATTTACTAAAAATTAAAACTCATGTAACTATCAGTTTATTAGACTTAGAGCTATCTTGTTCCCATCCTAAGAGTCTGTACATCCTATCTCAGTTCAAACCACCTAAATGATTTATACATATGTATTTCTTCAGTTTGAGACCAAGTATTACCCTCATAATACTTTATTCACTCAAACTATGGGCTCTTATACCATCTTGTGAGACCACCCCTCACGGGGCAGTCGTCAGCGTCTAGGTCCCACAATTTGCTATACGATATCAATCATAACTAAGATAGAGTAATTAAGTGTGTAATTTCAAATTACAGTACAAACTATAAGGATAAGTTTAATACAATTACAGTATGAGTCACAGTTTTCAAATTACACTTATAAAGGGTACAAACTAGTCTAATTCATTTCATCATGCAATCAAATCAAATCTATCCAGACCACCACATTTATCATCTTCAAATCTGTACCAAAAGTTCACTGAGTAGTGGTCTATGGAAAACTTCAACTTGATTCTTGAAAGACCTAAGAACTAGATCCAGCAGGTGCCTTTCCTTTATCTTTTTCTGTAAAAAGGTTAAACAACAACTATAAGCAATGCTTAGTGAGAATATAGATTTTCAGATTACATGCATTTCAACAAGCGGATCATGGGGTCTAGCGTGATATGCCTTGACTACCGCTAAAGCCACTCATAAGTGAGACATAGTAGTCATAGAGTTGGATGATGTCTAGGCCACGCTCACACTTTGAGCGTGGTGAAGCCCATGCTGTAACATCCTAAGATTTAAATTGTCGTAATTTGAGGATATTTAGGGGGTGTTTGATAGCACTTATCAGACTCTGATAAGAGGTAATCTCTTATTCGGTAAGAGGAAAATACTAGATAAGTGCATTTGATATGCAGAATACATTAGGGTCAAAATTCTCTTATCATGTCTTATCAGGATAAGACTTTGATATGCTTCTTATCACCACTTATCACACCAAAAAAATACACGTCTCTCCTCCCCCCACCCACCCTACCCTTACACCCTATCCTATCCCTACCGTACCTTAAACCTCCTACCCCAACCCACCCTCAACATACCCTACCCTCAACCACCTCACCTCACCATACCCCAACTACCCTTAACTTACTTATACCACCCCATCCCCATCGCCACCCTCCTACACACCCCACTCCCATACTTACCCTATCGCACTCTACCCTACCCTACCCCTACCCATCAAACCTACCCACCTCACCCTACCCCAACCCCTCAAACCTACCCACCTCACCCCTACCCTACCCTTACCCCTCAAACCTACCCACCTCACCCCTACCCTACCCTTACCCCTCAAATCTACCCACCCCCACCCACCTTACCCCTCAACCTACCCACCCTACCCTACCCCTTACCCATATTTATTATAACGAGAAATATTCTAACAATTTTTGATAATTTTTATTATTTTTCAATAACATAATTATAAAACTTATAAACTTTAGTTATTTGGAAGTTAATAAACATAACCTTATAAACTTGATTATAACTTGTAAACTTGATTTGTTACTTGATTCTTGAAAGCATGTTGGTTATATGTTTCTTGAATGCATTTATGTTACTTGATTATAACTTATATACTTGAATTGGTTTCTTACTTGAATTTTGTTAATGCTATTTAAATGTTTACATGAATCACTTTGCTTCAATGATATTATTGTTACTTGTTATTTGACTTTAATCAATGATATCTATTTGGTTTTGAGAATGAATAAGTAAAATTAATAAAATTAACAGAATCAGATAATTTATAAAACAAACAGACTTATTGAATTCTGTTATCAAATCTCAGTATCTTATCAGGACCACCTCTCATCATTCAGAAGTGGAATCAGACACATCAGACAATTTACCTCTTATGCAATCAAACAACACCTTAGTTTAATTATGTACTTATTGTATTCATGTTGGATGATTAATGAAAGTTTATATATTCGGAATTTAAAAGTCAGTTGTCATGTTAAACAATTAAGAAATTTTAGAATCTCAATTTTATGAATAAGTATGATGAAATTTAAATGTTGATGGTGAAAATATAAGAATTGAAACTTCATTTAAAGAAGATATACAAATGGAGGGACCACTTGTGTAAATAACCTATAGATGAGAATTAAAGACTATTTGAGTCTTTCAAACTCATTCTTGCAACTTTCCAACATCAAACCACACTCTCTTAAGGTTCATCTAGAAATTCGAAAATTGTTGAAGAAATTCGTGAAAAGAATTGATATAGCAAGGATTCAAAATAGATTTAAGGTAAGAAACTTATTTTGAAGAAACAATATTGTTGGATGAGTTTAAAATAAAAAAATCGGAATCATAAATCAGAAAATTTGTTGTTGCATGTATGTTTTATAGTTGAAAAACATCAATTGAAGTCACTAGAAGCATCAGAAACATGAAATCATCCACGAATTCAACCTAAAAGGTAAGAAATCTGGAATTTTATGAAACTTTTTGTTCTTGAAGTTTTTGACTTTTTTTTTTTGTAAAATCTGGATAAAAATGAGTGATAACGATAGGGAAAATGGTCTATAAACGCTCAACATATGTTAATAAATCGTTTGTATGGATTGCATGTTAATGAACATGAGTTTGGTGAATTTTGGAGTTAAACCTGTAGGCTTTGACTTGATGAACTGCAGGTCGACTCGTCGAGTCGGCCTGCATGACTCGGCGAGTCGCCAAGAACATCAATCGGGTAAGTTTTCTTCTAAGTGTTGTGACCCGAACCTCGGTTGGGGAATAGAACTTCGTTCATGACCCAAACATCGGGTGGGGACCCGAACTTCGGATGGGTTTTCATTCGGGTATAATGTGGACCTTCAAAGATGGATTCGAACTTCGGACCTCGACTCGACGAGTCGAGGTGGGTGACTCGGCGAGTCGACCCCAGCTCAAGCGAACTTCGGTTCTAGATTAAGAGACCCGAACTTTTGGACTAAAAACCAGAATTTTGAGACAACTTTAGCATTAACTAGTAAATCGATGCTACTGAGGCTATATGACTTGGAACTGATTCCTCTATGGTCCCGAAGAGCAGGTGTAGCATCCCCAATGGTAAATTCCACCTCAATTGAATGAGTTATTTAGTGCAATGGCATGATAGAGCTGAATGCTCATATGTGAATATGTACTTTGTGTGTGAAGGGGTGCACGACATTTGTCACCAGTGTTACTCGTTGTGTGCCACATAAAGACTTGTTAAAATTAGGGGTGTACAAAAAAACCAAAAAACCCGAAACACCACCCGATCCAAAACCGAACTGGATTAATCGGGTACGGGTATTGGGTCTCGATGAAAGCTGAATAACAGCTTTGGTTATTTGGGCGGTTTGGTTTTAGCTTTTTTTTCGGTTGGGAACCGAAAACCTGCTTATATATATATATATGTGTGTGTGTGTGTGTGTGTGTGTGTGTGTGTGTTGTGAGTCATGTATCTGCACTTTCTAAACTCCCAATCTCATATTCCCATTACAGAAAAGTAGAAAACCCACCTAGGGTTTATTCACATCACTACTCTCTCATTCTCTCCGCCGCTCCTCAGTCCCTACCGGCCGCTGCTCATCGCCGCCGCCGCTCCTCACAGCCCTCCTCACAGCCTGAGTTCCTCGCCGCCGCCCGCTCCTCACAGCCCTCCTCACAGCCTGAGTTCCTCGCCGCCGCCCGCTCCTCACAGCCCTCCTCGCTGCCGCTCCCCACAGCCCTCCTCGCCGCCGCCGCTCCTCGTAGTCTGAGCTCCTCGCCGGCCGCCGCCGTCTACAAGGTTTGTTTATTTTTTCGACTAGATCTTTAATTTAACCAAAGTTCTTGTAATCTCAAGTTTACAAAATAAATGGTAAAAAAATAATAATTATTTACCAAAGTTCTTATAAACATTTATATATAATACCGAATGTAAAAAACGTTTGTGGAAATACAAAGATTTAAATTTGCAAAAAGATGTTTGTTTATTTTTGATCTAGATCTTTAATTTGCAGAAAGTATGCATAAGGAAATATTTCATATTTACAATACTAATGTGATGTAATCTTGCTTGCTTTTGTTAGATGTCTCAAGATAAAAACGAAGATGTGGTGGATCTTGAAAGCGATGACGAGAAAGATGAAGTTAAAGAAGTAAAACAAAGAAAAACACGTAAAAGATCAGAGGCATGGAATCATTTTGATTCATTTGTCAACGAGAAAGGTGAGAGTAAAAGTAAGTGTCGTTATTGTGGAAAATAGTATTTTTCTTCTACAAAAATTCATGGTACTAGCACGATGTAGCAACATTTAAACAAATGTCCTTTATATCCAAAAAATCAAGATGTTGGTCAAACACAACTTGTTTTTCAAGAAGGTGGATTAGATGGAAGAAAAATGATTGCGTGGAAATTTGACCAACTATTAATTAGGAAGGCATTATCACGTATGATTACTGTAGACGAGCTTCCTTTTAAATTTGTTGAGGGAAAAGGATTTAGGTATTACATGAGCGTTGCACAACCATCGTTTCAAATTCCATGTAGAACTACCGTTGCTAAAGATTGCTACCAAATGTTTATAGATGAAAAGAAAAGGCTTGGTGCACTCCTTAAAGGTAACATTGGTAGAATTTGTTTAACAACCGACACATGGACTTCCATTCAAAGAATAAACTACATGTGTCGTACGGCTCACTTTATTGACAATGATTGGAATCTGAGGAAAAATGTTATAAACTTTGTTCTGATTTCAAGTCATCGTGGGGTTGATATTGGGAAATCCGTTGAGATGTGTTTGCTTGGGTGGGGGATTTATAATGTTTTTACCATCACTGTTGATAATGCTAGTGCTAATGACTCGGCGCTTGTATACTTGAAATCAAAGTTTACCAATTCGGAGAAGTGTGTTTTGAAAGCTAAATGGACTCATGTTCGATGTGTTGCACACATCATGAATTTGATTGTGCAAGATGGCTTAAGTCATGTAGGAGTATCTATTGATCGTGTTAGGGTTGCAGTGAAATACTTTCGGCATTCTCCGGCTAGATTGAATAAATTTAAGAAATTTGCCGAAATTTAAAAATGCCAAAGTATCAAAAGTTTGGTTTTAGATGTCCCTACTAGGTGGAATTCCACCTATTTGATGTTGGAGACTGCTCAAGCTTATGAAAGAGCATTTTGTAGGTTTGATTGCGAAGAACGCCATTTTAGGGATGATCTTGAAAAAATGGGGGTGCCTACATGACAAGATTGGGCAAATGTTAGAAAATTAGCCGGGTTTCTCAAGCATTTTTATGATCTAACATTGAAGATTTATGGTACTAAATATGTAACATCGCATACTTTTTTGGATGATATTACCTCTATATTTGTTGTTTTGAAGAAGTGCTTGAATGAGATTGATGATGTTGTTCTTATTGATATGGCGAAGTTGATGAAAACCAAATTTGACAAATACTATGGTAGTATTGAAAAGTTCAATATGTTAGTGTATGTTGCTTCCGTTCTTGATTCGAGGAACAAACTTGAGTAGTTCGATGCCTTGCTTTTAGAGGTTTATGGAAAAGTTGATGGAACATCATATCTTACAAAGATTAAAGATGCTCTTAATGAATTATATGATGACTACGTTCAAATTAATGCTCCTCCAAATTTGGTAAGAGAGTCTTGCGATGCTACTGCCACACCATCATTGGGAAAGAGAGTCATACCGGCAGATGCCGAGCCAGGGGCGTTCATAAAAGAAAGTTTCAGAATGAAGATGAAAAAGAAAATGGTTGATCATGGGACGAGGGATTCAAAGTCCGAGTTGGATAAGTATTTGAGTGAGGATGTTGATGATGATTTTCCGAAGTTTGATATATTAAATTGGTGGAAAGTGAATAGCCCAAGATTTCCAATTTTATCATTGTTGGCTAGGGATGTTTTAGCAATTCCAATTTCAATTGTAGTTTCGGAATCGGTTATTAGCACATGTGGAAGGGTTTTAGATCCGTTTAGAAGTTCTTTGACTCCTAATATGGTGGAAGCTCTAGTTTGCACACAAGATTGGTTACGTGATAATTCATTTCCAATTGATATTGAAGAAACTTTGGAAGAGCTTCAAGCTATCGAAGAAGGTACATTTGTTTTATATATTTATATTGAAGATGGTAAATTTTAATTTATTTACATAATTTGTAATATTGTAGAACTTGACAAAGAAGGCAATCGTAAAAATAAGGGTGATGCAATGGATTTAACGTAACTTTTTTTTATCAATTTCGTTTTCTTTTGTATTGTTGGTTACTAGGTTTTTTTTATATGAAACCAATTTACATGTTATTTATTAATTATTGGTATCCTCTATAAATGCAGTTGAAGAAGAGTGGTTGCTTGAAGGTGAAAAACTTGGGGCTTGGGACATCATAACTTAAAACTTGAGTACTTGACGTATTGAGACCTTAGTAACTATTGATTGAATTGGTTTGTAATATGTAAAATCATGGATTTGGATCCTTTGGTTTCATTTGATATTGTTGGTTTGATCACTTGTGATATTTTTGATGTAATGTATGAACTACGAAGTATGGTAATCTTTCCGGTATGATGTTTTAATGTTTGTAAAAAAAATTTCGTTTGGTAAAAATATATGCGATGTTTTATTCGGTTTGGTAAACCGAAACCCAAACCGCATTACCCGAATCGAATTAAACCGAAAACCAATTAACCCAAATAGTATTGGTTTGGTTTGTGGGTGAGTTGGTCGAGACATCCCAAACCGAATAACCCAAATAACTGAAAAACCAACCGAATAACACCCCTAGTCATAATGTATAATCTCTGTACTCACTAAGCTTTGTTTATCCTTTAGTTGTTTACATTTTTCAGGAAATGGTAAATCCGCTGCTGGACCTTCTAGCTAGGTCAAATATTGAAGTACTTAAGCATTTCTACTACTCGGTAACTGAATAAAGGAGATTTCATTGAAACTCTTGGGATGGTTGTAATAAATTTTGAGTATGTAGACTTAGAATGGAACCTTGTAGTAATGTAATGCGTTTGACTTAAATTACATTTCTGTATTTTTCAATTTCCTGTAATGTACTAAGTAATTCAAATTAATGGTTTACTATAGGTTGTTAGTTAATCTTAGGTATTGTGGTAAGGGTGTCACACATGGCGACCCTTGGCTCATCGCCGCCTCTGAACTCGGGTGGGGCTCCAATCATAAAATACTTAAAGGATCCACCCTGTTGTATAGTCGATGAAGATGCATATGCCCCTGAATCTGTCCTGATCAACGGAATACCAGCACCTGAACCCTGTCTTGTACCCTGAGTACCGAAAAACTGAGCCTGAATATCTAGAAGATCTAACTTGCAGACGTACTGCAAAGTTGTTGGTCCTTGAACCATCACCATAGCCTGACATAATACCCTGCACAAACCGAAGCAGTTAAATATAACAAGTATGTCACCCAACGTTATACAATAAGCTAGACCAAGTTAAATTCCACTAGTATCAGTTCCATGAATAATTCTCAAGGATCTTAACACGGTTTAAGTTCAAGCATCCGCTAATGACCCTCAGATTTGAAACCAGAAGCTCTGATACCATCATGTAACACCTTCTCTTTACACATAAAAGCCATGTCATAATAATATCATAAGTGACAACATCACATATGATCAACATTACACATGTTAGGGGAAATTACAACTCTCGAATAATTAAAACTTTCATACAAACATGTTACAGTGAAGTCATCCATCTAGTACAGCTAATCAAGCCCCAGATTAAGCTGGCATACAACAACCGACTACGGATACACATACTGAATATATACATGAGATATGATATCACAGTTTCCTAAAATAAGCTATAATTATACAGTAGCGAATACATAATATATTGATCACGCATCGCCACAAGCTCATCGCGGCCGCGCTCAGGGGATCCGGACCGTGCTCCTAGGTGAGCAGGTTTCCCATGTTCGTATTTCATGGCTGACCAGGGGGTTAAATCATCCCAAAACTCGATTGTTACCACAAATAAGCTCACAAAACCAATATATTACTATTCCCTACAGGCTTTTTAGCCAATTCCACAAAATTCAACAACATATAACACGAATTTAAGTTGTCAAATCAGTAGTCTCTTACATTCCGCAACTCAAGTACTCAAGCAAGAATATGATGAAGATCTATCCGATTTTCAGCAACTCTTTCAAAGATTTCTGTTCAGCTACACAAAACACATGCACACACTCCACTTTTTTCTTGGTGATTAAGGAAAGTAATTGATCAAATTGAGCTACAACAAAACGAGCTTATTGCAACCTTGGCAAAATGTTGCATTAGGCCTTTAAAAAGTTGCATTATGCCTAAAGCAACCTTTTGTCAAGAGTTGCATTATAGCCCCTTGCATTAGGTCTAAAGTAACCTATTTGATAGAATATGCAACCTATTTGATAGAATATGCAACCTTTTTTGAAAGAGTTGCATGTAACATAGAAATGCAACCTTTTTAGAATGAAACCTTTTTATACTCAATTGCAACTTTTTTCACTATCAAATGTAACTTTTTTTCCATCAAATGCAACCTTTTTTTATTTTCAAATGCAACCCTTTTCATACTAAAATACAACTATTTTTAAAACTCAAATGCCACCTTTTGAATATCAAAATGCAACATTTTTTACATTCAAATGCAACTTTTTTTAATTTTTAAATGCAACATTTATATATTTAGTTACAAAAAGTGCAACATTTCCATACACGAATACAATTAATAAGCATCACCAATTACCATTACTCAAAAAAATGTTGATTACAATAATTAAAAGGTATCAAAATCCTTCACCAATTACACAATAATCTCAAAACACAATATTTCATATAATAATCGCTAATTATATTAACACTAAATCCTCCAAAAAAACCACCGGTCTTCATATATATATATATATCGATATCCCAAAACAAAGTTGTCTTTCACACACAAACAATAATAAGTAACTAACCCAAACCAATATTATCAAATTGATGAAATAGTTATACTTGTCGTGATCGTAATAATACCATACCTTGAACCAAACATAGATGATAGCTCATGCTAGAAACTCACGAACTTGAAGAGGCAAGTTTTCCATAAGCTACTTCATTGCATCTTCAACTAATTTATCTCGTTGGTTCTCGATGTCTTATTTCATAGCTTTTAACTCGGCCTTTTTTCTTTCATTATCCTCTTCTATTTCTTTTCTCAAATCAAGCAAGTCATTTTTTTTTAATTTCAAGACTAGCACTTTTGAGTGATGTATCACCACCATCCACACTTTTTATCAACTTGTTGGTCACACCTCTACCATAAACTCTACGATATCCATCATGCTCCTTGTTCATCGCAACCGAAAAAGGCTCTAATGAAGCACTTCCATTTTCCAGAGGTTTGTAGTTCATCATTTGTTCCTACAATGAGAAAATATTGTTAAAAAATGACTACTTAATACCTATAAAAAACCTATTATGTGATCTCAAAATAAGAACTTACAATTTTCTCTGTCGTGTCATCATATGTATCAACCTACACATGTCCTTCAGTCCTATCACGCGTACGCTCAAACATTTGAGTTAAACTAGGACGTTCCTTATTTGGGTCATCATTTTTCTACATTTATAATAATATAAATATCAACATATGGAATAATAAGGAAAAAGAAATATTACAAGCAAAAGAAAGACATTACCATCTCTTCACGAATCCATGCAAAACCTTTTGGACTGGCTGTGTGATTATTTTTTAAAGACATGCGTAGCTCTTTGGCCCGCATATAACGCTTCTGCACACAAATTAACATATACAACTTTAAATGCAAAGTACATCTAATAAAACCCTACGAAAAGAAAGACATTACCATCTCTTCCCCATTAGTAACCTGTAACTTTAAAACCATGATAAATCATGTAACACCCTCATATTTGGCTTTTAAAAGTCAAATTATGAATAAATAACACTTTAATGTACCAAATGATGAAATATTTATATAAGTTTGATGTTTTTAACGAATTTAGGATGTGTTGCAAAAAAAATCAACGAAATTCGACATCAAATGAAAGTTCATTGCTAATTTAAACAAACTTTTGGTACTTTAATGCCCAAAAGCATAAAATATCAATGAATGATAACTTTTGTTTATATATTTGGTTTTATCTAAGGATTTTAGACTTATTACAAAATCTTTACAAACTTTATTGTATGTTTTTGCTTCAAGCTTTAGCTAATAATGAAGGTTTAAACACATCATGGGAAACATAGAAATATTCTAAAGTGAAAGCTTGTAAAACATCTAACAAGCATCACAATTAAAGGCTTCGAATTCATGGACCAAAGACTAAGTATTTGTAGTCTTTAAAGCCAATTAAGTTTCGCCAATGGCCACTTAAATGTGATCAATCTAGCATATATATATTGATGGACCAAAGACTAAGTATTTGTAGTATTTTAGGGATTACTATGCTAAGTTTAGGAGTCCATTTAATACTTGAACTAAGGGTAACATATGCAAATTGTAGCAGCAAAACACCATAAAAACGCTGCTATCCAATTCATTTTTACACACTAAATTTATGTTATATGCTCATATTTGATGATAAATTGAAGATTGAAATGCTTTGAATTAATGGATGATTCTTAGGAGTTGTTATGTACATGTATTATGTCTAAAACGATGTCCAGGCTGCTGTCCTCTTTTGGTTTATGACAGCAGCTACCGCAGCCCAGAACATGTATATATACAGCAGCAAAATAGATGGGAAGATAGGCCAAGGAACATGTTATGTGTTGAATAAATAGGAAATCTTTTTGGGATTAATATCCTAAGATTCGGAGTCCATTTAATACTAGAACTAAGGCTAAAAGATGCAAATTGTAGCACCAAATCACCATAGAAAGGCTGCTTTCCAATTCATATTTACACACTAAATTTATGTTATATGCTCATATTTGATGATAAATTGAAGATAGAAATGCTTTGAATTAATGGATGATGTTTAGGAGTTGTTATGTACATGTATATGTCTAAATACGATGTCCAGGCTGCTGTCCTCCTTCGGTTTATGACAGCAGCTACAGCAGCCCAGAACATGTACATATACAGCAGCAAAATAGATGGGAAGATAGGCCAAGGAACATGTTTTGTGTTGAATAATTAGGAAATCTTTTAGGGATTAATATCCTAAGATCAGGAGTCCATTTAATACTAAAACTAAGGCTAAAAGATGCAAATTGTAGCACCAAATCACCATAAAAAGAGTGCTGTCCAATTCATATTTCCACTCTAAATTTAAGTTATATGCTCATATTTGATGATAAATTGAAGATAGAAATAATTTGAATTAATGGATGATGTTTCGGAGTTGTTATGTACATGTATTATGTCTAAAAACCTTGTCCAGGCTATTGTCCTCCTTTGGTTTATGACAGCAGCTAAAATAGCCTAGAATATGTATACACACAACAGCAAAACAGAACGGAAGATAGGCCAAGGAACATGTTGCAGCAAGTACTAAGTAACAACGAGGTTGCAGCTCAAGGACACCTTCACCACAAGAACAGGGCTGCTGCACCTGCAGATACTCAGCAAAAAGGCTGAGTTTCGGACTCTAGATGGTCCACAGCAGGGCCAACTCTCGGATCATGGCACATGCGCACTAAAGCTTATAAGGCCAAGTTTTGGACTTCCTAAGCCGATTAGTATTGTGAGTCTCGGACCAACACAAGCACCAAACACTCATAGCCTAAGTCATTGCTATGTCTCAGATCACACCTCCCCCACCCTTAGTGTAACATCCCAAATTTTAATTATATGTAATTTGCAATTTTAAGGATTTAATTGTTGTACTTTTGGATGATTATATCAATTTAAGTTAATTTCGATCATATTATCAGTTAAATAAAAGATACGAAGTTGAGGGGTATGATGTGCATATTGGACAAAATAGAAATAAAAAGGGAAAACCCTTTCATTTCCACCAACACTCTCTCTCACTACTCTCTCTCTCTCTCTCTACCGTATCCTCTCTCTCTCGGATTCCATTCAAGAAAAACACAAGAATCAACGATTAAGGTGCAAAATCTGGATTCAAGTAGCAATTAAGGAACTATAACAACTTCAAGTATCAAATCAAGGTAACATTTACTCTAATTTATGGATTTTGATATGTTTGGTTCGGTTTTGGTGTAAACCGAATCACAAGATTCTAGTTCTAATTGTTAATGCATGTTATAGATTTTTGTTACAATGTTAAAATCGAGCATATATGTTGTAGTATACCAAATTTCAGAAACAGATTCGAAGTCTAGGTATGATTTTGAGATAAGTGTGTGTTTTTAGTGTGTGTGTTCATCGAGACTTATAGAAAATGGACAATAAATGGGTTGATTTGGTACATAAGTATGAGGATATAAGTTAAATGATAGCATATAAGTTTACATTTACAATATTAGACTCAAAACATGCAAAAATGACCCAAACATGATTTCTGGAAAATATTGGAATTTTTCTAAGTATGAACTCGGATGATGATCCATCCGAATTCGGATCCCCCATTTTCGGATCATGCTCAATTCGGATCATTATAGCATTTCGGACCACACCCCCATTTCAGTTCTACCCAATCCGGACCACTAGTAATTTCGGACCCCATACACAATCTCGGACCATACACTCATTTCGGACTAACCCTATTTCGGACCTACCCCAACTTCGGATCCTACCCCAATTCGGGCCATCCGGATTTCGGACCATCCGAATTCGGATGTGGTCCGAATTCAATTAGAATTTCAAATAAATTACAGAATACAAGTTTTAAGCAATTACTGACACAAATTCACTATTACACTTACTTTACAGATCATTGTGGTGTTATCAAAACACACATTGATTCAGAGACAAGTCACACAATACCAATCACTGTGAGTAACAGATTGTCATTCTAACATTTATTGTTTTTGCATTCATGTTTATATATTCAATGGGATGTTCACATTGTTCATATACATCATTTGGCACTCGTACATGATTTGTTGTTATGATGCACACTCGTTCTTGACATGTAACACACATGTAGCCAACGTTCATTTGAAAGTGCATCTAGTTACATCATGCTTGCACTGGATGATCATTACTTCACAATCTGATGCGACCTGGACTGGGGCTGACAGCAGGCCACTGATCATCCCACTCGTTATCCCGTCAGGTTCGGCACATCCCCGATCAGCATATTGAACTGCCACCCCATGCTTGCAGTGCATGGTTTACACATACATTGAGGCTTACACTACCTGTTTTCACATACATGGGGCTTACACTGCCTATGGTTAAGCATTGCTTGTAAAGAAATATTTGTTGTTTGCATAATCTGTTATCTCACTAAGCTTTAGCTTACAGTTGACTCACCATGTTTTCAGGCAAAGGCAAAGGAGTAGCTGGACCTTCTACTTAAGCATATCAAATCAATATCCCGGAGACTTTAGAAGCTATTGGTACACAGACGATATAGCTTTGGGGCTGGGATTACTTGACTTTAAACAATTATGTTGATGTAATAGTTAGACTTATTCACTGTAGACATCTACTTATATTGCTTTAGTGTGGATTTGCTTAATTCTAATTTAAGTATTCAATTTTATTATCATGTTTATCAATGGGTTATATGTTGATCCTGGTGATTGCATTTATAATATCAAATCAAGAGGGCATCACAGGTTTTGGTATCAGAGCATTAGTTTGAGGTTTCAAGTGTCCGCGAGGACTTGGACTCAAACTTAGGTTATGATATTAGAATGGACTCCTAGGAAATGATCTGAACTAAGATAGGATTGACATGCACACGGGGACAATTAAAGGGTAACTATACACTTAGGACTTACCAATAAATGTTCTAAATATAAGTTGTTATATTTCAGAACATGTCAGGAGACGATATGACTCCTCAGCAAATGTTCCAGATGATGCAAGCTCTAATGGAACAGAATAACGAATTACAATCCAAAAGAATGGCTGAGCAGGCTCAGTCATTTGCTGATCAGTTAAGGGCCAGAGATGAGGCCGAAGCAAAACGTAAAGCTGATAAATGAAAGAACAAGGAACAACAACAGGACGATCAAGAGGAAAGACAGGACACTGGGTCTTCTAACGGATCAAGGGGTTGCAGATTTAAGGACTTCAAAAGTAACGGGGCTGTTACTTTTGATGGAACTGGAGATGTCGTCCCTGCATTGGAATGGATCACCACCACCGAGAGAACTTTCAGAATCAGCGACTGTGCTGACAAGGACATGGTCCGCTTTGCAACCGCAATGTTTGCAAGGGACGCAGTTATGTGGTGGGATGCTATGACACATGTGTTGACGATGGAGGTAGTGTCACACATGTCATGGAGCGAGTTCAAGGAAGTATTCTCTCAACAATACTGTCCTACTGACGAGAAACGCCGTCTAGAGGCGAAATTTCTGAACCTGACTCAAGGAACGAAAACGGTTACACAATATGCCATTGAGTTCACCCGACTAAGTTTGTTCGCGCTGCATCAAGTTGATACAGAGGAAAGGAAGATAGCCCGGTTTGAGGCCGGATTAGACTATGAGATACGCCGAACCATGAGTGGGGTTCGGTATACGACTTTTGCCGGTTTATTGGAGGCTGCTCGGAATGTGGAGCAGATTGTTCTGTTATCAGGTTATGTCTTAGGGTCAGCCGCCGCAACACCGACTCAACCGTCGCCGCCAAAAAGGCAGCGGGAGTCTGGACCATCTCGATTCTCTCCTCAATCCCATCAACAATCTTCATCACCCAAGAAGGGAAGGGCCTTTTCGGTCAGTTCAGAAATGAGAGACTGCAGGCGATGCAGGAAAGCGCACTCTGGGGAGTGCAAGACTCAGGATATGTACTGCTTCTGCTGTGGGTAGAAAGGCCATCACTGGGAGCATTGTCCACGAAAAGATGATGCATGCTACAATTGCCACAGACTTGGCCATTTTGCTAGGGATTGCCCGAAACCCCCTCGAGATCAAAGTGTTCAGCAATCAACGACAAGATCTTCTGTAGCATCCACTGCTCGCAGGGATCAATCTCAAAGGGCTCCAACTAGGGCATTCCAAATCACAGCTGAAGAAGCAAAGGATGACCCGAAGGTGGTCACTGGTACGTTCTATGTTAATTCAATTCCTGCACGTATCTTGTTTGATTCCGGAGCAAACCGTTCGTTTGTCTCCACATCATTTGCTCGTCAATTCAATATGCCTACTTCCAAATTACAATTTGTACTTGACATAGAGACTGCTAGCAACATGTTAGTTAAAGCAGACAAAGTATATAGGAATTGCACTTTACTTATAGAAGATGTAGTGTTCAACATAGATCTAATTCCCATGGAGTTCGGGGAATTTGATGTTATAGTAGGCATGGATTGGTTGGTTCACAATGAAGCCCAGATTGTATGCAAGAATAGAATGATTAAGATCACCACTCCCGAGGGCCGAGACATATGCATTTATGGTGACAGACACAAAGGCGACTTGTGCATTATATCAATTGCAAAAGCCCGAAAGCACGTTGCCAAGGGTTGTTCTGCATATTTAGCCTACGCTGTCGATGCAAAGGCTGAAATTCAATCTCCTTCCACTATTCCCGTTATTTCCGAGTTTCCAGATGTCTTTCCAGAAGATATGTCGGGATTGCCACCTGATCGCCAAGTGGAATTCCGCATTGACCTCATTCCCGGAGCTGCTCCAATAGCAAAGGCTCCTTACCGTTTAGCCCCTGCTGAAATGCAGGAAATGATGAAGCAGTTACAGGAACTACTTGACAAAGGTTTTATCCGCCCAAGTTCATCTCCTTGGGGCGCTCCTGTTCTGTTCGTCAAGAAGAAAGATGGCACATTGCGAATGTGCATCGACTATCAAGAACTCAATAAAGTCACAATCAAGAACAAGTATCCGTTGCCCCGGATTGATGATCTCTTCGACCAGTTACAAGGTGCAAGCTACTTCTCGAAGATTGATCTTCGTTTGGGTTATCATCAACTCAAAGTACACCCAGATGATATTCCAAAGACGGCTTTCAGAACTCGTTACGGACACTACGTGTTTCTGGTAATGCCATTTGGTCTCACAAATGCGCCGGCTGCTTTCATGGATCTCATGAATCGAGTTTGCCGGCCAATGCTTGACAAATCTGTCATCGTGTTCATCGATGACATTCTTATCTACTCAAAGACCGAAGAGGATCATGTTACACATCTGCGAGAATTGCTAGAGTTGCTGCGCAAAGAGCGACTTCATGCCAAATTCTCTAAGTGTGAATTCTGGTTGAGGCAGGTACGTCTCAACATTCGAAACAAATTTCATGATCCTTATACTCAATCATAAACTCGTTGTTAACTTGTGCTTTCTAAACATACAATTCAGATCCAATTCTTGGGGCACCTGATATCTGGTGCTGGGATTGCTGTTGATCCTGCAAAGATCGAAGCTATCCAGAACTGGGAATCACCCCGCAACGCCTCAGAAATTCGTAGTTTTCTGGGATTGGCTGGTTACTACAGCCGATTCATCAAGGACTTCTCCAAAATCGCCGTTCCGCTTACAAAGCTTAATCGCAAGAACGCAACCTTCTTTTGGAAAGAAGAACAGCAAGTGGCTTTTGACAAACTGAAGAATTTCCTAAGTGAAGCACCAGTGTTAGCCCTGCCTGAAGGGAACGAGGACTTTGTTGTATACACAGATGCATCAGGCATGGGTTTGGGTGCCGTTTTGATGCAAAGAGGAAATGTCATAGCATATGCTTCTAGACAACTCAAACCAAATGAGAAAGACTACTCTACTCATGATCTAGAGCTAACTGCTGTGACTTTTGCTCTCAAACTTTGGAGACACTATCTGTATGGAACCAAGTGTCAGCTCTACACCGACCACAAGAGTTTAAAGTACATATTCAGTCAGAAGGACTTGAATATGAGGCAGAGAAGGTCAATGGAGCTGATAAAAGATTATGACTGTGAGATTCTCTATCATCCCGAGAAAGCCAACGTAGTGGCTGATGCCTTAAGTAGAAAAGCATACTGCAAGGCGTACTGTTATGCCTTAACTTCCACAATACTGACGTCCACTATCATAGATGATGTAAGGGCTGCTCAGTTGCGGGCCTTAAAGGAAGAGAATGTAAAGGACGAGAACATCAGAGTTCAACTGCCATTAATGCAAGATGATGGAACCGGACTGAAGGGTATTTACGGCAGAGTTTGGGTTCCTAAGTACGGGAATATGCGAGAAGTAATTCTTGCAGAAGCTCATCAATCCAAGTTCTCAATTCACCCTGGAAACACGAAAATGTACAACGACCTAAAAGCTGACTTCTGGTGGCCAGGTTTGAAAAGAGACGTTGGCCAATTCGTAGAGAAGTGCAGAACATGCAGATTGGTCAAAGCAGAACATCAACAGCCCTATGGTAGTATGCAACCTCTTCCTATCCCAGAATGGAAGTGGGATCATATTACTATGGATTTCGTAACAAAGCTGCCCAAGACACGTCGTCAACATGATGCCATTTGGGTCATCGTTGACCGTCTGACAAAATCTGCGCACTTCATTCCAATCCGAGAAACCTATTCACTGGACCGTCTTGCCCAGATCTACGTAAACGAAATCGTCATTAGGCATGGTGTGCCTAAGTCTATTGTCTCTGACCGAGATAGTAGATTCACTTCCAATTTCTGGGCTGCTCTACAAAACGGTCTTGGTACTCGTATCGCAATGAGTACTGCTTACAGACCCCAATCTGATGGGCAAAGTGAAAGAACAATCCCAACTCTAGAAGACATGCTCAGAGCGTTTGTCATGGATTTGGGTGGTAACTGGGACGATCACCTCCCATTGGTTGAATTCTCCTACAACATCAGTTACCATTCCACAATCAAGATGGCACCGTTCGAGTTTCTGTATGGCAGAAAATGTAGGACTCCAACCTGTTGGAGGGAAACAGGAGAAACTCCTATCGCCGGACCAGCTTTGCTACAAGAAACCAACGAAAAGATTCAACTCATTCGACAATACATGAAAACGGCGCAAGATCGGCAAAAGAATTATCATGATCGCCGTCATAAAGCAATAGAGTTTCAGAAGGATGATTGGGTCTACTTAAAAGTTTCTCCGATGAAAGGTGTCACAAGATTCGTAAAACGAGGAAAGCTATCACCTCGGTTTATAGGACCCTTCAAGATACTAGAAAGAGTTGGGAACCAGTCCTATCATTTGGACTTGCCGGAAGAATTATCAGGTGTTCACCCGGTCTTCCATGTTGGATACTTAAGAAAGAGTCTGGTGCCCGAAAGGGAACCATGGACTGATCACTCGGACATTAAGATTGACGAACGGCTAAGATTCGCGGACGAGCCGGAATGCATTCTGGAAACAAAAGTCAAGAAACTCCGCAACAAGGAAATTAGGATGGTGCTGGTCAAGTGGAAGCATCATCGGGGAGCTAATCATACTTGGGAATCTGAAGAAGATATGAAGACTAAGTACCCAAGTTTGTTTAGCGCAGCATGACTTTGCGGACGAAGTATAGGCGTGGTGGAGCCCATGCTGTAACATCCCAAATTTTAATTATATGTAATTTGCAATTTTAAGGACTTAATTGTTGTACTTTTGGATGATTATATCAATTTAAGTTAATTTCGATCATATTAGCATTTAAATAAAAGATACGAAGTTGAGGGGTATGATGTGCATATGGGACAAAATAGAAATAAAAAGGGAAAACCCTTTCATTTCCACCAACACTCTCTCTCACTACTCTCTCTCTCTACCATATCCTCTCTCTATTCTCTCTCTCTCGGATTCCATTCAAGAAAAACACAAGAATCAACGATTAAGGTGCAAAAATCTGGATTCAAGTAGCAATTAAGGAACTATAACAACTTCAAGTATCGAATCAAGGTAACATTTACTCAAATTTATGGATTTTGATATGTTTGGTTCGGTTTTGGTGTAAACCGAATCACAAGATTCTAGTTCTAATTGTTAATGCATGTTATAGATTTTTGTTACAATGTTAAAATCGAGCATATATGTTGTAGTATACCAAATTTCAGAAACAGATTCGAAGTCTAGGTATGATTTTGAGATAAGTGTGTGTTTTTAGTGTGTGTGTTCATCGAGACTTATAGAAAATGGACAATAAATGGGTTGATTTGATACATAAGTATGAGGATATAAGTTAAACGATAGCATATAAGTTTACATTTACAATATTAGACTCAAAACATGCAAAAATGACCCAAACATACTTTCTGGAAAATATTGGAAATTTTCTAAGTATGAACTCGGATGATGATCCATCCGAATTCGGATCCCCCATTTTCGGATCATGCTCAATTCGGATCATTATAGCATTTCAGACCACACCCCCATTTCGGTTCTACCCAATCCGGACTACTAGTAATTTCGGACCCCATACACAATTTCGGACCATACACTCATTTCGGACTAACCCTATTTCGGACCTACCCCAACTTCGGATCCTACCCCAATTCTGGCCATCCGGATTTCGGACCATCCGAATTCGGATGTGGTCCTAATTCAATTAGAATTTCAAATAAATTACAGAATACAAGTTTTAAGCAATTACTGACACAAATTCACTATTACACTTACTTTACAGATCATTGTGGTGTTATCAAAACACACATTGATTCAGAGACAAGTCACACAATACCAATCACTGTGAGTAACAGATTGTCATTCTAACATTTATTGTTTTTGCATTCATGTTTATATATTCAATGGCATGTTCACATTGTTCATATACATCATTTGGCACTCGTACGTGATTTGTTGTTATGATGCACACTCGTACTTGACATGTAACACACATGTAGCCAGCGTTCATTTGAAAGTGCATCTAGTTACATCATGCTTGCACTGCATGATCATTACTTCACAATCTGATGCGACCTGGACTGGGGCTGACAGCAGGCCACTGTCGGGGACTGATCATCCCACTCGTTATCCCGTCAGGTTCGGCACATCCCCGATCAGCATATTGAACTGCCACCCCATGCTTGCACTGCATGGTTTACACATACATTGAGGCTTACACTGCCTGTTTTCACATACATGGGGCTTACACTGCCCATGGTTAAGCATTGCTTGTAAAGAAATATTTGTTGTTTGCATAATCTGTTATCTCACTAAGCTTTAGCTTACAGTTGACTCACCATGTTTTCAGGCAAAGGCAAAGGAGTAGTTGGACCTTCTACTTAAGCATATCAAATCAATATCCCGGAGACTTTAGAAGCTATTGGTACACAGACGATATAGCTTTGGGGCTGGGATTACTTGACTTTATACAATTATGTTGATGTAATAGTTAGACTTATTCACTGTAGACATCTACTTTTATTGCTTTAGTGTGGATTTGCTTAATTCTAATTTAAGTATTCAATTTTATTATCATGTTTATCAATGGGTTATATGTTGATCCTGGTGATTGCATTTATAATATCAAATCAAGAGGGCGTCACACCTAGGCCTAAGTCTCAGACTATACAACAACCCCACGTATAAGCAACGGACACCATCAAACGTGTGCGCGCACACACACACGCACAACTGCACATTCTGTTGGGGGCCTATTGAGAGGTGCTGCATAGAAGCATAGCAGTCCAAGATTTACAGGATAAAAAAAGTGTAAACACTAGGAGACTTACAAACACACAACAAAAGAAGGCCATGACAAGTCCGAGACTTATGTCTCCACTGGCTTCGGTCTTGTACTTTGTTCCAGCAGCCAATTTCCCACTTAATAATCAAATTAAACAAATGTTATAGCATGGTAGGCAATTTGTTTAACATTTGACACAATTACAAAACATCATTTGATGTTTTGGCTGATTTTTTATTCGGCTTATTGGCCACAGGCCGTAACCCACAGCGTACACACACAACAAACATATATTGATTCGACTCAATATTTCATGATCTAAACCCAACAATAATTCTGTTATGTAATCTCTTGAAAAATAACAAAAGAGGGACTACTAATTATGAAAGCAAAACACAAAAAATGCAATGGAAAACCTAATAAATCTGAAATGGAGATGAAGAAAAAACCTTTGAATGGATAAAGAGGGAAGGCCACCGATTGGAATAGATTAAGAAGGTTGAGAGATAGCAGCCGCCTGGAACTATAGATACCGCCATCGCCATCGCCACCGCCTGGAATAGACAGGGAGACCGGAGACCACCGCTTGGAATGGAGATGGAAGAGATAAGATGCATCGTCACCTGAAGGTTGACGCAGAAACAGAAGAGATGGTTTGGGGGTAGGCGGAAGAGAGAAACTCGTTTGATGGGGGTGGGAGACGAAGACAAATGAACGGGAACAATGGTTTGTCGGGTGTTTTTTAGCGTGATATTTTAAATTCCCCCAATTTCTCAACCTTTTGTGGGAAATAAAAATAGAGAAACAGAGTCAGCTTAATTTATTTTTCACTTTTCATTTCTTAAACCTAAATTAAACAAACAATGAAATTATTTTTCTATTACATTTATTTGCTCCTATTTCTCTATACGAAACACGCACTGAAGGTTTTTGGAGTATGAAGTTTAAAGAACCGCCCAAGAGGTTTAGGAGACCTGTGAAGGGGTGGGGGATTTGTAAAAAAAAGAAGACATCCTAAAATAGTTATGTGTTTTATTTTTAAGAAAAAAATAAAATAAATTACAATCACATGTTAAATGAAACTTTTTTTAAAAAAAAGTTGCATTTACTTTACATTTATGCAATCTTTTAAAATGAAGGTTACTTTAAACGTATAACAAATGCAACCTTTCTTAAAAATGTTGCCATTTTTCAATCAAAATTGTAACCTTTAAAACTAAAGGTTGAATTAGATCTTCTAATGCAACCTTTATTTTTTTAAACTTGCTTTAAAATCAAATGCAACTAATTATATTAAAGTTGCTTATAAAATGTTGCAATAGGCTCATTTTGTAGTAGTGATATTTCCATTTATAGCAACCCCGAACCCAGAGGGTGTTTGATTTGCGTTTGAAGAAGTGCTGTAGTGTTTTAAAAACTAATTATCAAATAATAGTTGTAACAAAAAGTGTTGTCGGAAATGTAGTGTTTGGTTTAGCTTCTGCTGTTTTCTATCATAATTATCAAATAGTGAGTTTTTAAAGGGTTTGGATTTGCGTTTTAGCTTGTAAAATGACCAAATAATCACTTATTAAGCAAATAAGCTACATTTTTTAACTTATGAAAATGTGTGGTAAGATTAACTCTAAACGCACATAATCACTTATTAATGTATGCAATCCAAACACCTTAAACCAATTATTTGTGTTATTGTAATGTAATAAGTTAATAATCTCGTTCATAACGCAAAACCAAACACCCTCCCAATAATCTAAACCCAATAACGTATTTTCAATATTTATATCAATTGAATTAATCCAATTAATCACGTGAGCTCATAAATATATTTATTCCACTATAATTATAACCCGATGCCACGTATATCGCAATTCCGACACGTATAAATCCACTAATCGAGATATTAGGTGACCAACTTAATATTAATAAACTAATAGTCCAATAAATTAATTCCACGTACCAGGTCTGAAATTGAGATGTTACAATTGTGTTACTTGGCATTATGAGAAACAAATGGCAAATTAATTACTCTTTTAATAGTAGTTATAGATTTAAGGGATAATTACAAAAGTACCCAAAAAAACCCATTTCTCAAGTTGTACCCCAAAAAAAGTCACATTACCCAAATACCCAACATTTTCGTAACCACATAGCCAATATTTACGTTTCTTGTACTTTTCATTATTTTTTTTAATGCATTTCGTTACAAAAGTTGAATTATCACGTAAAGTACCCTTATTTTACGTTACCAAATCTCATTGTGCTCCTTCCCAAAAATAGATTTGGTAACGTAAAGGTAATGTACTTTACGTTACTTTTTACCTTTTGTAACGTAATGCATTAAAAATTTATTAAAAAGTACAAGTCACGTAAATAGTGGTCGTCACATAAATGTGGTAACGTAAATGGTGAGTATTTTGGTTAGGTGGGTTTTTTTTGGTAAAATTTGAGAAGTGGGTTTATATTTTGGTTATTTTTGTAATTATCCCTTGTAGATATATTTATTCTTTTAGATATTAAAATTATTTTGTTATTATTTATTATGTTCTTCTAACTTTACGTTAATTATGTAACTTATTATTTTTTTAAATTTATTAGTGATGTTATGTTATGATTGTGTAACCAATTTATTAATCTTTGGACTTCTCCTTGGCCTTACCCATTTGCTTGAAACCCTAAAGCCCATTACCCTTTGCTTATAAATACTCCTCTCTTCTATGAGAGGATAGGACTTTTCCACCGTGCACCACTAGCTATAGGAGCTCTACCCTAATTTCTCTCACTCTACCAGGGGGCCTGGTAGAGCACCTGGACTACTTACCAGGAGGTCTCACTTCGTAAACACGCCTTGTTTCATCAACAACGGCACATGGACTACACCACCATCAGTTCCAGGCGGTTCTTCCAGGAGGTTATCATCCACTTGATGGGAAACTTATCTTCCCTCATATGGATCTCTCTCTATTTATTCTCTCATAACATATATTGTTACACATGCATATACGCATACGTTTATTGTGATATATTACATCACTGGTCATATTTTGACTTGACCGTCGGAGGTGGCTCCCGTGGCTCACGCCATGGGCCCACTTCTAATGGGATTCTACATGTCTCAGCCTTGTTTCAAGCTCGGGTTAGACAAAGAACGACTACATCTCACGTCTAAACCGACCCTATGGAAAAAGTATGAACAATTGTCGCCATCCATGGAGCCTGAAACAAAAAGATTCGTCGCTTAATGAACTCATCTTTTGGGTTTCTAGGTTCTATCTCTCAAATCTACATTATTACGTAGTCATATTCATTTACATTATTACGACAATAATGATTTGCTATACATCCAGACGGTTTTGCTTACCGCTGGCGCCTAGATCCAGGCGACCTGTTAAGCGGAAATGCGCTAAAAAATCACATTATTTTTATGTCATATATATATCCAGGCCATTGGCTTATAGATCTGGAGGTAGAGTCCAGGACAAACCCTCATTTAAATTTGCATCTCTTTTTGTGACCATAACTTCTTTAGTACAAGTGGCTAAAGACAAACACTAGACAAAAAAGAGAATAAGAAATAAGACGGGTAATTTCTTGGCAAGTGCCAAATGCCTACAGCCTCCAGGTTCGTTCAGGCGCCTTTTTAGAAGCCTTTAGACAACTTTTTGGCAGCTTTTTGACAAGCTTTTTGGTAGCTTTTTTGACAAGCTTTTTCACAACTTTTTAGTGGCTTTCCTTAAAGCTTTTGCATAACCTTTTAGTATTTTCCAGGTGCCTCCAGCAACTTCCACACTTCATGTCTAGGCGTCACCTCCAGGTGCTTCTAGACTCTAAGTCCAGGCGCCTCCAACAGCTCCCAGACTTCATGTCTAGGCGCTCCCAGACTCTAAGTGCTTGCGCCTCCAGGTGCTTTCGCCACATCCAGGCGTTTCCATACTTTAAGTCCATGCGCCTCCAGGTGCTTCCAGACTTCATGTCTAGGTGCCACCTCCAGGCGCTTCCAGACTTTAAGTTCAAGCGCCTCCAGACGCTTCTAGACTTCATGTATAAGCGCCACCTCCGGTTGCTTTCATACTTCATGTCTATTTGCCACCTCTAGACGCTCCTAGACTCTAAGTCCATGCGCCTCCAAACTCCATGTCTAAGCGCCATTTCCAGGCGCCTCCAGACTCCATGTTCAAGCGCATCTAGACTCGAAATCCAGGCATTATTTTCAGGCGCATCTAGGTGCCACATTTAGGCTCATCCAACTCTAAGTCCAGGCGCTTCCAGCCTCCACGTTTAGATGCCTCTAGCGTTCAAATCAAGGCTCCAGACCCATCACTGTTCAAGGAAATGGTTTGGCACAAGCACACGTTTTTGCATTTCAACGTTCGCCATGCAAACCAGGAACAACACGTCGCCAAATGGCTTGAAGACAGATTGTCTAGAATTCACGCTCTTCAACACAAGCACGCATATATAGATCCACGAGATAGAAATCTCATAAATGGGTTCACCATGTGTCTACCCCAAATTATAGTATATACGAATAAACATATGGATTCAAGTACGTGAGCTAGGGGATGTCTTAACCAATGGACACCAATGTGCAGAACATTTTTCGAGCACCCAAACAGAGTACTCACTAATCCAGCAAGTTGAGTTGTCGCCTGAATCCTGAGGCTGAGTTGTCGCCTGAAATCAATTGCTTGAATTATTATCCTGGAATCATATTCATATGGATTCAAGTACTTGAGCCACGAGGCGCCTGAACGAATGGACACTGATTAGGTGGGTCCATTTCATATTGTTATGGGTTGTTAACAAGACAGGACCCATATAGCTTTCCTTATCGACGCCCAGGCCCAGGCTCAAGTCCGCACTCTTCACCCAGCCATAAGGGACAAAGGGAGGAGACACAAAAGTTTGGTATCCAGTGATACTGTCGGGAATAGGTACTATTCGGCCGAGAGCTCACAAGGATCAATTCACATTGGTGCGTCAGAGGACAAGGAGACGGGTCGTGCACGTATCCCTGTTTACCAATAAGTTTCTCTCCCGAGGAGGTCCCCTCCAGCGACGGATTTGTATAAATAAGGACTCCTTACCTAGTAGACTAGGTAATGCTCATCTTTAATCTTACACCCACTATTGACTCCTCTCCATGAACGCTGACTTAAGCGTCAGAGTGTCAATATAGGGCAACCCCCTCCATTGTCACTAACTGAAGATTTCTTTCTCTTTTCTCTGTACTAGGCGCTAGAAACCACCTGGGAGCACACGAGAATCTCATCCTTGTCTTAACCGCTTTTGTATTGCTTGTCGTACCTACAAACAATTGGCGACATCTGTGGGACCCGACTGGTCGTAATTGTGTTATTCTCATTTCAAGGAGTTTAGAATGGAGAATCAACAAGTGGTGGAATCGGGCTCCCTGGGCCTCCTAGGCGTTAAACAGACTCCTCCCCAAGCAGGTCTCCACACGCCATTAGAGGTCGCAAAGCCCTCCCACTGCCGTTGTAACATCGCCAGCCTCTCTAGCCTCAGACCCGCTAGCCCAGATAATTGATCGTCAATTTGTTGCAGCGCATTTTGAGCAGTTACAAGACCTCATGAGGGAATATTTTCACCCCCTTGACGCGCAACCATTTGATAGAAAGAATGAGGTAATGATGGAATATGATGACGAAGATTCTGAGGAGCTAGATGATCACATAGACACCCAGGAGGTGGAGACAAGCGAGCGGATGACACGAAGTCTTGTGGATGGTCGAGGGACGAAGGCCAAAGTCTCTGTGGGAAAGGAGGCAGGTTAGATGTCACAAGCTTCAATCAGGCGAAAGCCGCATAGTACCTAGGTACATCCCCCCACACCATCTACCCTTACGTCTCGAAGGAGTAGCACCTTGCAAGGCACGAGCCTGGAAGCTACAAATGGTGGAATGAGGAAAGGGCAGATGGAAGCGACACCACAGGTCAGGTTTACAGACCCAGGTGGTCGAAGTACCAAGGACAGAGCTACCCTAATCAAAAGTGGAACTTCCCAGGGCCATGCCCGCAAGGAGTTTTGAAGGAAAGCTAGCCCCGTAAATCTGGAGTCTCACTTCCAGGAAATAGATATGGAAGACCCTTCCTCGTTCGCAGGATGGATTGAAGACTACCCCCTACCAAAAGGACTGAAGCTACCTTCGAATGTAGGTGTATATGATGGAATCGGAGATCCAGATGATCATTGGCGTATATTCGCAGGTGCAATGAAAATATCCAAGTGGGTTTCTCCAGTTGCATGCCATATGTTTTCCGTGGCTTTAAAAGGTACCTCTAGATGAATTACTAGTGAAGTCCCGCTCTAACTTCATGCAACATCAGCGATACACCAAGACCCACATGGAGTTACACAACATCAAGTAGACGGAAACAGAAGGCTTGCGTGACTTCGCGGAGAGATTGACAAGCCGTCGTTGTGGCCCGTAGAAATAACCATAAATCTAACTATTAGATTAGAGAAGTAAATGTCGAATCCGCAGGGAGTTCGTATGTGAATTAGGGTTAATTAGCTAGTTTCTTTAGTTTATTAAAAGCAATTAAATCGTGAATTGGATGATTTGTTTGGAATAATAATTACGACAAAATTATAACTAAACTAAAGGCAAACAAATAACGGATTGATTAACAAAGCAAATTGAAGATAACCATTTACGGAATCACTACAACTTAAGTTATTACCCACTTGAATTTCATGCAACAATCACATAGACATAATTAATTGCGTAGTTAAATTAATCATAAGTATTTTAATTAATAAATCTCGGCATAGCGCATGCAACGTTCATTACTTGTCTTAATCCCTAAAGTAATGGACTCGATACAAATAATAACATCACTATGAACTATCTTGCTTTTACCAAGCAAAACATATAATCATAATAATAACCGAATGCTTATCATTTGCGTTATACATAAAATATTCAAGCAACACACAAAATACATCAAAACATAATTGAAATTCAAGAATGTAAAACTTAGCCGTAGATCCTCAGCAAACGGCTATGGTATTTAGCCACTCATCGTGTGCTCTTCACCGGGAATGGTTCGAGACATCATTGTATTCTTCGAACGGTTGCAATCCACCTTCTTCGTACTTGAATCGTGAATCCACTCAGGCAGGGCTTCGCTGCTTTTTTCAACACTTCAGAACTCTCCCAAAACGACCACCATCGACCTCTATTTAAAGAGGAGGTGGAAAATAGGGTTTTAGGCTATAAAAAGCATCTGCTATCATTTCATGTCGCACCAGCGTAGGCCTGGGAGTATGCCTACGCCCCCTGCACTGGAGATACGGCCTGGGCTACGTTAGGCTACGCTGGAAGTGCTCTCTAACTCTCAATAGTTCTGTTTTGCAGCGTAGGGTGGCACAGGCCTGCGGCCCCTCCGGCTGGGTTCGCGCTGAATTTTCTCGAGCTGCTTCCATTTGACTTATTGACCCTGAAACATAAATTTGTAGTAATAATATAGATTTTACGATGCATCGGTGCTTAAAATGAGCCTAAAACGATACCAAAACACATAAATTTATAGTCCTGTCAAACCTCCCTAACTTAACTCTTGGTCGTTCCCGAACAAGCCTTTGGAATCAGAACTAACTATGTACCGTGCATATACTAGCAGTGTGTCAAGAAATTCTAAGTTAAGCTAGCCTTCGCAATAATGCGTTAAAACTTTTATTATGTAAACCAAAGACATTTTCAGTTAAAATATATTTTCCTTAGAATTTATATAATGTATCTCACTCTTGGAAATTACCCTTTTAGCTCAAGGTTATGAAACTTAAAACACGTGGGTCTTTTGACCATCTTTTCCCTCTATGCATGTTTACGACAAAATTTTTCTTTTTAATGCCATGCTTATATCTATAAATTTCTAACTCAAGTTATCTAGTTGGTTCATGTAGCGAGATTTAGGTCAATCACTCCCAAACCAGATGGTTTTAGGGGATTAGGCATGAATGGTACCCCAAAGGACTTAATTTCCCGAACTATTGAAACTATAATTGAACCATTTTTAGGCTAAAAACGTGTTTAAGTTCTCCCCCTTATTGGATGAGTTTCCAAAATCTTTTGACACATTACTTATATTTAAGCCTGAATATAACTTAACCTACTTAAATTTGTTTTTCATAACAACAATGTTAACTATTATTATGACTCTTTTCTTAATTATAAAATATCCTATCAACACTAGCCAATTCCCTCGTACATATATTTTCTATTTATCATCATTTTCTACGGTTTGATCGGCAAGCAAGACTCAATTGGGGAAGATGATATCGCCAAATTTACATATACTTTTTGGCGATATTTTCCCTCAATTTTAGCTATTTTCATTGTTTCCTAATGTCAGTTTTTGTTATTTACAAATTTTGTTTTGATTTCAACCTTAATTGATGAAAAGAGCAAGATTTGGGAGCCAACAGCTTTTGGCTCGCCGAGTCACAAGACCCACTTGCCGAGTCGCTTTTAATTTCAGCAATTACAGATTCCAGAAAGATTTGACTCGTCGAGTCATATGGCTCGACGCGACGAGTCGACTGTTGATTGTACGTACGGGTAGTTACTGGCGGTCCAATGGTCACTTGACACACAATCCACTCTACGAGTCGATCAGGGTGACTCGCCGAGTCGGCATCAAATATATAAACTTTTCATCTTCAATTCAGCAAAGGAGGGATGAATTTTCACATACTTTTGACACATGCTCTCTACTCGTTTTTGAAGAGAAAATGAGATTTTTGGCTGATTTCAAAGGCTCTATCAAAGGGAACAACATTATTACATCAAGGACCATCATTTGGGGAGTTTACTCATTTCTAAATCTCTCGATTATGTGTAAACTTTTGATTTTCATTGTGTTCTTGATGGATTTACTCCAAAATATGGAGTAGTGTTCTGTTGTAATCATTTGGGGTTAAAAACCCTAAACATTGGATGATGTTATTTTCGTGGTTAGAATGAATATATATACCGTTGATCTTTTCATGAAATATATTTTTATATAATGTTTGAGATGAATGATGAATGTATGATCTCAGATGATGTATTTATGTGATGTGAGTCAATATTTAGTCATTCATTATTAACAAAGATGATTATCATTATTTTGTTAGTAGTTTTGATATTGTGAGATTCAAAAAGAGATTTCATTCATTATTTTGATCAAACATTATATTAAGGTTTGTGATTTGGATGTGAGTCTAGTCATAACCCACTTTGAGATCTTTACATTTGATTATTTTCATGATTAGATCATATATGCAAGTAAGTTGATAATATTTGAATATTTAACTTTAATGTGATTGAGTGATCCACATATTTTAGTTAATTTATCTTTTGAGATTATAACATTATATTCGAGTGATCTTGGTAATGTTATGATTATTGCTTGCTAAATGAGTTTTTGATATATGTGTGGTTGAGTGATCTTTGCACATTTAGAATTAACTCTAGGATTAATATTTATTCATTTTTTTGAGTGATGTTTATATGAATAATATTTAATCCTTGTTATATTCATTCTAGCCTTATTCTTACTGTCATTGTCCGATGTTTAGGGGAAAAGATTCCAAATGATTACACCTTTTGATATAGTTTTATTCAGTGATAACTTTCTTTGTGTGTTAATTAAGTTGTGGAATTTTCGGTTCAAATCATTTTAAAAACTCAATTCGATTTTAGCTAATCTTTAACTGTCATATGTTTTTCTTATTTTATCTCTGTCCCTATGTTCGATATCCGGACTTACCTAAACTATATTAGTAAACGATAGGTGATACTTGCCTATTTGTCCGCTAGTTTAGCTTAGTTATTTCCTATTTTTATTAAAACAAAAAGGTATGCTAGCGGCACATCAAGTTTTTGGCGCCGTTGCCGGGGACTAGATGGTGACATTTGAAAGAGTTGAAAGTTTTTTATTAGTGACCCTTTTTGGGAAAGTTATTTTATTGTCTTAAATTTAATTTATTCTTTAATCTTGTTTAGGTTTACGTAATCGTGTTTGTTTTTGTTGTTATAGGCGTTTATGAACAAAAATCTCTTCTCGGATCTTACTAAGCCATTGTCAAATCCGGATATATTAATTCGCAAAAGAAACAAACAACATAAAGATTCAGACGTGGACAACGAGCAAGGAACACCGAGCACCCCAATTGACGGTTCACCGATAATAGTGGTTCATAACGTTGAAAATTCAGAACCAAAGACTGAACCTCAGTTGTCACAAACATGACAGCTCCAGACAGACGTACAATGCGGGAGCGAGCTAAGCCAACGAATGCCGGCACGGGATCGACTATCATTCGGGAAAACGCCCCAGGAGCGAATTTTGAGATCAAAACTCAACATCTACAATATCTGAGTCAAATGTGTCCATTTGACAGCCTTGAGTCGGATGATCCCAATGCATATCTCACTCGATTCTTAGATATCTGTAATATCATAAAGAGTCGAGAAACTCCTGTAGCATCTTTACATTTGCGTTTATTTCCTTATACATTGCGTGGTGCCGCATAAACATGGTTTAATTCACTCACTTCCCAATCAATTGGCACATGGGAGGAGCTTGTTGATAGATTTTTGATGTGTTATTTTCCACCTTCTAAAACTGCCCGTTTTCAGAATGATATTCATAAATTTGTGCAGGAAAGTGGAGAATCCATATTTGAAGCTTGGGAAAGATTCAAAGGATTGTTAAGGAAATTTCCACACCATGGCATGGATACTTATGCTCAAGTACATCAATTCTACACGGGATTAACAGACACTACTCGGGAAGTCTTGGACTTGAAAGCAGGCGGATGTGTTATGGATAATGTACCCGAGGATGCATATAGAGCAATAGAGAAAGCCGCCACCAATTCTCAAGAATGGCATTCATCATGACATAGATTATTTCGGGGTCCTGTTAAACAAAGTGATGATGTTACCTCAATGAAAGATGAAATTGCGAGAATGAGCAAACAAATAACTCTTTTGCAAAGTCTGTCAAGTCAAGCAAGACAAGTGTGTCAAATTTGTGAGGATCCTCATACCACCCTTGATTCTCCATCATGGATGAAGCTCCTTACTAGACAATCAACAACCAACGCTATTCAAGAGGTTTGTCAATTATGTGGAGGTGGTCATTCAACAAGGAATTGTGAAGAAGATAAGATCGAAGAGTCATTGGAGGAGGATGTGTTGTATTCACATGGAGATAGGCATGATAATCCTAGAGGGAAACTTGCATTCCAACCACCCCCTCAAGCATACTACAATCCCAATCTAGATAATAGAAACCAATCAAAGTTCCGATGGCGAAACCTAATGATCCACCATACATTCCACCCGGTTTTAAAGGTGCAAGTTCATCAAATCCTAGGAATGCACCTTATCAAGCCTGTCACCCAAGCACAACTCAATATAACAATGGGCACACGTTCAATCATCTCGACCCCCAATAAATCAAAATATTCCTCCACCCGAAGCAAAGCCAACTCTTGAGGACATAGTTCGCAACCAACAAGCCTCAATTCAAAATTTGGAGAAACAACTGGGACAAATTGCACAACTATTGGCTGAAAGATAAAAAGGAAAGATGCCATCTAATACAGAAGGCAACCCAAAAGAACAAGCCAAAGCCATCACATTGAGAAGCGGAAAAGAAGTAGTATCAAATCCCTCCCCCTCAGTTCCTAATTCTATATCTAATACTAATGTTGAGCAGGTAACCGAATTACAAAATGACGAGGTGCAAAAAGATTGCCAAGGAAGTACCGCACAAGTCAAAATTCCAGTTAAACAGCACGAGCCAAAAATTTCATACCCACAACGCTTGAAGAAAGAAAAGTTAGAGGAACGGTATGGTAAATTTCTTGAACTCATCAACAAACTTCATATTAACTTACCTTTTGTTGATGCTCTTTCACAGATGCCGAAATATGCAAAGTTTATGAAGGATATGCTCACCAATAAGAGAAAGCTTGAAGGGATTTCAAAGGTGTTGCTCAGAGAAGAATGCTCGGCAGTTTTACAAAACAAGTTACCCGAGAAGTGTTAGTACATCCTGTGTGACGATAGTAGTCTAAGTATAGATAGCATTTTGTGTAAGTCAATTTACTTAATATTGAATATTAACAAGTGTTTGATATATGTTTGATTATGTATGTTAGATATTGATTGTTTTGTATGTTTGAACTTGGTGTAATGTATTACAAGAAGTTCAAACATAAAGTTCAAAAATAAATTCAAACATAAGATAAAACATAAGTTCAAACATAAGTTTGAATGATGAGGTTCGAATAGGCCTTGGGCCATGTTCGAATTAGTCCTAGACAAATTCGAACATGTCAGTATAATTAAGGGTTAAACTCGATTAATTATAAGACTTTAAGAGAGATAGACTTTTGCAGAATTAGAGAGTGATTAAGCAAAGGCGATCTCAAACTTGCAAGTTATCAGAGAGTTGTTTCGGAAAGAATCATCGTGTTGGGGCGTTCAAGTTGTTCGTCTATCACCGTGGTAGTTTCCGTGTTTCGGTGTGCATGATATATCCGCCAAGCCACTACTGAGGATTCCGCACTCGTTGGAAGGTGTCGCGTCAAGATAGATCCGTAGAGAGCAGACCTTACAAGTGGTATCAGAGCCATTGGGCGTTCTTGGTGTTCTTCGTGTTCACTAGAAAAATCTGTGGTTTCTTGACGTTTTGGACGGTTCAAAATCACGTTTTTGGACGTTTTTGAAGGATTTCGAGTTTAATCGAGTACGATATCGGAAAATACTTTGCATTAGTTCAAGTTTTTGGTTGAAATCAATATTTTTACTCTTAATAATATTGGTTTAATCTGACACCTTGAAAAAAATCGAAGTATTAGCCGTTTTTCGAACTTGCGGCGCTCGAATATCAAGGGGTTATTAGGGTTTACTCAGAATTCGAGTTTGTCAGAAAATAGGGTTTGATTCGATTTTGGCCACTTCGAGTTTGCTCAGTTTCAAGTTTCTACTAAATTCGAATTTAGAGTTTCGAATTTAGTCTCACCTCCGAGTTTGTCATTTGGTTCGACTTTAGTTGAATTTCACACTTATTTTCGAATTTAATTCCAAACAGGTTTAAAATTAATTAAATTCGAATTTACTCAAATTCGAAAGAATTAATTTAAATTACTTTCGAATTAAATTAATTAAGTTTAAAATTCAAAAACTTTTGAAACAATGACAAGTTTACAGAGGTTTATTGAGATGGATCATGAAGTTGGAAAAGCAAATTCTCCACCTAAGTTGATGAAATTGGAGGATTACTATTGGTGGAAGGATAGGTTCGCTGAATTCGCGAGATTTAATGATATGAGGATGTGGATTTGTATAGACGAGGGATACATTCCACCTACGGCAGAGGTTGAAGGTCGTCAACGAGTCTTGAGATATTCAAAGATGAAGGATGAAGATAAGAAAATTTATGAGGCCGAAAACCGAGCATTCTCGATCATTAGAATGGCTTTACCTCAGGAGATCTTGCACACATTTCGCAATCAAAAGACAGCAAAACAGCTTTGGATGCTTTGGAGAAAAGGTGTGAAGGTAATCCGAGGGTAAGGAAGAATAGAATGGAAATGCTCAAGCAGCAGTTCGCAGTTTTCAAGGGATTGAAAAATGAAAAGCTGGATGAGACCATTACCAGGTTCTATCATTTGCTGACTGAGTTAGACAACCATGATCTAGATGCTTTACCAGCCAAATGGGAAATGTATGTGGCACTGATAAAGCATGATGAAGACAAGTTTTATACACTAACTCTAGAGAGTGTCATAGGAACGCTGCGGGCCTATAACTTTGAATTGCTGAAGAAGGAAAGGGATTATGAACAAGTTCAAGATCCGGATATGTACTTTGGGAAATCAAAACCTTCAAGGGCAACTGACTCGAAGACGGCTACAGCATTCTTTTGGGGTGAAACATCGACACCGGTTGATACAGAAGACTCAGTGAGCCGGACTTTCTTAGGGTTTTCTAGACCGAAATAAAAGCAAACTCACTCTACATCTACATCTCAAGGCTATTCAAAGATGCCGATGAGCGCAAAATCAGCTGAAGACCATCTAAATCTGTTGGCTTCATTTGTGGCCGCCTATGGCAATTGCGTTCAAGGAAAAATCAACGATCCTGCGCTATGGGATGAAGATTTTGATCAGGTAGATCCTGATGATCTAGAAGAGATGGATCTGCAATGGCAATTGGCCATGTTGACTCAGCGAGTCAAGAGGTTCATCAAGAGGACGGGCATAAATCTCAACGTCAGTAACAATAAAATTGGATTTGATAAATCCAAAGTTAAGTGTTACAACTGCCAAGGGTTAGGACACTTCTCTAGAGAGTGTCAAAGACCGAAAGTCGAGAACTACCAGAATCAGTATCAGAATCAATCTCAAGGTAGATATCAGCCGGGTAGTTCAAGTAATCAGGCAAACATAGCTGGTCTGTTAACCAATGTAACATCAGACAGACAGCTTGATGGAACATATGACTGGAGTACACATATAGAGTCCAATGCTAGATCCTTTATGGCTGAAGTAACGGAGACTGGTAGTGTCAGAGCAGAGGAAACGATTGGGGACAGCAATCACGATGACATCAGTCCTATGTTAGTGGAAAAGTCAGAAGATCAGACAATTCTGGAGTTCGCCGCACAGATGGCCAACGTGGAATCTGATCACACAAAGGTACTTCTGAACTTCTCTACTTTCCATGATTTATGTGTTTTATGTACTACGTCTAATGATAGATTAATCTTAGTGCTAGATTCACATCAAATTCTAACTGCTCTAAATGAATCTTTAAAATCAGACAACGCTAGCCTATTAGATATAAAGGAAGACCTTAGAAATAAGCTTAAGGCAGATGCACAATATGTCATAGTTCTAAAAGACAAGCTGAGTGAGCAGTGTGTTAGAATAGAACTGATGTATGAACATGCTGAGGCATTGACCAAAGAGCTTAAAATCAAAGAAGTAGAGCTAGCTGATTCTAAGGTTAAGGTAGCCGAGGCGAATTGTAAACTGAAAAAGTTTAGGAACACATCTCTCAACCTAGGGAAGATCTTAGATGCACAGCGTCAGTCTAAGAAACCTGTAGGTTTAGGGTATCATGAGAGTCCTCCACCTTTCAATGATAATTATGTACCTCAGCCTCATGAGAAAACTGAAACACCAGTTGACTCAGAGGTAGAACCTGAACCTATGTCTGAACCAGTTAAGGATAAAGAAGCTAAGGTGACTGGTAATAATGCTAAGATTAAGAAGGTCAAATTTGTGCCATCCTCTAGTGATAAGCCTGTAGGACAAGCAAAAATTGACTTTAATGATCAAGAGGAGGAAACAGTCACTATAGTTGAAACGAAAGAACAAGACACTAGTGAGATACCTAAGTCAAAGGGCACGCATAAGAAGTCGATTGACAAAATATCTTGCTTTAGATGTCATGAAAAGGGACATATTGCTTCTAGTTGTCCACATAGGAAGGTAGACTCTACACCTAAGACTGGAAAGACGGAACAACATAAACCTTCAAGTGTAGCAAGCACAATCGGTTCTCAGAATACCGAGAAAATTGTGCAAGCCACACCAAAATCTGCTGTGAAACAAATAACTGTGTCAGGTCGATCAAATGATGTGGTTAGGACTAATTCTCCGAATAGAGTCCCTAATCAAACTAGGTCAGGACCTCAACAACATTATAGGAGTACTACACCTAGAAGAGCTTACACTCCGGTTAGGTCACACACTCCTGTAAGGCAACAAACACCAGGTAGAGCTCAGGGATATCACACGGAAATGCCCTATAATAGAAATTTTTCAAGAGTTCCACAGCAAATGTCTACACAAAGGCCGAGAGTGAACGTAAATCACTCTGCACCACAACAGACTCAAGTTCAAACACCCAAGTCACCTGAAAGGAGAGATGGGTATTTGAAAGAGTTCAAGTATGTGGACGAGAATGGTATTACCAAGTCAGTTATGGCTTGGGTTCCCCGTGATAACTAACCTATTTTCTTTCATGTGCAGGAGATAACTACAGGTCTAAACAACAAATGGTTTGTCGACAGTGGTTGCTCGAGGCACATGACTGGGGAAAGAAGTCTACTCGCAGACTTCAAGGGAGGGAACATGGTATTTGTATCGTTCGCTGGTAGTAAAGGAGGAAATATCACCGGTACTGGAGTGGTCACTAATGAGACTATCAAACTGGATCAAGTTTATCATGTTGATAAACTGGTTCACAATCTCATTAGTGTATCTCAAATCTGTGATAATAAGAACTCAGTAGTTTTCACCGACACTGAGGCGTTAGTGCTAAAACCGGGATTCAATGTACCTGAAGAGTGGATACTGATGAGGGCTCCAAGGAAGAATGACTTGTACATGCTTGACATGAACAAACCAGACTCTTCGATGGGACCAATATGTCTACTATCAAAGGCTTCAGAAACTGAATCTCTTTTATGGCACAGACGCATGGCACACTTGCACCTAAGAAAAATGAATTACATTACTAAAAATGGGTTGGTGCAAGGTGTTCCAATGAAGTGTTTTCAGTTCGAAGACAAGTGTCTACCATGCAAGAAAGGAAAACAACACAAGAAGGCACACAAGTCCAAGACTCAGAACTCTATCGCTGCCACGTTCGATTTGTTGCATATGGAGCTGTTCGGACCAATCAACAAAAGGAGTATAGGTGGTAGTTGGTACTGTTTGGTTATTATTGATGATTACTCACGATTTTCTTGGGTTTTCTTTTTAGGTACAAAGGACGAGACAGCTGCCAAGCTAATCGGGTTCTTAGACCAAGTGGAGAACTCTTACGGATCGCGGGTAAAACGTATTAGAAGTGATAACATAACGGAGTTTAAAAACACGGTTATTGGTGTATATTGTCTATCAAAGGGCATCATGCATCAATTTAGTGCACCATATGAGCCACAACAAAATGGGGTGGCCGAACGGAAAAACAGGACATTGATTGAAGGCAGCAAGGACCATGCTTTCAGATTCAAAGCTTCCTACCATGTTTTGGGGGGAGGCAGTGAATACCGCTTGTCATGTTTTAAACAGGGTCCTTACTGTAAAATCATTGAACAAAACATGTTATGAAGTTTTGAATAAAAGGCCACCGAATTTAACTGGCTTCGAACCATTTGGGGTACCATGCACTTTAATGAAAACAAAACATCAACCTAAGTTTGGTGAAAAGGCTGACGAAGGTTATTTCCTAGGTTATGTGCCTAACTCACCGAACAAACGGGATTTTAATAAATCTAATGGTACAGTGGATATTGTGTATAACATTGATGTTACAAGTTATACACATGAACCCCAAACTGGTCCGGAATGGATTTTTGATTATGAAAAATTGTTTGAATCATTTAACATTCCTTTGGATGGAAATGCAGGTACAATCGAACAAGACTTATAATCGTTGAATCTGAATGATGACGGTCAAAGTTTTCCGAGGACGACATTTCCATCAACTTCTGAGCCTGCAGCAACTGAAGATAGATCTCCAGAAGAAAATGATTCTGAGTTGCCTACAAACGAAGATCAGACTACAAATTCTAATTCCGAAGACAGGGTTCATGAGGAAGAAAATGTAGAATCTGAGGTAGTTCCCTCGTTAGGTGAAATAGGATCAAATCTAGGAGATAATCTTAGGGTTGACGAGATAGAAACATCTAGGATTAATAAGAATCATCCTATTGAGAGTATCGTAGGAAATCCTAATGCTGGTGTGAGGACTAGGAGTAGTTTGAATAACAACACAGTGTTGTTGTCGATGATCAATGACTCCGAGGCTTTTCATACTTGCCTCTATTCATATTTCATATCGCAAGTAGAGCCGAAGAATGTGCAAATGGCACTAAAGGATAACTCTTGGGTTGAAGCGATGCAGGAAGAACTGTCACAGTTTAGGAAACTTGAAGTGTGGGAGTTAGTTCCGTTACCTCGAGGAGAAGTTGCAATAGGAACCAAGTGGGTTTTTAAGTGCAAGAGAGATGATCGGGGTATAATGACTCGCAACAAAGCAAGGTTAGTGGTAAAGGATTTCACCCAAGAGGAAGGAATCGATTACAATGAAGTGTTCACGCCAGTGGCAAGGCTTGAAGCAATTCGTTTGTTTCTAGCTTTTGCGTCCTTCAAGGGTTTTAAAGTTTATCAACTTGACGTAAAGAGTGCGTTTCTTTATGGGAAAGTGAAGGAACTGGTGTATGTGGAACAGCCGCCCGGGTTTACAGATCCGAAGTATCCAGATAGAGTGTATCGGTTAGATAAGGCTTTATATGGACTACATCAAGCACCAAGGGCGTGGTACGAGACACTGTCTAATCATCTTTTAGACAACGGGTTTGAAAGAGGGAGAATAGATAGTACGCTGTTTGTGAAAAGAAAAGGTGAACACTTTATCTTAGTACAAGTTTACGTCGATGATATCATTTTCGGGTCATCAGACAAGCAGATGTGCAAAGATTTCGAGAAGGTGATGAAGTAGAAGTTTGAGATGAGTGCTATGGGAGCTGAACTTCTTTCTGGGTTTGCAAGTCGTACAGAAGAAGGAGGGCATGCTTATCCATCAGACGAAGTATGTCTACGACATCTTAGAACGCTTTGGGATGGAAGGAACCAAGCTGACAGCTCACTTTAGCACGCCGATTCAAGTGAATCATAATCTCAGACCGGGTACAGAATGTGATACCAATGTGGATCCGACGTTATATCGGGCCATGATTGGATCACTCATGTATTTAACAGCTTCTAGACCTGACATAATGTTTGCTGTGTGTATTTGTGCTAGGTTTCAAGCTAATCCAAAAGAGATGCACATGAAAGCTGTGAAGCGGATTCTACGATACCTCAAGTCGAAACCGAAGCTGAGTCTTTGGTATCACGCGGAGGGTGATCTGGAAGTGGAAGTATTCACGGATTCAGACTATGGTGGATACAGCTTGAATCGCAAGTCAACAACTGGAGGTTGTCAGTTCCTTGGAGGGAGACTCGTTTCCTGGCAATGCAAGAAACAGACTTCGGTAGCCGTGTCAACGTGCGAGGCCGAATATGTTGCTGCTGGTAGTTGCTGTTCACAGGTTTTGTGGATACAACAACAATTGCGGGATTACGGTTTGACTTATACTCATACTCCTATTAGGATAGATAACCAGTCAACTATTGCAATAACCAATAATCTAGTAAAACACAGTAAAACCAAGCACATAGACATAAGACACCACTTCATACGTGATTGTGCTGAAAAGAATTTAATTAAGCTGGTAAAAGTGGCAACGGACGATAATAATGCTGATTTATTTACCAAAGCTTTTGATAGGTCATGTTTTGACTTTTTAGTTCAACTAAACGGAATGCGTAATCCAGAGTAACTTGACCTTAGTAGAATTTTATTTCTTTTTATAGCAGTAGAATTTCTTTCTTTTTATAGTAAGTTTAGTAGCTTAGAAGAACTTCTTTTTATAGTAAGTTAGTAGGTTAGTTTATTTTCTTACTCTTATTTATGAAAAACAAAAGAAAAAAAAGAGAGAAAACCATAAAAAGGTCAAAAAAAAAAAAGAAAAGAAAAAAAAAGAGAATATTAGAAAATGAGTTAAGTCTTAGATACATAGGTTCAAAGTGACGAGAATTAGCACAGTCGATACAATCTCTAAGTGTTAAGCTTTCACACATAATGCACCTTAACTCTAAGTGTTATACATTCTCTAGTTTGATGTGTTGGTAGGCATAATACACAAAGGGAATCTTAAGGCTAATAAAATATTCAAGAAAAAGTCAGACGTGTCACTAACTTAGATGTATGACCAAATGGTCTTAATTTTTATGTTAGAGACATACAGACATTGATTCTAAATGAGGTATGCAAATTTTCTAGGGGATGTATAGCAATATCAGATACATCTTAAAGAAAAGCAAAGAATAGAAAAATCATGATAGTGTTGAGAGTTAAAACAAGTAACTCTGTTGTACGTAAGTACAGACCTATTGCCTCTGGTTTGACTCGAGTTAGCAAGATAAGTCGCTTTGTTGTACGTCAGTACGGACCTGTCACCGCTATCTTGCTAGCTTTAAAATAATCTTTAAGACACACTAAGACACTCTGTTGTATATAAATACAGAACTGTGTCCGACGTTTGCCTTTTAAAGAAAATTTGCAATACCGAAAAGTTATAATCATTGTGTGTATTCCTTGATCATAAAAGTATGTCTATGTATGAGACACGTAAGGTACTTTCTTGATAAATAAAAAGGCCAAGGGATATTCCAAAGTGTAATATGTTTAAAGGGAAAATAATACCAACAATCGTCTAGAAATGTGTGTCACGACAAACAATCAAGGAATCAATAATTCCTAAGTGTGAAAGTGTGTATCTGACACCGCTATCTGATTGAACCTTTCTGTGACTTACTCGCCAAAAATATTCTGTTAGTTTTAGTTTAGCTTGTAAATTTTAATGTATTTTAGAGTAGTTTAAGGTTAAATTTTATTCAAAATTTTTATTTTATTTTACTTTACTTTATTTTATTTTTAGTTTATTTTTATTTTTAGGAAAAAGGTCAAAGTTACTGAAGATGCAATTTTTAGTTGGATGAACAAATATTGTGTGAAAATCTTGCGCTTAGTGTAAATGAATTTTGCATAGTTTGTTCCGTTGCTCGTAAAAGTTGAAAAAGTTTGGAAAAGTTAATTTTTATTCAAAGATTTTCAAAATTTTCATTTAAATTCGAATTTAAGACAAAGTCGAATTCAATTTCGAAATTGTCAGTAAAGTCGAATTTAAAGACAAGTTCGAAGGTGGTTAGTATATAAAGGTCAACAGTGACTCATTAATGTCATCTGCATTCGATTTTATTGTTTCGAATTTGTTCTGTGCGATTTCGAACTTAGTCTTCGACTTTGTCGTTTCGATCTTTCCACTGTTTTTCGAAGTTTTGTTCACGTGAGTTCGATTCTACCACCAAATCTAGGTATAACCATTAGTATTATACAAGATTTAGGTAGTTTAGGACTCAATTTTAGCAAAACTCGACAACTTTTGAGGTTTTAATGGTTTTTAACTTTGTGATTCAAAATCACAAAGTTTAACCGGTGAAACTTCAAATAAGTTACAAATATCTTCGATTAAAACCTACTAGGACTAGTGAATACAATTTTCTAAGTCTAATGGGGTTTAAATCTTGGATTTTTGTTTGAAAGTGACCGACTTCGACTTTGTTCATATAGTTCGAATTTGTCAGTAAATTCGAACTTGTCAGCAAATTCGAATTCAAGTCAAATTCGAACATGTCATTCGAGTTTGTTATTAAAATGTGAAGACCGTCCCTTACGGGGCAGTCCTCAGAGTCTAGGTCCCACATCATGCAATACGATATCAACCATACTAAGATAGGGTACTTAATTGCGGAGTTAATAATTACATGTACATTACAGATTAGGATTTAAGTTACATATTTCAAAATAAAGTTATAAAAGGGTAACATCTAATCTAGTCATAACATCATAAGTCACATCAAGTCTACCCAAAACCACCACATTTGTTGTCTTCCAATCAGTACCAGAAAGTGTGTTGAGTAGTGGTCTAAGAAAGCTTCAAAACTTGGATCTTGAATGACCTAAGTACTAGGTCCTGCAGGTGATTTTCCTTTGGCTTTTCCTGTAAAATATTAATGCAACATCTGTAAGCAAAGCTTAGTGAGTTTATAGATTTTCAATATCAACATGCGTGTTAAGCGGATCATAAGTCTTAGCGTGATATGTCTTGGCTGCCGCTACAGCCCTCATGATTGAGATATAGAATCATAGAATCGGATGATGTTCAGGCCACACTCACGCTTAAATCGTGGGGATCAGCCACATACTGGGCTAGCTACCAGTAAGTCAATATGGCGGAACATCGGAGGTCATTACCAAGTCCATAAGAACTGGTGAAATAGCCAAGTCTAGAACAATAGACCATAAAGGCTAGTCAAGCTGAATCAATTTATATTTCGAATGTCTGATCAATAATGAAAGCTTAAGTCATAGAAATCATGATAGCAATGAATCAATAAGCAATATTTGAAGAAGTCTTAAATGCAATATGAAATGATAATCAAATAGCTATCATGATTCTCTGGGCAACACCCAACCATGGTGTGCACAGGTCTCAATCCAGCTGATAAAATAAATGTCAATAAATCTAACAACAACAATATATCTCAACCGGAATTTAAACATGTTCAATCTGAATATCTATAACTCACTGGTCTGTGGCTTTATCAAACAGATATAAAAATCTGCCACCTGAGTTATCTCAGGATTTTATCTTTAATCTTTTGTCTTTCAGATCTCTGGCAATTTCTTTTCAAATCAATGACCCGCTTTCGATCTCTTTATTCTTTAGATCTTTGTTCAGAATATAACTGAACTAGTTCAAAATTCATTCATGATAATATCATGTCAATTTCATCATTTAGTCTTTAAATTCTTGAATTTTATCTGATTCTGATAACTGATAATCTTATCAATCTTTCATTATATTCTCTTGTTTCATTGATTCCTCAAAAGCTTTTATATATATCTATATAACTAAAAGCAGGTGCTTAAAATCATTTATTTAATGGAAATATTATAATATATAAAATTGGGCTTCGGATCATCAATTTCGGATCCACCCGGATTGAGGATCCGGATTCGGATCAGCCCAGATCCGGACCAATCCGAATTGATCCATCCGAATTAGGACATTTAGGTCCGAAAATGGGATCATCCGAATTTGAGCATAGGTCTGAATTAGGATCATATTCGAAATAGGCACCGAATTTCGGATCATTAAAAACCCGAAATAGTGTTTGTTCGAATTATGAAGCATCCGAATTCAAGATAGGATCCGGATTTGACTCATCATCTGAATTCGGACTCAATACTTAGAATTTTCCAGAAAAATTGTTCTTCATGTTCTTATATATATTCATACGGATTTTACCATTTTTACTCTAAAAATTCATTTTAGTCACATGCAATGTAGTATAAAGTTGTGTTAACATTATTTGAGTATTTTTATATAATTACTTTAATCAAAAACATCTTAATTTAATCAAGATCATCCAAAAATATGAAATTTTGTCAAGAACATATTTTATATATAAAAAAAAATTCTGATTTCTTCTAAATTTGGATGATCCATCCTCTGATTTTTGTTTCTTTAACATCAATTAACTTAAATTCATCATAATCTACAAAAACTTTAAACATGCAACACAAAATTCTCATGTTCTAATTCTTTAGTTTCGGTTTACCCAAAACCGAACCAAATTTCATAATTTCTTGAAATTTAAATCAAGAATTACCTCAAATCCCTTGTTGTTTGATGTTGTTGTAACCCCCTTTGATCTTTAAGTCTTCAATTGATTGCAAAATATGAATTTCCTTGATAATTTTGATGTGGCCGTATGGTTTTAGAGAGAGATTAGAGAGAGAGTAATTTCTTTTAAATGATGATTTAATGTCTATTGATTTGGTTTTTATATATTACTTTAGTCATGTTTGCAATTTAACCCACTAAACTTTTGTATTTTACATATCTTTTAAATTTAATCATCTATAATTATATCATAAATATAATTCAAAATTATATTTATTTAATAAATTTTCTTTCTTAATTAATATTTGTAACATAAATAATATAACAGATTATTTATTATCTCAAAATCACATATTACATAATTGACCAAAGTTAGGTTGTTACAGAATGGGCTCCACCACGCACAAACTTCGTCCCCGAAGTTAGCTATGTTCGAACAGACTGGGATATGTTGCTTTCATAACATCTCTGGATTCCCAAGACTGATGCGAACCTTTGTGGTGTTTCCACTGGACGAGCACCATCTGTATTTCTTTATTCCGAAGCTTTTTAGTCTTCGAGTCCAGAATACGTTCTGGCTCTTCAACCACTCTAAGCTTCTCATCTATCCGCAGGTTAACATGTGGTATCTGAATTTCTCTTTCATCAGCTAAGCTCTTTCTCAAGTGACTAACATGGAATACAGGGTGTATTCCAGCTAAGTCAGCTGGTAATTCAAGACGATAAGACTGGTTTCCAATCTTTTCGACAATCTTGAACGGACCGATGAATCTCGGAGCTAGCTTGTTTCTTTTAATGAACCGCACCACATTCTTCATTGGGGATACTTTCAGCATTACCCAATCGTTAACTGCAAAGCTTATTGATCTGTGTCGGTTATCATAATATGACTTCTGCCTGCTCTGAGCTTCAAGTATATTTCTTCTAACAAGTTGAATCTTCTCGTGAGTCAACTGTAGAAGGGTAGGACCCGCTATAGGTGACTCACCTGTTTCGCGCCAACAGGTGGGAGTCCTGCACTTTCTTCCGTATAAAGCTTCAAATGGAGCCATCTTAATCGTAGAATGATAACTGTTGTTGTAAGATAATTCGACCAACGGCAAGTGGTCATCCCAGTTACCACCTAGATCAAGAATACAGGCACGAAGCATATCTTCGAGAGTTAGGATAGTACGCTCACTCTGGCCATCTGCATTAGGATGATAAGCAGTACTCATAGAGATCCGAGTACCCATCCCGTCTTGTAATGCTTGCCAGAATCTGGATGTGAAACGACTATCACGATCAGAAACAATAGATTTTGGCACACCGTGACGAGAAATAATTTCTGTAATGTACAACTGCGCCAATCTATCGAGAGAATAAGTTTCTTTCATCGGTATGAAGTGAGCTAACTTCGTTAACCGATCCACAACTACCCAGATGGAGTCGTGCTGTCTCTTGGTTTTAGGCAACTTCGTGACGAAATCCATAGTTATATGCTCCCACTTCCATTCAGGAACTGGCAGTGGTTGCATATCCCTGAAGGGTTTCTGGTGTTCTGCCTTAACCATCTGACAGATTCTGCAGCTTTCAACATATCGACGGATGTTTTTCTTCATTCCTGGCCACCAATAATAAACTTTCAGATCAAAGTACATCTTTGAGCTGCCAGGATGAACAGATAATTTGGACTGATGAGCTTCAGACAGAAGAGTGCTGCGAATTGAACCATATTTAGGAACCCAGATTCGGTTTCCCTTGAGACAGTGAAGTCCCAAATGATTCAGAGTTAGAAATTGTAATTGCCCTTTCAGATTTTCAGAATCAATATTCTCTTCTTTCAGTGCTTCAATTTGAGCAACTCTGATGTCTTCAATAAGATCAGAAGAGAATATAACTGGAGTCAGGGCATAGCAGCACTTTTCCGGATAAACTTTCCTACTCAAAGCATCCGCGACAACATTAGCTTTGCTGGGATGATATAGGATCTCGCAATCATAGTCCTTGATAAGCTCCAAGGACCGTCGCTATTTCATGTTCAGATCCTTTTGAGTGAAAAGATGCTTGAGACTCTTATGATCGGTGTAAAGCTGACACCGAGTCCCATATAGATAATGACGCCAAATCTTCAGAGCAAAGGTAACGGCAGCCAACTCAAGATCATGAGTTGGTGCACTTTTCTCGTAATCCTTTAATTGCCTTGAAGCGTAGGCAATTACTTTTCCCCTTTGCATTAGAACACATCCTAAGCCAGTACCAGATGCGTCGCTGTAAACAACAAAGTCATCGTTTCCTTCTGGTAAGGCTAAGATCGGCGCTTGAATAAGCTTCTGTTTCAGAATGTCAAATGCCTCTTGCTGTTTATCGGTCCAAACGAAAGGAGTATTCTTTCGTGTTAGCATTGTTAAAGGTACAGCAATCTTCGAGAAGTCCTTTATGAATCGCCGGTAATAACCAGCCAAACCGAGGAAACTTCTTATTTCCGAGGCATTACGAGGCGTTTGCCATTTCTGAACAGCCTCGACTTTAGAAGGATCAACGGAAATCCCATTGCCAGAAACAACATGGCCAAGGAATTGAATCTATAAAAGCAACAAAGTTGAATTTCAAGTTTTGTTCAATCAAAGAACGCTTAAGGAATAGCTCAAGACAATGTAAAGTTATACCTGTCTGAGCCAAAACTCGCACTTAGAGAATTTTGCATAGAGTCTTTCTTTTCTTAGTAACTCTAGCAATTGTCGTAGATGAATAGAATGATCAGTCTCCGTTTTGGAGTAAATCAGAATATCGTCTATGAGTACGATAACTGACTTATCCAGCATCGGTCTACACACGCGATTCATGAGATCCATGAACGCCGCTGGTGCATTTGTTAAACCGAACGGCATCACGAGAAATTCGTAATGACTGTATCTTGTTCGGAAGGCTGTCTTTGGAATATCTTCATCTCTGACTTTTAATTGATGATACCCAGAATGAAGATCGATTTTCGAGAAGTACCTGGCTCCTTGTAGCTGATCAAACAGATCATCGATCCTGGGTAAAGGATATTTATTCTTTATGGTAACCTTGTTCAACTCGCGGTAGTCGATGCACATACGGAAGGTTCCGTCTTTCTTTTTAACAAATAGAATAGGTGCACCCCACGGAGAAGAACTCGGTCGGATAAACCCCTTTTCCAACAGCTCTTGCAACTGTTTTGACATTTCCTGCATTTCTGCAGGTGCAAGTCTGTAAGGAGCTTTTGCAATGGGAGCCGCACCAGGAACCAAGTCAATACTGAACTCGACTTGACGTTCCGGTGGCACTCCGGATATGTCATCAGGAAACACGTCTGGGAACTCACAGACGATAGGAATATCAGATAAAAATTTCTTTTGAGCTTCAGAGTTAGATTCAGATGAAACATAACAGATATAAGATTCGTGGCCCTTAGATACATATTTATGCGCTTTGTCAACTGATATGAAACAATGTGCACCTTTCCGCTTCTCGCCTTTGATCTCCAATACTCGGCCGTCTGAAGACTCGATTATGATGATTCGTCGATTGCAGATGATTGTAGCCTCGTTATTTGTTAGCCAGTCCATGCCAATGATGACGTCAAATTCTTTCAACGGAATCGGAATAAGGTCGAGGTTGAACACAATGTTATCAACAAGTAGTGTGCAATTACGGTAAACGGAATCAGCCATAACGAAATTGTTACTAGCTGTCTCAATGTCTAGTATCACCGAAAGCTTTGATGGAGACTTATGTAATCTTTGTGCAAAAGATGTTGATATGAAAGAACGACTCGCGCCGGAATCAAATAATACTCGGGCAGGAATGGAGTTAAGCAGGAACATACCGGTAACTACATCAGGTGTTTCTTTTGCTTCCTCAGCTGTTATTTGAAAAGCTGGAGTCTTTGCAGTCGGCGTTGCAGCAGAACTCTTAACTGTAGACCCTCCAGCTGATGACTGAGACTGATAACTCGACCCGCTACGACACTGATACATAAAGTGTCCCCTTTTTCCACATTTTGCGCATCCACGTCCCTGCTGTGGACATTCTTCTCTACTGTGACCGATCATGTTGCACGCAAAGCAAGTAACATCATCTGGATTGCACAATCCCATATGTGATCTTCTGCATCGCTTGCAGAATCGTGGTTCATTCGTGAGGGAGTAAACTTGTGCTTTCTGTTGTGAACTATGCTGATGGGATTGCTGAGATTGCGACTTATTTGGCTTGAAAAATCTGCCAAATCTTTGTTTCTTCGGAGGAGACGGATTCATTGGGTTAGACGTTGGAGCGTATAGCTGATCGCCGTACTCTAGATATCCTCTCTCAATCTGTCTGGCTGCTTCTACCATTTCCAAATAACTCTTGTATTTGATAGCGCTCATCGGATGTCGATATCTAGGATTGAGTCCTACACGGAATCTATTCATCTTTCTTAATTCGGTAGCTACTTGGTATGAGGAGTAACCGCATAGTCGTGAAAACTCGTGTTCATATTCATCAACTGTCTTCGTTCCCTGAGTCAGCTGCATCAGTTGTACTTCCATCTTATCTTGTTGGTCGATCGGGCAGTACTTCACATTGAACATATCAAGAAACTGGTTCCACTCTAGAGTCTGAATTATTTCTTCACCATAGATACTCCTCTGAGTTTTCCACCAGGCACGGGCAGCTCCCACAAATAGTGCAGACGCATAACTCACTTTCTTAGAATCTAAACAGTCAGAGATTCTAAAGATTTCTTCTGTATGACTGATCCAATCCATCGCCTGAATTGGATCCACTGTACCCTCAAAGTTCAGGGCACCGCTTGCCTTGAAATCTTTAAATTTGCAGCCTTTTGGCTGAGCAGTTTGGGTTTCTGGATTAGAGTTATCAGAATCAGATTCATTAGTCTAGACTTGCTTTTCTTTTCTCTTATTTTTCTTTTCTTCACGTCTTTTAGCTTCAGCCTCATCTCTGGCCTGAAACTGTTCTTGCATTATTTTGTTTTGTTGTTCAGAGTGTTGGGCTAGAAGTTGTTGCATCATTTCAAACATTTGTTGTGGGTTCATGTTGCTGGGAATATCACCTGATCCTGATCCTAACATCTTCTACTGAAAATTACAAGCATTTAACTATCAGTTTATAGACTTAGATCTATGTACCCTTTTTCCCATCCTAACAGTCTGTACATCCTATCTCAGTTCAAACCACCTAAATGATTGATACATATGTATTGCTTCAGTTTGAGACCAAGTATACTCACGTAATACTCGATTCACTCAAACTATGGGCTCTGATACCATCCTGTGAAGACCTTCGCTTACGGGGCAGTCCTCAGAGTCTAGGTCCCACATCATGCAATACGATATCAACCATACTAAGATAGGGTAATTAATTGCGGAATTAATAATTACATGTACATTACAGATTAGGATTTAAGTTACATATTTCAAAATAAAGTTATAAAAGGGTAACATCTAATCTAGTCATAACATCATAAGTCACATCAAGTCTACCCAAAACCACCACATTTGCTGTCTTCCAATCAGTACCAGAAAGTGTGTTGAGTAGTGGTCTAAGAAAGCTTCAAAACTTGGATCTTGAATGACCTAAGTACTAGGTCCTGCAGGTGATTTCCCTTTGGCTTTTCCAACATCTGTAAGCAAAGCTTAGTGAGTTTATAGATTTTCAATATCAACATGCGTGTCAAGCGGATCATAAGTCTTAGCGTGATATGTCTTGGCTGCCGCTACAGCCCTCATGATTGAGATATAGAATCATAGAATCGGATGATGTTCAGGCCACACTCACGCTTAAATCGTGGGGATCAGCCACATACTGGGCTAGCTACCAGTAAGTCAATATGGCAGAACATCGGAGGTCATTACCAAGTCCATAAGAACTGGTGAAATAGCCAAGTCTAGAACAATAGACCATAAAGGCTAGTCAAGCTGAATCAATTTATATTTCGAATGTCTGATCAATAATGAAAGCTTAAGTCATAGAAATCATGATAGCAATGAATCAATAAGCAATATCTGAAGAAGTCTTAAATGCAATATGAAATGATAATCAAATAGCTATCATGATTCTCTGGGCAACACCCAACCATGGTGTGCACAGGTCTCAATCCAGCTGATAAAATGAATGTCAATAAATCTAACAACAACAATATATCTCAACCGGAATTTAAACATGTTCAATCTGAATATCTATAACTCACTGGTCTGGGTCTTTATCAAACAGATATAAAAATCTGCCACCTGAGTTATCTCAGGATTTTATCTTTAATCTTTTGTCTTTCAGATCTCTGGCAATTTCTTTTCAAATCAATGACCCGCTTTCGATCTCTTTATTCTTTAGATCTTTGTTCAGAATATAACTGAACCTGTTCAAAATTCATTCATGATAATATCATGTCAATTTCATCATTTAGTCTTTAAATTCTTGAATTTTATCTGATTCTGATAACTGATAATCTTATCAATCTTTCATTATATTCTCTTGTTTCATTGATTCCTCAAAAGCTTTTATATATATCTATATAACTAAAAGCATGTGCTTAAAATCATTTATTTAATGGAAATATTAAAATTATATAATTGGGCTTCGATCATCAATTTCGGATCCACCCGGATTGAGGATCCGGATTCGGATCAGCCCGGATCCGGACCAATCCGAATTGATCCATCCGAATTAGGACATTTAGGTCTGAAAATGGGATCATCCGAATTTGAGCATAGGTCCGAATTAGGATCATATTCGAAATAGGCACCGAATTTCGGATCTTTAAAAACCCGAAATAGTGTGTGTTCGAATTATGAAGCATCCGAATTCAAGATAGGATCCGGATTTGACTCATCATCCGAACTCGGTTCCAACCGAATTCGGACTCAATACTTAGAATTTTCCAGAAAAATTGTTCTTCATGTTCTTATATATGTTCATACGGATTTTACCATTTTTACTCTAAAAATTCATTTTAGTCACATGCAATGTAGTATAAAGTTGTGTTAACATTATTTGAGTATTTTTATATAATTACTTTAATCAAAAACATCTTAATTTAATCAAGATCATCCAAAAATATGAAATTTTGTCAAGAACATATTTTATATATAAAAAAAATTCCGATTTCTTCTAAATTTGGATGATCCATCCTCTGATTTTTGTTTCTTTAACATCAATTAACTTAAATTCATCATAATCTACAAAAACTTTAAACATGCAACACAAAATTCTCATGTTCTAATTCTTTAGTTTCGGTTTACCCAAAACCGAACCAAATTTCATAATTTCTTGAAATTTAAATCAAGAATTACCTCAAATCCCTTGTTGTTTGATGTTGTTGTAACCCCCTTTGATCTTTAAGTCTTCAATTGATTGCAAAATATGAATTTCCTTGATAATTTTGATGTAGCCGTATGGTTTTAGAGAGAGATTAGAGAGAGAGTAATTTCTTTTAAATGATGATTTAATGTCTATTGATTTGGTTTTTATATATTACTTTAGTCATGTTTGCAATTTAACCCACTAAACTTTTGTATTTTACATATCTTTTAAATTTAATCATCTATAATTATATCATAAATATAATTCAAAATTATATTTATTTAATAAATTTTCTTTCTTAATTAATATTTGTAACATAAATAATATAACAGATTATATTATTATCTCAAAATCACATATTACATAATTGACCAAAGTTAGGTTGTTACATAAAATCGAAATGTTTGAATAATTTTAAAGTCAAACTTGTAGAAATTCATTTGTGTTGGATTTTGAACTTACATAAGTTCAAAATAAAACAAATTTGGATTTAATAAAGTTTCATTTTTGTTTTTTCACTTCTACTATATGTTACTGTTTCTTGTGCAGATATGGGGGAAAGAGCTTTCTTTCAAAAGCATAATATGGTAGTATCGCCAGATCAGGAGCTTCCTGAAGCTCAGACGTTTCGACCAATGGTGGATTTCTTAGCAAATTCCAGGGTGTCGTATGCCCTTTCTCATAATGTACAGATTGTGCTACCATATGTTAGACAGTTTTGGGATCACTTGCAAGTGGACTGTACAGTCAGCCCGACAGTGTTAAGGACAAGGGTTGGGGGCAGCCATTAGTGTTTTCTGCCGATATGCTGCGTAGAGTTTTGCAGCTTGGGACAGTCGAGCAAAAAGCTGGTCCGATTGACTTCACGTTGGAAGTAAGGCAAGCAGCATTTTTAAGAATGGGGTATGGACTGGATATAGCCAAAGCCTCATATATGAAGAGTGGTCTGATAGGCCAATGGAGGTACTTAGCACATGTCATTATGGTGTGCTTTGCACCTAAGAAGGCCGGTTTTGATCATATAGTCTCAAAGATGCAGTCGGCGATGATCGCATTGGTTTATAATAAGAAACTCAGCTACTCTGAGATGTTCTTTGCGGAGTTTGTTCATCAAATAACAGCTCCAGCGCGGGAAAGGTTTCTGATGTATCCGCGGTTTGTAATGATGCTGATTCGCCATTTTTTGTCGAACCTGCCGCAGTTGCCGGATATTCAGAGTGTCGCTGTTATCGAAAGCAATTTTTTGCTGATTGTCAATCACACAACGCCCGTAGGGCTGACGTGGTTAGACCACTGGATGCACCTCTTTTTGGTGTCGTGGTAAATCCAGATTTTGAAGCCCCAGAGGGTGTGAATTGGGCTGGGGAAGGGCCGCAACCGCAGCCGCAGCAAGTACAGCCGCAACAACAACAGCAAAGGCCTCCACAACATCCAAGAAGGAGGCAAATAGTTCAAGTAAGACCAACTCAGGCTTCAAGGCCTTCAACAAGTAGAGTCCAAGAATCATCAGGAGCAGGTCCATCGTTGGATGTTACTGGACCCTCAAGCATTGCCCCAGAAATAGATCCACGAGTAGAGACTCTGGAAGAAATTTGGGCTCAAGGATCTCACGCACATGAAGATATTACTACTGAGCTTATTGGTGATATTCTGGAGCCTCCAGTTGATGAAGATGATCTTATGCGCGAGATAGACGAATATCAACCTGAGGAAGACGGTCAAGCTGTGACCACCTCAGAGTCTGAATCTGAGGAAGCTGAAGAAATAGAAGTTGAAGAAGTAGCCGAAGTAGCTGCTGAATCTGTTGACCCATCTGTACGTATTGGGCAACATGGATCAAGACTAGTGGTCAGTCTGAGAGAAGAGGAAGAAAAAAGAGCAGCTAGAGATTCAAATGACGAAGATTCTGACTATGAAGCCGAGGATCCTACTCCATTAGTGCCAAGGCATAGGGCAAAGAGGCATAGGTTTATGCATGGAGCTTCATCTGTTTCTGCTTCAGAGCCTGAGATTCCATCCACTCAACCATCTGTTCAACCACCAATCACGCCATCTCCAATCACATCAATTCCATCCACTTCATCCACATTCACAGACAACCAGCGTTTCTTAGAGCTAAGAAGCAAAGTGGACTTCCAGATAGTCCAAATCTTCCAACTCACAAAAGCAGTCACCGAGCTTCAAGAGCATAATGCAAAAATTGATCAAGAAAATGTTGAATTGAAGACGTTATTGCTAATCAAGCTGCTGAGATCAAAACCATGAGGTCCCTCCTCGAGCAGCTAATGAAAAATCTTAAGGCTCAGAGGGACACCAGCTGCAGAGATGCTCAAGAGATTAGGAGAGAGGATGACGATGCCAATGATCCCGAAGCCAGAAAAGAGAGTGAGCCAGAAAATTTTCCATCTGCTGCTCATTCATCAGTTCAGGGGGAGCCTAGTCAGTCAGGAGTCGAAGGAGGTGAGGCTAGTTCTTCAAAGGCCATTGAGAGCGAAATGATTGATGCTCTAATGGATATTGAAGAAGAAGAGATAGAATTTGATTTTGAAGATGATATTGAAGAGTTGGAGGAAGGGGAGTTTGTTCCTCAAGACATAGCTGACTGGAAATCTGACGATGAGGTGTTAGAAGATGAAGAGGATAATGTCGATGAATTGATCATCAATTCACAACCTATCACTGAATTATATGTGCAGAGTGAGCACAATGTGATTGACATTGATGAGATCAAGTTGGCCTCAGTAGAAGACTCTGAACTGGAAGAAGCTGAGAGAGAACCATTTAGGGCTGAAAAAAAAAGATTTATGGTTCCGAAAGGAAGAGAAGAGAACAGAGCCTAAGATGAAGAGAAGTTCAAGAGTACCAGGCTCAGAGAATCTCTCAGGTGGAATTATAAGCTGGTTCTTCGACAGAGAACTTCAGCTATTCATTTTAAAGAGAAGAGATGGACCCCAATACCATAGGCGGACGCTCAGAGTATTTAATACATTGCCGAAGGTAGAAGTAAAGGAGTTGGCGTGGAAAGAACTGATCAACATTGGTGAGGATCCCTATGCTGAGGTTATAGCCAAGATAATCAGAAAGGAGGGTCGATCAGGAAAGTTTGAACGACTCAAACCAAGATCAGGAAAAAGGGTGGAAGATGAGACAAGAATTGATCCACATACAGGAAGACCATGGGTTAGAATGGTATATAAGCCTGTAAAGTGTTTGAAGAAGGTACCTATGAAGTCGATGCCACAAGATGTTCTAAGTAACATGAAGTGGTGGTACGTAGATAATGAGACTGCTGAAGCTGTGATGGAAGACACTGAAGAAAAAGTTATTTTGCGAGTGTATGATCCATTGCACTTAATAAATCTATCAAAGGACGACCTATAGAAGCTACACGATCAGCCTATCTTCTTTCACGAAGGATGGAGATCCGAAGCTAGGAAGTTCCAGAAGATAGTTAGAGTGTTTATTGATATAGGCCTATATGCAGGTAGTAGTTTATATAGTTCAAGTAGTTAGACAAAATGTAAATAGTTAGAACCTATCGTCAAGGGGGAGTCTGTTAGTACATCCTGTGTGACGATAGCAGTCTATGTATAGATAACATTTTGTGTAAGTCAATTTACTTGATATTGAATATTAACAAGTGTTTGATATATGTTTGATTATGTATGTTTGATATTGATTGTTTTGTATGTTTGAACTTGGTATAATGTATTACAAGAAGTTCAAACATAAAGTTCAAAGATAAATTCAAACATAAGATAAAACATAAGTTCAAACATAAGTTTGAATGATAAGGTTCGAATAGGCCTTGGGCCATGTTCGAATTTGTCCTAGACAAATTCGAACATGTCAGTATAATTAAGGGTTAAACTCAATTAATTATAAGACTTTAAGAGAGATAGACTTTTGCAGAATTAGAGAGTGATTAAGCAAAGGCGATCTCGAACTTGCAAGTTATCAGAGAGTTGTTTCAGAGAGAATCATCGTGTTGGGGCGTTCAAGTTGTTCGTCTCTCACCGTGGTAGTCTCCGTGTTTCGGTGTGCCTTATATATCCGTCAAGCCACTAACGAGGATTCCGCACTTGTTGGAAGGTGTCGCGTCAAGATGGACCCGTAGAGAGCAGACCTTACAAGAAGAAAAGTGATCCAGGGAGTTTTACTACCCCTTGTTTGATTGGTAACTTATCTGTGAGTAATGCATTAGCGGATCTTGGTGCTAGCATAAATTTAATGCCATATTTAGTTTTTGCAAAGCTAGGCCTAGGAGAACCAAAACCAACAAGAATGAGTATTCAATTAGCCGATAGGTCGGTTAAATACCCTAGAGGTATTGTTGAGAATATGTTGGTTAAGGTAGATAAGGTTGTTTTTCCTGTGGATTTTGTGATTCTTGACTTGGATGAGGACAAGACCGTACCTTTGATATTAGGGAGGCCTTTCTTAGCTACATCTGGTGCCCTCATTGATGTACAAAATGGCAAACTAACTCTTAATGTAGGTGATGAAAAGGTGACTTTTGAGATTAAAAGCTCCATGAGACATTCTCATGATCAAGACGATTACCTTTATTTTGATGATGCCATTGACTTTGTTGTTGAGGATTTTGTACAGGAATTCATTGAAGCTAATGATTTGGATGACTTGTTTGTGGAAGGGAGATACATTGATTCGTATCATGAGGAGATTGTAGATGAGCTTGCATGTATGCTAGCTAACGAACCTTTGAAAAAGCAAAAGTTGGTCGAGGAGATGGAGCAAGGTGTGAACCTAAAGTCGAAATCGTCAACTGAAGAACCACCAACTTTGGAACTGAAGGAACTTCCATCGCACTTAGAGTATGCTTTCCTTGAAGGGGAATCTCAATTACCTGTGATAATTGCTTCTAACCTTACTAACAATGAAAAGCATAAATTGTTGGATGTTTTAAAGGCACACAAGCAGGCTCTAGCATGGAAGATTTCAGATATCAAAGGAACAAGGCCTTCCTTTTGCATGCACAACATCCTCATGGAAGATGAGTACAAGCCGGTTGTGCAACCACAAAAACGACTCAACCCTAACATGAAAGATGTGGTAAGAAATGAGGTAATTAAACTTTTAGATGCAGGTTTGATTTACCCCATTTCAGACAGCCCATGGGTGAGTCCCGTGCAAGTAGTGCCGAAGAAAGGAGGGATGACAGTGATCAAGAATGAGAAGAATGAGCTAATTTTTACAAGAACCGTCACAGGTTGGAGGGTTTGTATTGATTATAGGAAGCTCAACGATGCCACGAGAAAAGATCATTTCCCTTTACCTTTTATTGATCAGATGCTTGAATGATTATCAGGGAATATGATTTACTGCTTTCTTAATGGTTTCTCAGGATATTTTCAGATTCCAATAGCTCCTGAAGATCAAGAAAAGACCACCTTCACTTGCCCATACGATACATTTGCTTATAGAAGGATGCCTTTTGGATTGTGTAATGCACCGGCTACTTTTGAAAGGTGCATGATGGTGATCTTTCACGATATGATCGAGGACTCCATGGAGGTTTTTATGGATGATTTTTTTGTATTTGGTAGTTCCTTTGATCGTTGTTTGCTTAATCTTGAAAAGATGCTCACTAGGTGTGAAGAAACCAATCTTGTGTTGAATTGGGAAAAATGTCATTTCATGGTAAGAGAGGGCATTATGTTAGGATATAAGATTTCACAATTGGGAATTGAAGTTGATAAAGCAAAGGTTGAGACTATTTCAAAGCTTCCTCCTCCCACTTATGTGAAATCTGTTAGGAGTTTCTTAGGCCATGCGGGACTTTATAGAAGGTTCATAAAAGATTTTTCAAAGATTGCAAGGCCTATGACTCAACTCCTAGAAAAAGATGTTCCTTTCAATTTTTCAGATGAATGTTTGAATGCCTTTAATATTTTGAAAGAAAAATTGACCAATGCCACTATCATGGTTGCACCTGATTGGACTTTACCGTTTGAACTAATGTGTGACGCCAGTGATTTCGCAGTTGGAGCGGTTTTAGGCCAAAGGAAGGATAAGCACTTTCAGCCCATTTACTACGCTAGCAAGACACTTACCGATGCTCATGAGAATTACACGACAAAGGAAAAGGAGCTTCTAGCTGTAGTTTTTTCTTTTGATAAATTTCGTGCATATTCGGTTTTATCTAAAACCATAGTTTACACGGATCATTCTGCGCTTAAATATCTTTTTGCTAAACAAGATGCAAAACCAAGGTTGATAAGATGGATCCTTCTTTTGCAGGAATTTGATATTGAAATCAAAGATAAGAAAGGTGTTGAAAATCTAGCTGCTGATCACTTATCACGATTGGAGGATCCGAAAATGGAAGAATTGATTGAATCAACCATTAATGATAATTTTCCGGATTAACATCTCATGGAGGTACAGGTAGTAGACGAAATTCCTTGGTTTGCCGATATTGCTAACTATCTTGCTGGAGGAGTCCTTTTAAAGGGTATGACATATCAGCAAAAGAAGAAATTCTTTGCCGATATCAAATATTACTTTTGGGACGATCCCTAATTGTTTAGAGTTTGTGCAGATCAAGTGGTGAGGAGATGTGTGTACGGGAGAGACGCAAGAAGCATCTTGGAGCATTTCCATAATGGACCAACAGGACATTATGAAGAAAATCTAACTGCAAAGAAGGTTTTTGATAAAAGCTTCTTTTGGCCTACAATCTTCAAGGATGCTCAAGAATTGGTAAGAGCTTGTGATGCTTGCCAACAGACAGGTAACACTTCCTCTCGAAATGAAATGCCCCAACAACCTATTAAGGTATGTGAAGTTTTTGATATCTGGGGAATTGATTTTATGGGACCATTTTCATCCTCACATGGAAATAAGTATATACTTGTGGCTGTGGATTATGTTTCAAAGTGGCCGGAAGCACAGGCTTTGGCTACTAATGATGCCCGAGTTGTTGTGAGGTTTCTCAAGAAGTTGTTTTCACGGTTTTGTACCCCTAGAGCTTTGATAAGTGATAGAGGTACCCATTTTTGCAATAATCAACTTGAAAAGGCTTTACAAAAGTATGGGGTAACCAATAGATTATCCACACCATATCATCCACAAACAAGTGGACAAGTTGAAAATACCAACCGTGGGCTAAAATAAATTCTTGAGAAAACAGTGAATGTGAATAGAAAGGATTGGGACGAGAAATTAGATGATGCATTGTGGGCCTTTAGGACGGCTTTCAAAACCCCAATTGGTACCACCCCATTTCGTTTGGTTTATGGCAAGGCTTGCCATCTCCCAGTTGAGATAGAGCATAAAGCCTTTTGGGCACTCAAGATGTGTAACCTTGATCTAAATCTAGCCGGTAATCATAGAAACATTCAATTGCAAGAGCTAGAAGAATTCAGGTTACACGCCTATGAGAATTCATGTATATATAAAGAGAGAACCAAACGGTGGCATGATGCGCGTCTTAAGAATCACGCCGACATCAAGATAGGTGACAAAGTCTTAGTTTTTAACTCATGCCTAAGGCTTTTCCCTGGAAAGTTAAAATCCCGTTGGACTGGTCCCTATATTGTCAAGAATATAATTTCGTATGGCACGTTTGAGCTATCGAATCCGAGTGATGACAATACTTTCAAAGTGAACGGCCATCGTGTAAAAAGGTATCTTGAGTCGGACGTTATTGATGAGGAAGTTGAAGTCCTCAATTTGGTTCCAATCCCCACATGAAGTGAACAAAGAGTTAAGCTTATGACTCGGAAATAAATAAGCATGTGATTGTTAGATAGTTTGTTTATCCTGTTTCATGCATTCTAATTGTTAACTTCAGTGTTTTTGTGTGCTTCAGATTGTACGTTGTTTGAACTTTTGAATTCAATCTTCTTTGGCTCGATTATTGTGAAAAATCTGGGAATTATGCAACAGCAGGTTTTGACTCGTCGAGTCATCTGACTCGACTCGGCGAGTCAGTTGGGGAATTTGGAAATTATTTTCGGACAGAAAGTTTTGACTCGTCGAGTCGATCAATTTTGGGAATTAATTCGGAAACAGTCAGTTTCGACTCGTCGAGTCGCCCCCGCTTTAAGTCAGAAACCCTAGCCGTAATTACCATTTTTGCAAAAAAAGAACCCATTTTTTCTCTCGAGTTCCAGCTACGATTTTCACCCATTTAGCCCCCAAAAACCCGTTTTTCACCGTAAAACTCCAAGATCTTCATATAATCTTGCTTCTAAGCAAGTGCACTACATTGTGAGAGTGTTTTTATACGTTTTTGGGTGATTTTCACGACAAACCACCGCCGTATGCCGCCATTTTCGCCGGAAAACTCACCGGAGTTTGAACTTTTTGCGTCAACCTTCTCTATTCTTCACACATTTGGTAAAAACTCTTTCAATCTTTGTTAAAATTTTCATTCTATGCCTAGATCTCGAATTTTTGTGATTTTTCTTTCATTTTTATTTCGTGTTTTTCCTAAATGTTTATGCTAAGATAGTTAAGGTGTTAGTGTATTTGTGTTCATCTTGTTAATTTTCGTATTTTAGGTGCATTTGAGAAGTATGTTGCTGTTTTGTGCATTTCTTCCAAAGTTTGTTGTTTTTTTTGCATTTTACTTAGTTTTTGTATGTTTAGATGTTTATGTGGCTTTCTACATTGTATAATAATAGGTAATCGTGGAGATTACATAGTTGTATGCTCATGTGTTATGTTTGTTTAAGTTAAGCTAGTTTTTCAATTTTCGTTTATCGTTTTAGTTTAGTTTCTAAAAAGTAACTTAGATTGTTTTAAGTTGTTTTAGGTTCTTCCTAAGTTGTTTGGTATATAGTTTGTGTGATTGTTTTTTGTTTAGTAGTTATATAAAGTTGTCATTGCTTGTTTTTCTTTTGGCATGGTTTGTACATAGCTATTGTAAAAATTTGATAGAAGGGCATAGGATTGAGATCAAATGTGAAGAAAAAGGTTAATTTGTGCGAATGCGGTTGTTCATTGTCTTTGCAAGCTTAACTTTCATTGTTGTATATCAAGATCTTTGCTTGCACGTAGCCTTGTTATGCTTATATCTCATTGAGCTTAATGAATATTACAAGCATATTTAGGCAATGTTAGGTGAATGTGGCACTCATACACTTAGATAAGTGTGGGAAAAAGGGTTTGATTGTATATTGCTAGGTTTCTCTGCTAGTGTAGGCATAATTCTTTGAGAATGCTTTCAGTTCATTTATCCGTCCATTGTTGAAATTGCCATTTGTTTTATGTAGGTTATGGCCACCGGAGGAAAAAGGTCACGAGGTGAAGCATCATCCTCTCGCGCTAGGGAACCTAGCCCGGATCATGAACAGGGTAGACCTTCGAGATTCGTATAAGACCCAAACCACCCGTTCTTAAATTTTTCCAGAGTACCTTCAGGGATACGGGTGGAGTATGAACGAAATCTCGAGGGGTTTACCACGAGACATATCTATCCGGGAAGGGACATAGATTGGGATTTTTTTGAACAGGTCCGAACAGGGCTAGAGGATCAGTCCGTTTAGGACCAACTGACTAAAATCTTCAACATAGAGATTTCACCTCGCAAGCCATGATTAAGCTGATGCAGATAAGGGAACCAGTATATGCAGAGCTGGTGTTGGAATTTGTCTCGACATATTCATTTAACGAAAATACTTCAGAGATGAAAAAATCCAACATGGTTAAGTTCAGATTGGGCGGGCAAGACAGATCATTATTCGCCCTTCAGCTTTGTACTAGACTAGGTTTGTGAGCGCGAGAAGACACCAACCATAGACATTTCAAACGATATTTGGAGGAAGGAGTTAAAAAACCTTCTGCTAATTTTTACAACCAAGAATTCTGGTCCACTATCGCTGACGGTGTCTTCCAAAGAAGAACTGGTTATGAATCGCGGATACTTCATCCCCTACATCGCATTGGTCACCGTTGCATCACTCTGGATGCAATGCAAAGAAACCAGAGAGTGGAAAAAGTAACCCAGCCGGATTTGTGGATCATGTGAAATCTGATGACCCCTGATGTTCACTTGAGTGTTCCTTATGCGGTTGCCTCATATTTCTTGCATGCAGTGGGCGGTTCGGAGGAAGTACAATATGTGGCGGGAAGTTTATTTCTCGGCAAGCCCGATCATTTAACATTCTTACGCAAGAGAATGTTAATAGATTGAGGGAATCAGAGCCAGCTGACACTTGTGGAGAGGCTTTCTTCGTTAAAGCCAATATGGTGGATAAACTCAGGACATCATTCTATCATTCTACAGCTCGTCAAGCACAACAGCAAGAGTCACAGCAGCCACCAGCACCACAGTAGCAAGAGCGACAACAGCCCCCACCACAGTACTCCCCGAATTCATATCATTGGGATGCACAGTTTGATAGCTTGCATAGTCGTTTCGATTCTTTCAGCTTCGGAAGGGATGATGATCATTACGAGATGTTGAATGTTGGGATTCAACAGGTGAATTCTAGGATTCAACAGATGAATGTTGGATTGAACCGGATGCATGATGACTACACCACCAATAATAATCTGCTGACTGAACAAAACACATTGCTCCAGCACAATATTGATAACTTCGATCATTACGGGTGTGTGTCAAATCAACAATGGCAAGAAGCCGGCAGATATTGGTCAGATATGCGATCCGCGATGGATACGTATTTTAGTCACCCTCCCCAAGGTCAGCAAGCATTCCAACCACCACCACCTCAGGAACCCTTCCAGTATTTCCCATATTTGACATGGGATGAGAGGTTCCAACAGCATCAGGAGGAGCAATTTCAGCGACAGATGGCGGTTGAACGTGAAAGCGAGGACGAAGATGAAGAAGACGAGGAAGATTGAAGCATTATTTGTTTCTGAGTGATTGATGAACAATTTAATTTTTATGTCTATGTTAGTTCGGTTTGTAAAGGCGGGATGCCTAAAACAATTTACTTTTCTGCACTTTTTATTTCTCAGCACTTACTTTATTTTGATAGTTCTTGCTTTTTAATCCATTACAGCAACGTTTAGTTTACTTTCCCTGTTTTAATGACAATTTTGTTTATCTTTAACAGAGACTGGACGAGTGGGGACTCGCTTTCCTTCTCATTGCACAGTCCTGGAATTTTGCCAAATCCACGTGACAGGGAGAATTCTTAATCCCTTCGATACACTTTTTTGTCTTGTCCATGATTTGCATGTTTATATGAACATTGAGGACAATGTGTTGTTTAAGTGTGGTAAGGTTCATTATATAATCATATTTGTTGCCATTGCATGTCTTAGGTAGTTTTTGAGCTTATACATACTGGTTACACTTTTTGGCCAAAATTTTTAAAAAAAATTTTCTTTTATCTCTCAAATAGGCTGTAAATCCCTTGGCGTTACCTTCTACGTGACTCTTTCTTAAAATGCAAAGTTAGACATCACGATAGTTTTGTAGAGGGATAAATGTTTCAATGCCTGTATATTTTGGTGATTAAGTTTGGCATGAATAACACATTATAACTATTTACCTGTGAGACTTTGAGCCTTATTGGAGCATTCATACATTTACATGCTCACTTTCAATTGGTTGTCTGTGTTTGCCGGTTATTTGCGACTATTTTAGAACTTGTTTTGGTTATGCTTGTCAAGAGCACATTTTTCTTGTTTTGCATATTTAAGTGATTGAGGCAATTTAGGTTTAGCCCATTGTTAGCCTTTATGTTCTTGTTTCCACCTTTATGTAATTCTCTAGTTTCCCATTCTTGAGCTTATTTTCCTTTTCTTTTGTTGTTAGCCCGTTTGTGTTTTCCCCCTTTTTTAGCTTTCTTTTCTTTAGCCTCCCTTTCTAGCCTAAAGATTGTTGTTCAAGGAGAGAAGAACTTTGTGCTTTGTATAGAGTTGAGGAGATATTTTCTTTTTATTCTAGTTTTTTTTCCTGATTCTATCCATATTTTATGGATTAAAAAAAATTCTGGAAAATATAGAGGGTCTAAAAAAGTTGAAATGAATAAAAAGAGTGTGTTTTCCAGAAAATTTTGAGAGAAAGATGTTCCGAAAAAGAAAGATTTTTATAAGGAATACAAAATTCAATTTTAAAGTATTCCTTTCGAAGTCGGCAGTAGCGATAGGAATTTGTATGTATGTTAGTTTAGCTTGTCTTCCTCAAAAGTTATCTTGAAAAGTTCATGTCTAAAGAATGCAATCTTTTGGCTAGAGTTCGCTACTTTCCAAATTTCCTCACCTTTTCGCTAACCCCATTACAACCCTTGTGAAGCGCTCATGATAAGTATGCATTTCTTGAATTCAAGTGTTGGAGATTTGATACCTTACCAAGCTTATATTAATAGGTGCCTATAACTTGTTGCATTTGAGTGATTTGTCTAAAGATTACGCCGAGAGCATTGAGTGATTCATTCATATTTCGTGAGGTGTATTCTTCATGCATTACTTAATCTAATAAAATGTGCAGGTACTGACAAGTTATCTTTGATGCATTCTATCGATGTTTAGCTTTGTCTTCAAGTTGTGTTTCATGTTAGTCTATAATGCCTTGGAATTTTTGATTTCCTTTTGAGAGAAACTCGTTCTTTTTTCCCCCTGGCCGAATTGTTGTAATTTCATTTTTAAGTTTAGGATTGCTTAAGGGCAAGCATTGTGTAAGTGTGGGAATGTTTGATATCGCCAAATTTACATATACTTTATGGCGATATTTTCCCTCCATTTTAGCTATTTTCATTGTTCCCTAATGTCATTTTTTTTAGAGTAAATTACTCCATTGATCCTTTAAGTTGATCATTTATGACTGGTTCAGTCCTTCAACTTTTGAAATTACTCTGACAATCCTTTAAATAAAAATTTTGAACACTAATGGTCCTTTATTCAAATGGATGTTTAGAAAAATACGAGATCAATTAACATTTTTTGTATGAATAAAGGACAATTGGGGTTCAGAATTCCTATTTACAGGATTAGCTGAGTAATTTCAAAAGTTAAAGGACTGAACCAGTCATGATGAATAAACTTAAAGGATCAACAAAGTAATTTACTCTTTTTTTTATTTACAAATTTTGTTTTGATTTCAACCTTAATTGATGAAAAGAGCAAGATTTGGAGCCATCAACTTTTGACTCGCCGAGTCACAAGATCTACTCACCGAGTCGCTTTTAATTTCAGCAATTACAGATTCCAGAAAGATTTGACTCATTGAGTCATATGGCTCGACTCGGCTGTAACATCCGGTACTAAACCAGGTTAGAAACAATGACCTAATCTGTATTTAATAGCCAATTATAACCTAATCAGTGGTCATTAGAAATTAATCAAGTGATTAACAAGGTCTATTAGAAAATTCAACTCAATTAGAATCAAATTCATCGGTGCGATGAATCGGGAAATCAATTAATCTGATCGATTTACGATATGAGGGATTAATTCAACTAAGTACATAATTAAATTATGATTAGTGACACTAATCGTACACTAATACAATTACTTAACATTAATAATGCAAGACTAAAACAATTCATTAAAACAATGCATCCATAAGTATTTATAAAATTACAAGAAAAGGGAAATACAAGAATACATTTCTAAATACATTTATACAAAAAAAAATGGAAATACATGTATATACACATAAGGGCCGGCCATTAGGCCATATGGTGAATTAGAGTTTGACTTTTATTTAAATAATATTACTTTAAACACCATCATTTTGTTAAAAAGTGCACACAACTTTTGTCTCCCATGTCTTTCATCATTTGAAAGGCCAAAAATTTCTCTATAAATAGGAAGGCATTTCATTCATTTTATTCACACCAAAACCCTCTTTTCTCTCATATTAAAATCGGCCAAGGCTCACACACACCACAAAATTCTTCATTCAAGTGTTCTTGGTGTTCTTCAAGTGTTTTTAGTGCAAACCTTGCAAAGATTTCAACTTCTACTCAAAATCATCTTCCAAATACATCAAAGTAAGTAAATACTAACTTATTTCATCTTATAATTATATTTATATAAGTCTTGCATAGTATATATAATCACCAACAACAACAAGTTTCATAAAAACTCAAGTTTATAAGTTTCTAGTTTTTATTTTTAAGTTGTTTCTTTAAATGTGGATATGAATATATGAACACATTATAAACATGTTAATATTATGAAAACATGTGTGTTATATAACTTTTACAACTTTTATACAAGTGGTCTTTGAATAAACAACAAGAATCATAAGTTGTTTCAAGTTTATAAACTACGGATTTTCAGCAGAAAATTTATATCGACTTTGAAAAATCATAACTCAACGAAATGAGTTGATTCTTGTCTCAAAAGTTAGATCTATGTCTTAACTATAGATCTGTAATTTTTCATAATTTATTTTGAAGTTTAAGACCTCCAGAAATTATTTGGGAAACCGAAAGTTTGACAGCTCAAAAATGGCCAACATAGGGTTTTTAACGAGCTTTTTCACCAACCTAAACATCTCGAAAAATGGCCGTTCATGATTCTAAAAATCCTTTGTATATAGTAGTTTAATGTCCTAGAAAACCAAAGTCTAAAACATTTTGGATCTTGGTCAAAAACAGCCTCAAAGTAGGCCGAAAAACCTCCGAAAAAGCTGGAAAATTATATATATATAAACTTGACGTTTTAAGCAAATTTTATTTATAAACTTGTAATGTTGGGTGATTTAAGACATAAAAATCTATAAATATATATATATATATATATATATATATATATATATATATATATATATATATATATATATCATCATATATAGAGATATTAAGTCCTTATTATCATTTAGGACCCGTATAATCTCGCTCGGTGCATCATCCGTCACTTTACGCTAAAAAGAACTTTACGCTAGTTTTAACCATCACACGCTCGGTGAGTTCTCATAGCCCCTATTTTCACACTGTTATGTTTTGGGGATGAAATACATGCTTCGTTTTTATATGGACACAGAAATATCTTCATTTCTATTATGTAGTACACATGTGGTTCCATTAGCCCTGATATCATGAACCGTTAATTGCAATTTATTTGTAAGCGCGAATATATTGTGGATAGATCTATTGGGAGTCATGTCCCCCACTCGGGTTAGTCGGGTTGGCTAACGGCGGGTGCATATATATTCAACACATGGTATTACGTATGGAAATACTGCACAGGGCAAACCTATTTTAAATTAAGCTTCGGTTGAATGATGGTTTATATGTAATACATAACAAGAAATTTATGATTTTATAAATTCAACCTCTATTATTGTTGTCTATACAAGTCAGATTTACGTGTAAACCTATGAGCTCACCAACAATTTTTGTTGACATATTTTAGCGTGTATTTTCAGGAAATTAAGGCAAGTATGCCTTCGGACGTATTTTACTTTCAAGCTTCCGCATCCATGGAGTCGCATGCATGTTCAAAATTAACGGAGATTTAGCTGCATTATTTTGGATATTTTAATTATGGAATTAAATCTCTGTATTTGTGCGAACTTCATTTCTCATATCAGACTATGTAAAACATTGCTATATTTTCAACTTTCAATGATGTATTTTAAAAACGTCCATATAGTGGTCGTTCGTTATGATTATGGTTATGCTTCCGCGACGCCGCGCTTCGTTGCCAACCGGGGTAACGGGGTGTGACATCGGCGAGCTGACTGTTGATTGTAAGTGCGGGTAGTTATTGGCGGTCCAATGGTCACTTGACACGCAATCGACTCGACGAGTCGATCAGGGTGACTCACCGAGTCGGCATCTGATCTATACACTTTTCATTTTCATTTCAGCAAATTTGGGACGATTTTTCACATACATTTCACACATACTCTGCTCGTTTTTGAAGAGAAAAGGAGATTTTTGGCTGATTTCAAAGGCTCTATCAAAGGGAAAAAACATTATTAAATCAAGGATCATCATTTGGGGAGTTTACTCATTTCTAAATTTCTTGATTATGTGTTAACTTTTGATTTTCATTGTGTTCTTGATGGATTTACTCCAAAATATGGAGTAGTGTTTTGTTGTAATCATTTAGGACCGAAGAAGCTGCTAAAGAAATCTCCATAAGGGCCTTAATCTGCGGGGTTTTATGGTGGATGCAGAATCAGTTGAATAGGGACCTGGTCTGGTAAATCCTGTCTGCCATGTGCCGGATAGCGCTGATAAGAATCTACGGCAGGGTCATAGGACTGATAGTTTGGCAAAGTATAATCAGAGTATGACTGATGTAGCAAACCGGCTAGGGAGTCCTCGTGATGTCGCGCTTCGTTGCCAACCGGGGTAACGGGGTGTGACAGATTGGTATCAGAGCCATAGTTATAGTGAACTAGGTTGCATTAGTACACTAGACTATAACTGCACATAAGATTTACTGATTTTAGAAATATTTTGTAACTTGTAACTAACTAAAAGGCTATGAATGGACCCTGATAGCAGAAAACATGTCCCACCCGGAGACTATCATCTTATCAGATTCAGAGGATGAGTACACCCCGACGAGCCCCGCAGCCACCGAGATTTTCACTGAAGGAGAGACATCTGAGGAAGAAGACCCCTCTGAAGACCCAATGGAGGAGTCAGAAGAGGAACCAATGGAGGAAGATAACGCTGGAGAGAATCCACCGCCTCCAACAGTCCCCGCTCGCATTCCATACCACCCGGCAGAGCCGTCCTTTAAACCATATCGGCCTTACTCAAATGGACCCAAAATGTTGTACACACCCCGAAAGCGGGTGATCACACCAAGAAGGGAGTCTATTCCTATCCCGACTCCCCAGCCCAATCCCCCACCGCCACACCGACGTGTAGACGCCCGACGATGGGGCTGGATACCGGAAACCCTCCGTGAATGGAGGCAGGAGGAGGGAATCCCTCCCCACTTTGAGATTGGGGGACCATCCTCCGCACCTATCTCGTCACTCACTCAAGTTATTTATGAAATTGTGTTTGATGATTATAGTGTTGTGCCTTAAGAAAAATTTACATCTTTAAGATTCAACTTCTTACGCTGTGCTATTTTCTTTAAACTTTAAGATAATGCCGCCGAGACGAGTTATGAGCGCCGCTGAAATTGAGGAACTAGTTGCACAAAGAGTGGCTGCTGCTATAGCCACTTACGAGACCAACAGAAACAGTTCAGCTAACGGAGATGGTGGTGCTAGCCGCACCACAGGAGGAAATGAAACCCACCCTAAGGGTTGCGGAATTAAGGGGTTTTTGAGCTGCAAACCCCGATACTTCAATGGGACCGAAGGAGCCGTCGGATTAGTACGATGGTTCGAAAAGTTGGAATCCGTCTTCCGTGTTATCGGATGCATAGAAGGAGACAAAGTAAAGTTTGCCACCCACACTCTGCAAGACAGCGCCTTGACATGGTGGAACTCGTACACCCAGTCTGTGGGAATTGATGCAGCTTACCAACTCGCCTGGACCGAGTTGAAGCAGATGATGACCGATGAGTACTGCCCTAGGAATGAGCTACAGAAAATGGAGTCAGAGTTTTGGAATCTGGCTATGAAGGGAACGGATGTAGCAGGGTACACCAACCGATTTCATGAACTGAGTATTCTGTGCCCTCAGATGGTGACCCCGGAGTACAAGAAAATCGAACGTTACATTTGGGGACTCGCTCCTCAAATTCAAGGTAATGTCACTGCCTCCAACCCATCCACCATACAGGATGCCATCAGGATGGCCAACAATCTAATGGATCAAGTATCCCGGAGGAATGAAGCCAAAGCCGGGGAAAACAAGAGGAAGTGGGAAGACAAGTCCGGAAAGAATACGGGTTCGCAATCCAAGAAGCCCGAGACCATCAGGGCTTATGTAGCAAGAACTGAGTCAAGGAAAGGCTACACGGGTACCAAGCCTTACTGCACCCAATGCACCTTTCATCACAACAAGGGTCCCTGCCCAACTTGTGGAAAATGCAATCGTATAGGCCATGTAGCCAAAGACTGTAAGTTTGGAACCCCGGTGTCAATGGCGGCAATCAAAGAGGCTGCTTTGAATGTGGAGTTACTGGGCACTTCAAGAGTGAGTACCCGAAGTTAAGGAATGGTGGAGGAGCTCAGGGGAGAGCTTTTGTGTTAGGAGCAGGTGACGCTCGTCAGGATCCCCACGTGGTATCAGGTACGTTTCTTTTAAATGACATTTACGCTTACGTACTCTTTGATACTGGGGCTGATAGGAGCTTTATATCTGATAAGTTTAGTAAGCAATTGAATGCCACTCATTTTCCCTTAGACAACTCTTATACTATAGAACTGGCTGATGACAAAATAATAGAGGCAAGTAGTATCATTAAGGAATGCACACTGAAGCTGGCAGATCATCCCTTTAAGATAGACTTGATGCCTATAGAACTCAGAAGTTTTGATGTAGTAGTTGGTATGGATTGGTTGTCACACAATCATGCCGAGATTTTGTGTGGTAAGAAAGTGTTACGGATACCACTCCACAAGAAGAAGGTCCTAACAGTCCAAGGGGAAAGAAAGAACCGACAGTTGAATGTCATATCCGGCCTAAGAACATTAAAGTGCCTTAGGAAAGGTTGCCATGCATTACCGGTACAAATTGCAGAAAAAGAGTCGGAGGAGAAGCGACTCGAGGATATTCCAGTGGTTTGTGACTATCCGAAGGTCTTCCCGGAAGATTTGCCTGGACTTTCGCCAACTAGGCAAGTAGAGTTTCAAATCGATTTGGTGACGGGAGCTGCACCGGTCGCAAGAGCCCCATATAGACTTGCTCCTTCTGAAATGAAAGAGCTATCCAATCAATTACAAGAGTTGATGGATAAAAAATTCATTCGACCAAGTTCCTCACCTTGGGGAGCTCCGATCTTGTTCGTGAAAAAGAAAAACGGATCCTTCAGGATGTGCATAGACTACCGAGAGCTAAACAAGTTAACGGTAAAGAACCGCTACCCTCTTCCAAGAATTGATGACCTGTTTGACCAACTACAGGGATCTAGCTTCTACTCTAAGATTGATCTGCGATCCGGTTATCATCAAGTAAAGGTTCGGGAAGAAGACATTCCCAAGACAGCATTCAGAACTCGTTATGGACATTACGAATTCCAGGTAATGCCATTTGGTTTGACCAACGCACCAGCCGTATTCATGGACCTCATGAATCGAGTGTGTAAACCGTATCTGGACAAATTTGTAATAGTGTTCATAGACGATATTCTCATCTATTCCAGAAATAATGAGGAGCATGAACAGCATCTCAAGCTGATCTTGGAGTTGTTAGAGAAGGAACAGTTATACGCCAAAATTTCAAAATGTGAATTTTGGTTGCGAGAAGTTAAATTCCTTGGACATGTGATCAACAGCCAGGGAATCCAAGTTGATCCATCAAAAATCGAGGCCATAAAGAACTGGGCGACTCCTAGAACCCCCACGGAAATCCGCCAATTTCTAGGACTTGCCGGTTATTATAGGCGATTTATTGAAAACTTCTCAAAGATAGCAGGTTCCCTAACAGAATTGACTCGGAAGGATGTGAAATATATATGGGGTGAAGAGCAAGAAAAGGCGTTTCAGCAGTTAAAGCAAAGATTGTGTAGTGCACCAATTCTGTCCTTACCTGAAGGGACTGAAAATTTTATGGTCTACTGTGATGCCTCACACAATGGATTAGGTTGTGTGCTCATGCAAAGGGATAAAGTCATTGCTTACGCTTCACGACAGCTCAAAATTCACGAGGTGAATTATACGACTCATGACTTGGAACTGGGAGCAGTGGTGTTTGCTCTCAAAATATGGAGGCACTACCTATATGGAACTAAGTGCACGGTGTTCACAGACCATAAAAGCCTTCAGCATATTCTGAATCAAAAAGAGTTAAATATGAGGCAGCGTCGTTGGGTTGAACTACTTAGTGACTATGACTGCGAAATTCGTTATCATCCGGGGAAGGCGAATGTCGTGGCCGATGCCCTAAGCCGAAAGGAACGGGTTAAGTCATTAAGAGTCCGAGCTTTGGTCCTGACTATACAGTCAAACCTAAACTATCAAGTCCGCGAGGCACAAGAAGAAGCAGTCAAGGAGGGTAATCTACTGGATGAAACCTTGAGAGGTATGGATAAGCAGTTTGAAATCAAGTCAAATGGATGTCGATACTTCATGGGCAGAATTTGGCTACCAAAACTCGGAGGGGTAAGGAAGCTGGTCATGGATGAAGGGCATAAGACAAGATATGCTATTCATCCAGGGTCAGATAAGATGTATCACGACTTGAAGAGAATGTACTGGTGGCCAAATATGAAGGCTGACATTGCTACCTATGTCAGCAAGTGCTTAACATGTTTGAAGGTTAAGGTTGAGCACCAAAAACCATCAGGATTGCTAGTTCAACCAGAAATACCCCAGTGGAAGTGGGAAAACATCACCATGGATTTCATCACCAAGTTGCCAAAGACTTCTGGAGGTTATGACACTATTTGGGTGATTGTGGATCGACTTACCAAAACCGCACATTTCCTGCCCATCAAGGAGACTGATAAGATGGATAAGTTAACACGAATCTATCTTAAAGAAGTCGTCTCAAGGCATGGAGTGCCAGTATCAATTATATCAGACAGGGACAGCCGGTTCACATCAAGATTTTGGCAATCATTGCAAGAAGCACTGGGTACACGTCTATATATGAGCACAGCCTATCACCCGCAAACGGATGGTCAGAGTGAAAGGACGATTCAGACTTTGGAAGACATGCTAAGGGCATGTGTCATCGATTTTGGCAAAAGTTGGGACAGGCACCTGCCATTAGTCGAGTTTTCCTATAACAACAGCTATCACTCGAGCATTAAGACCGCCCCATTCGAGGCACTCTACGGGCGAAAGTGTCGATCACCTCTTTGTTGCGCTAAAGTAGGAGATAGTCAGATTACTGGACCTGAGATCATCCAGGAGACTACAGAAAAGATAGCCCAGATTCGTAACCGGTTAAAGATCGTGCGGGATCGGCAGAAAAGTTATGTAGACGTTCGACGGAAGGATTTGGAATTCCAAGAGGGAGATCAAGTAATGTTAAAAGTCTCGCCTTGGAAGGGCGTAATCCGTTTTGGGAAACGAGGAAAACTCAATCCTCGTTATATCGGACCATTCAAGATCACCAAAAGAATTGGCCCGGTAGCTTACCGACTCGATCTGCCCCCAGAGCTTAGTAACGTCCATAATACCTTCCACGTGTCCAATCTTAAGAAGTGTCTGGCTGATGAATCACTCGTTATACCCATGGACGAGTTGGAAATAGATGATAAGTTGAACTTCATTGAACAACCTATAGAAATAATGGACCGAGAAGTCAAGAAACTACAGCACAGTCGGATCCCGATAATAAAAGTCAGATGGAACTCTAAGCGAGGTCCTGAGTTTACGTGGGAACGCGAAGACCAGTTCAAAGAAAAATACCCTCATCTGTTCTCAAATACTCAAGCAGTGGAGAACACGAGCTAATTTCGGGACGAAATTCCCTTAACAGGGGGAGACTGTAACATCCGGCATTAAACCAGGTTAGCAACTATGACCTAATCAGTATTTAATAGCCAATTATAACCTATTCAGTGGTCATTAGAAATTAATCAAAGTGATTAACAATGTTCATAAGGAAATTCAACTCAATTAGAATCAAATTCATCGGTGCGATGAATCGGGAAATCAATTAATCCGATCGATTTACGATATGAGGGATTAATTCAACTAAGTACATAATTAAATTATGATTAGTGACACTAATCATACACTAATACAATTACTTAACATTAATTATGCAAGACTAAAACAATTCATTAAACTAATGCATCCAAAAGTATTTATGAATTTACAAGAAAAGGGAAATACAAGAATACATTCTTAATACATTTATACAAAAAAAAATGAAAAATACATTGAAAATACCCCTTAAGGGGCCGGCCATAGGTGTAGTACACCATAGCCTTTGACTTCAATTTTTTTATTAAGAATCTCATTCACTATCTCAATCAAGTCCCTTTCACCATTTCCTTTCTCCATCACCATATTTGGTTAGATTTTCACTCCACCTCCAATAGATGACCAATTTTCTTCTATAAACAAGACCTCAATTCCATTCATTTCCACACACTTCAAAAGCCAAAAATATCTTCCTTTCTTCCTCCCAAAAATCGGCCACAAAGGTGCAAGAACACCAAAATTTGCAACTTTGTGTTCTTGCAATATTTCAAGCATTTTGGTGCAACAAAGTTCAAGATTTCAACTTCTACTTGTATTCATACTTCTAATAACTCAAAGTAAGTAAAAACTAACTCATAACATCTTATATTCATGATTATATAAGTCTAGCATAATATATATACTCACCAGCAACAACAAGTTTCATAAAAACTCAAGTTTGTAAGTCACTACTTTTTTGTTTTTAAGTTGTTTTCTTCAAATGTGTTTATAAATATATAAACACATCATGAAAGTGTAAATATTATGAAAAAAAGTGATATATATGTGTTTTATAACTTTTATACAAGTAGTCTTTGAATAAACAACAAGAATCACTAGTTATTTCAAGTTTATGAACTACGGAATTTCGGCAGAAAGGTTGCATCGACTTTGAAAAATCATAACTAATTCATAACTTAACGAAATGAGTTGATTATTGTCTCAAACGTTAGATCTATGTCTTAACTAAAAATCTGGAAGTTTTCATAATTTATTATGGGGTTTAGAACCCACAGATATTATTTGGTAACCCGAAAGTTTGACAGCTAAAAAATGGCCAACATAGGGTTTTCAACAAGCTTTTTCCCTAACCTAAACATCTCGAAAAATGGCCGTTCTTGACTTTAAAAATTCTTCGTATATAGTAGTTTAATTTCCAAGAAAACCAAAGCATAAATCGTTTTGGAGCTTGGTCAAAAACCGCCTCAAAGTAGGCCGTAAAACCTTCGAAAAGCTGGAAAATTATATATATATATATATATATATATATATATATATATATATATATATATATATATATATATATATATATATATATATATATATATATATATATATATATATATATATATATAGGGAAGGGTTCTTCTAAGAACAATAAAAAATGTGGGAACCTAAGAACCTTTTATGGTCTTTGGATTAATGATAATCAATGGTTGATATATTGGATGACAATTTTGTAATTATTTTAAACTTTGATAGTGGAGAATCTTGAAAATGTGTGAAAAGGGTATTTTTGGAAGAAAAAAAATATGCCTTTTCCTTTCTCTCTCTTACTTTTTTTCATTTTCATTTTCATTTTATTTTTCTTTCATTATAATTGATTTTTAAAGTAAAAAAACATTTTTTATAAAAAAAATTTCTATATAGAAAATTATTTAATTGCTAAAAAAAATAACGTATTATATATAGAAATATTATATGTCTATATAGAATATTTTTTTCTATATAGAATATGTTAACGAACATATTCTATGTACAATCTACGTAGAATGTCGCGTAAAATTTCAAATATCATATATTCTACGTAGATTACCTGATAAAATATATCAAAAACACATTGAAACAAAAAAAATTTTTCATTTAGACATTTTATCAAACACTTGGTATGCAACTGATATAAAATATACCAAAAAGACATTGAATAGTAATGTTAATCTACACAAAAAGAAATAGAATTGTATATAAAAACATAAAAATGTATGAAATATATAAGAAACATAACATTCTACATAGATTATGTGTTATTTTTTACAACTAGTATTGTATTCTATTTAGATTATCATTTAATCTACGTAGATTATCATGTAATCTACGTAGATTATCATGTAAAACATCCAATAACTATTACAATCATTATAAATCTAATATCTTACAAATAATCTTCATTATAAAACATGAAAAATGAATCTCTCATATTCTATGTAGAGTATCGACGAACATATTATATGTACAATCTACGTAGAATGTCATGCATTCTACGTAGAATGACATTCAATCTACGTAGAATGACATTCAATCTACGTAGAATGACATGCAATCTACGCAGAATGGTATGCAATCTACGTAGAATGTCGTGTAGAATGTCAATTGTCATATATTCTATAGATTATTGCAAGATAAAATATACCAAAACCACATTGAATAGTAATGTTAATTTACATAAAAATATATAGAAATGTATAAGAAACATAAAAATATAATAAATATATAAGAAACATAACATTTTACATCAATTATGTGTGATTTTACAAGTAGTATTGTATTATATTCTATGTAGATTATGATGTAATCTACGTAGATTGTCATGTAATCAACATAATTTATCATGTAAAACATCTAATAACTATTACATTCATTATAAATATAATATCTTACAAATAATTTTAATTATAAAATATGGAAAATGAATATGTCCAATGTACGTAGATTGTACATAGAATATGTTCGTCGATATTCTACATAGAATGACATTCAATCTACGTAGAATGACATTCAATCTACGTAGAATGACATGCAATCTACGTAGAGTATCGACGAACATATTCTATATACAATCTACGTAGTTAGTCATGCAATCTACGTAGAATGACATTCAATCTACGTAGAATGGCATTCAATCTACGTAGAATGGCATGCAATCTACGTAGAATGACATGCAATCTAAGTAGAATGTCATTCAATCTACGTAGAATGTCATGTAGAATGTAGTATCATATATTATACATAGATTATATGATAAAATATACCAAAAACACATTGAATGTTAATGTACATTTACATAAAAAGATATAGAAATGTATATATAAGAAACAAAAAAATATATGAAATATATAATAACATAACATTCTACATAGATTATGTGTGATTTTTTACAAGTAGTCTTGTATCATATATTCTATGTAGATTATCATGTAAAATATCTAATAACTATTACATTCATATATATATATCTAATATTTTACAAATAATCTTCATTATAAAACATTGAAAATGAATCTGTCATATTCTATATAGAGTATCGACGAACATATTTTATGTACAATATACGTAGAATGTCACGCAATCTATGTAGAATGGCATGCAATCTACGTAGATAGTCATGCAATCTGCCTATAATGTCATGCAATCTATGTAGAATGTTGTGTAAAATGTCAAATATCATATATTCTACATAGAATAAAACTGTTAATCTACCAAAAATATATAGAATGACATAGAATAATATGCAATCTACCAAAAATATATAGAATAAAACTGTTAATCTACGTAGAATAATATGCAATCTACGTAGAATGACATTCAATCTACGTTAAATGACATGCAATCTACGTAGAATGACATGCAATCTACGTAGAGTATCGACGAACATATTCTATGTACAATCTATGTAGATAGTCATGCAATCTACGTAGAATGACATTCAATCTACGTAGAATGACATTCAATCTACGTAGAATGACATACAATCTACATAGAATGTCATGCAATCTATGTAGAATGTCGTGTAGAATGTCAAGTATCATATATTCTACGTAGATTATATAATAAAATATACCAAAAATACATTGAAACAAAAAAAAAATAAGATTTCATTTAGACATTTTATCGAACACTTGGTATGCAACTGATATAAAATATACCAAAAACACAATGAATAGTAATGGTAATCTACAAAAAAGATATAGATTTGTATAATAAACATAAAAATATATGAAATATATAGGAAACATAATATTCTACATAGATTATGAATAGTAATGTTAATCTACATAAAAAGATATAGAACTATATAACATTCTATATAGACATATAATATTTCTATATACAATACATTAATTTTTTAGCAATTAAATAATTTTTATATAGAAAAAAATTTATTTTTTTATAAAAAACGTTTTTTAATATTAAAATCAATTCTAATGAAAGAAAGAGAAAATGAAAATGAAAAAAAAGTAAGAGAGAGAAAGTGAAAAAGAGATGCATATAATAAAAAAGGTGGAGAGAGAAAGATAATATCTTTTATTCCAAAAATACCCTTTTGATCCAAGGGCTCTAAAAGGTTCTTAGGTTCTCACCATCTTTAAGGTTCTTAAAAGAACCTCTCCCTATATATATATATATATATATATATATATATATATATATATATATATATATATATATATATATATATATACACACACACACACACACACACACACATATTATCATATATGAGAGTTATTAAGTCCCTATTATCATTTAGGACTCGATTAAACACATCGAGTGCATCACCCATCAATCTACGCTAACTTGCATTTTACGCAAATATTTTGTCATCACAAGCTCGGTGAGTCCTCATAGCCCCTATTTTCACACTGTTATGTTTAGGGGTTGAAATACATGCTACATTTTCATATGGACACAGAAACAACTTCATTTCTATTATGTATTACACATGTGGTTCCATCAGCCCTCAAATCATGAACCGGTAATAGCATTTATTTGTAAGCGCGAATATATTGTGGATAGATCTATCGGGAGTCATGTCCCCCATTCGGGTTAGTCTTAATCGGCTAACGGCGGGATGCATATGTATTCAACACACAGTATTACGTAAGGGAATACTGCATAGGGCAAACTCATTTAATTAAGCTTCGGTTGCATGATTGTTTATATGTAATACATAACATGGAATTTATGATTTTATAAATTCAAACCCAACTGTTGTTGACCATACAAGTCAGATTTACGTGTAAACCTATGAGCTCACCAACAATTTTGTTGACGTATTTTAGCGTGTATCTTCAGGAAATTAAGGCAAGTGCGCCGCATCGGAAGTATTTTCAAGCTTCCGTACTTTTGGAGTCGCATGCATTTTCATACCATCGGAGATTTATTTTCATTATTTTAATTAATTTAATTATGTATTTAAATCTCTGTACCGTGCGAACTACTCTTTATCATTTCAGGCTATGTAAAACATTTCTATATTTTAAAGTTATATCGATGTATTTTTGAAAACGTCCATATAGTGGTCATTCATTATGATTATGGTTACGCTTCCGCGACGTCACGCTTCGTTGCCAACCGGAGTAACGGGGTGTGACAGATTTGTTCAAAGAATCAACCGTTGTATTTCCTCTTTTTAGGTATTTTAAAAGAAGAACTTCCAGAAACGCATTCTGGATTTTCAGTTTTAGTCTTTTCAACAATGTTTGAAAACTGTTGCAGTATTTGAAAAAGACTAATACCTTTGTGAGAAAACTTATTTCTAAACTGGTCAACAATTATTTGAAAAAGACTAATACCTTTGTGGGAAAACTTATTTCTAAACTGCTCAGCAATGATATTGAATTTCTCTTTGTTAGTCATAGAGCATGTTTCATTTGAGGGGAACACATCTCCAGAAGTTTCATCTTTAGAAATAATTTATTTTCCCTTTTTGGATGGACAGAGGTCAAATACAGGAAGTTTGATAACTTCTGTCCATCTATATTTTAGGAAACTTATATCTAAACTTCTCAGATTTGGCAATGACTTTTTCTTTGCCTTTACTGACATTTGACGATTCATGCACACTAAGAGTTACAGAATCATTTTGTTTGGCTTTTATGAAACACCTACTTCATTTAAAACCAGTTTACCACTATGATTAAAGAACTTATTTAAAACCACAACAGCCTTGCATCCAACATGGGACTTACCCTTGTAGGTTACATGTTGTTTTCTTTTGGAGAACTTATTTTCAAAAAATTCAGAATTCAAGGGTGGTATTGGAGTTTTGCTACTAGTCTTAGCTACAGAACCAGGTTTACCAACAGGTTTAATAGCCTTGACACTATTACCACAAACTTATTCATGTGGGAGTGCTAAGCACACAACAGTGGAGCTTGAAGTAGTACTTATCCGATCATCATGCTTCACAACACCCTCACATGAACTGTCAGTACTTTGAGGCCTGACAAACTTGTTTGTTGAAACCATTTTTCCCATTTATGTTTTGAATACACGTACATGGAAACTCACCAGGTTTGGAAAGACCAGATTCCAAAATGTTGATCTCGGCAATTGTGGCAGTTGTATCAATGTCACCTCCTATAATTGCTTGTACTTGAGTAGGGATTTTCTCATTGATACATTGAGTTACTCTTTTAGTAGAGAAGCACCAAGAGTCTACAATTCTTTGATGTTTGGAGTACGTTAAGGCTGATTCTCTTTTCTTTTCTAATAAAACAGAATTGATGTGGTTTACTTCATTAATTTCAGTTTTCAACTTATGAAAACTATCAAGTTCATTAGATTTGATTTCAAGTTCATTTTTCAAATTAAAAATTTCAGATTTTATTGTATCCAAATTTTCAATAGCATCTTTGATATCAACAAGTAGATATTCAAAGATTTTCTCTTGTACATCATGGTAGGTATCCAGTTGTCAAGGGAGCTTAGGGCCTCAATATCTACAAGGTCCTGTTTGAAACTGCTAGGTGAAGGACCTTCATCATTGGCCACGAAGCAGTTGTTCTCCTCTTCGTCAGATGATGATTGAGACGCTTACCAATCACATGCTTCAGCCATTAATCCCTTTACCTTGTTGGAAGCCACATAGTCTTCAAATTTCTTCAACCTAACAATGGTTACAAGGTACTTAACCCTGTAACCATCCTCTTTGTAAGTCTTGTGGTGTTTGGATGAGGAGGCCATGACTTTAGACACACAGTCTACAACTATTATATGGCCAACTTTTCTACACTTGTAGCACTCAGCTTTAGTCTTATCAAATGTTTTCTTTTTGACAACACTTGATTTCCTTGGCAGCATCTTCCTTCCAAACACCTTTTTCTTGTTGAACCTTTTGACAAGCAGAGCAATAATTTGCTCATCATCAAGTTCATCAAGGCCTTCATCCTCTTCCTTTTCCTTAGATATGGCTTCAAATTATTCATCAACATATGAGTCATCCTTTGTGAACACGTCACGAGTCTGACTCACAAGCTGTCTTAAATAGCCACCAAAGTTGATCTCTTCTTTGATATTTTCAAGGCATTTCTGTTTTTGTTGCCTTGATTGTTCATCATTGAGAAAAGATCCATACAAGTTTACAAGATCCATGCTTTTGATGGTAATTGAATTTCTAAATATGGATGCAAAGTAGTTCCAATCATCAGGCAGAATATCTAAGAACTTGTTCACCAGGGTGAGACTGTCTTTAGTGATCCCAACAACTTTGAGATCATCCAGTAAACCTAGTGTAGGTTTCAGTAAGACTTTCCTTTGGCTTTAAAAGAACAGCTCATATTGTCTAACAAGATTGTTATTCATGTTATCCAAAGTGATAATGGGGCCATCATACATAATACGTAGAGTATCCCATATCTCTTTAGCTGTCTTAAAATTTTCCACCTGCTTGAACACATCATCAGGTAGAGATATCACCATGTTGTTCCTAGCTTTTTCATCAAGAGCAACTAATCTCATGTCATCTTTTAGACCATTGAGCTCTTGCTTTCTTAATAATCCTCACTTCACACCTTCAGTGATAGGAGTGTTGGTTATGACAGAAGTTGGCACATAAGGACCTTCCATTACAATCTTTGGAAATTAAACATCCAGGTTCTCTAGATAGAGCATTATCCTACATTTCAATCTAGAAAAGTTTTGATGATTAAACTTGGGAGGTTTGGCCATAGAGCCATTGTCGTAGTAAGATGAAGAGAAGTTTGAAGCAGAGTTGTCCACGGTGGGAATATGGGAAGTAATATGAGAGATCTAGAGTTAACACACACTCTAATTGCTCCGTTACCGATTGTATGTTCTAAAAGGTTATCACAAGTTGCTCAATTGTAACTGTAGAGTGGGTGATGTTAGAGTAGGATTGTTTTTGTAAATTTATGTACCACCTTGCTTTTTAATTAGGCTTTGATGTTGCAACTTAGACTTTTAATATATAATTTTAAATGTCTTAATGAAACTAATTGCTTAATATTGCACTTAAGTTATCTATAATTGATTTGTTGCATATTTGTAAGTTAAATAATTTTCCAACTTATGTTAAAGATAAAAGAGCAAATAAGAAATAATTATAACTTAATAAGTGTTATAATTGAATAAAAATAAAACATACAAGTTAAGGGGTTGGAAATGCAAATAAGCTAAATATGAATTAACAAAACACGGTTCTTGAGGAATGAATTCATTATAAAGTGACTATCCAGATCTGATAACTTACTCATATAAATTTGTGCAAGTCTTTACAGTGAATAACTTTATCTGATAGGTATAGAAAGATCCGACTTTGTCAATCTGTATACAATCACCCAAACAGCATCATGTTGGCACTTAGTCTTTGGTAACTTCATCACAAAATCTATTGTAATGTGCTCCCACTTCCATTCAGAAACTGGAAGTGGTTGCAAACTACCATATTGTTGTTGGTGCTTAGTTTTAACCAACCTGCAAGTTCTACACCATCGCACATACTACCCTATGTCCTTCTTCAAACTCGACCACCAAAAGACAGGTTTCAAGTGGTTGTACATTTTTGTGCTTCTGGGGTGAACAAAAAACTTTGACTAATGAGCTTCCTTTATTATTACCTTTCTCATACCCCAAAACTTTTGCACCCAAATTCTCCCATACACTGCTTTCAACCCAGTTTCGTCTGACTCCATGAACTGCTTTTGCACTCGCACATCCTCTGCCTCTACATTCTCATCCTTCAAAGCTTCCCTTTGTGCTGCTCTGACATAATCAAGGATTGTAGAAGTCAATATGGTAGATGTCATCACATAACAACAATCTTTAGTGTAAGCTTTCCAGCTTAAGGCATCGGCTACAACATTAGTGTCGTATCGGTTTTTCATAAAAACGTAAACTTAAATCGTACTAAACACAATAGAAGCTTTTTAAAATTACGAATGTTGTACACGGATCATCAAGTAAAACATACGATAAGTAACGTGAAAGAATTAAAAAATTGTACCTTTGCAATTGATGACAAAAATACACGAACACGATGCTTTCGGTATCTGGCGGTGAAGAGACGATGGATCGGCGCTGGGTACACAATTAAACACACGAAGAACAAGGAAAAACCAACACATATGGGTTGCTTTATTGTTTTTCCGCAACACACATTGTTTTTATGTTCATGTGATTGTATGTCACATATTTCAATTTGTAAAATCACATATATTTCTCACGGACACACACATGTATATATATATATATATATATATATATATATATATATATATATATATATATATATATATATATATATATATATATATATATATATATATATAAAGAGTTTTGAATTAATTAAACTCTAATATAATAATTTATAATATATCCTAATAATTATATTTATTATGTAAAACTTATATAATTATCTCTATAATTATATATCCATTAAATAATACTAATATGTTATATATTATCTGATAATATATAAATGACTAGATATTTATAAATAAATATCTCTCAAAATATCCAATCATTAGATGATAATATTAATTAAAATAAATACATATGTTATTCAACATTCAATACTAAATTAAAGACTAGATAATTATTTAATTATCATTCAATGACAATTAAATCACTGCTATATCTAATATTGCACTTTTAGTCCCCGTACTTTGAGATATAATTAATCATCCATTAATTTAATCTAAATAATCATTTCGTGCCATAAGCAATCCCAATATCATTTATTCATTTGTTCAACTGCATCTGCTCAGTTGTGCTCATTGTGTGACCCTCAAGTTTTTTATGAAATCAACCTTGATGTAGTAGTGATGTCATCCTGACACACCATATACTTAAATACTCCCACTTGTCTAACACTATATTACTATCCTGCAGCATGTTCATAAAGGAAGTCAAGGCTAGATTTTAGGCAACCACGGTCATAAAAACTCTTACTCCCATTGGGGCATTCTTGTTGAAACGTCCTTCCAAAAGGACACTTAGGTTATATCCCATGCATCTCGATATTTCAATGTGAAAGCTAGGCATTGATTAGATCAACCATGGCAAACAAGATTATGTTTCTCGACTCTCTGATCTCATACTGAACTATAACAGAGAGAGTAGAACATACCAGTTCTGTCCGAGCACGGCCATGCATTTCTTTTAGTATCGATCGCCGAAGGGCCTAAAAATATCTCTTCTTGGTCAAAATAAGGTGCAAATCTCATCTTGAATATCTAGGCCTCCAGCACAGCTCTCACTGCATCCATCCTCGAACCGTTATGATCACCCAGTTATTGGTGACATTAGGTTAGGCCAAGCATACAGCGGTACCCGCACTAAAGTACGTAGACATCTCAAGTACTAAGGATTAACTTTTTGAGACGACTCATGACTATGATCCACAAAGTGGTCTCAATCGATGGGTGCATTCAATATTTGTTTGCAACAAATACCTGTGAATTTGGTTCAACCTTTGCCATATTCATCACCCATGAATATCAACCAAATCTCACAGTAGCCTTTTAAGTCTCCTTGTGGTTCCCATGACAACAAGCAGCTATGGACTAATTTTAGAATAATTTCAAACTTATTCTTTGATTTCTAAAACATGCAAAATATGATAACATTAAATATATCATGATGATCTCCTTTATCTCAATAAATACAACCTGATTTTCCATCAATTCAATGTTACTGTTCCTCTATCATATGTAATGGTAATATGACGTATCGAAAAGATAATTCCAAACAAGATCTTATTGGGAGTGTTCTCTAGTTTACTGACTTAACTCATTATCGTTTATCTTTGAAACTTTTCACTAGTACTTCATTGCAAGTGCTTGTAATATTATTCAGATCCATTCCGAACTACCCTTCAAATTTATACTATTATTTTTAGAGGAAATGGTAAATCACTTATAAAGACATCAAGATTAAAATTTAGGAGCTCTAGCAATTCAGATTAATTGCTACTAGTGATACGTTTAGACGTTTAATCTTGAGATTGACAATATGCAGTTTTTTCTATATCTTAACAAGATATCTTAATTTAATAACTTAGTGTTCAAGATTTGTGATATGTATCCATAACCACTAGCAGTTTGTTATCTAACAACACTTCGTTGTGGTGTTCCGTCAAGTTTGCCGATGAATGTTTAAATAAGTCAGAGAATATTACCCGACTAACCATCACACAAGTTGTATACATTTCACATGTAAATCTATAAAATGTGATTACTTATTGTCTAAACAATCCTGACTAATCAAGTCTTTAATTGTTTATGACGAGTTAAGTGATTAAACTCCATGTAACTCCTTTACATTTAATTATGCATTTTAATAGTTCATCTATCGTGACACCCTTGTCACAATAACCACAAACACGTCACCCAGGATTAAAGTATACAATTTAAAATCATACATTATTTCTAATAAACTTATTACATTACATAAAATTGATGATACATAAATTAATTTAAAGTCAAACACAATACAATGCTACATGGTTCAATTCTAAGTCTACATACTCAGAATTTATTAAAACCATCCCAAAATATTGCATGGAGATCTCCATTATTCCTTACCAAATTTGATTAGTCGAGTTCCTCAAGCACTTCAAAAATTGTGATAATATCAAAAGCTAATATGTAAGCAAGGTCTAACAATAAGATCACAATTAATCAAAACTAGCCGAATGCTTTCTATATATGAACTGTGTATACGAAATGCGGATACAGAGAGAATTATAATGAACAACCGTCTATCCTGTTAGATTGATTTACCCTATATATATAAAAGCACAAGTTTCTCAATATTACAAACAAGCCCCTAGACTTAATATCAATAAAAAAAATATAACCCCAACAATCCCTGCCTTTTATGGATGTTAAGCTAGATTCCGTCTCTATAGCCCAATTTCTTCTCAAACCTTTCGATGCATCATCAACTGCTTAGACGTATTTCAATTTCAGACACAAAATCTGCAGTGTTCATTCTTTCCATCTTTGACATGGAATCTTTAGGTCTTTTCAACTTGTCTTCATCTAAAACCCCTCTCAATGACATCGGTACCATTCTAAGGGTTACATCAGAATACTTGTTGAGTTCAGTCATCCTCATAGCCTTTTTCACGTGGTCTTTATTCTTGTATACAACACAAGGTGTTTTTATCTAACGCCACTTGAAATTGTTTATACTTCTCTATCTCTTTCAAGTCCAGTTTGGATGTCGTCATGTTTATCCTCCTCATGCCCCTTTCCACCCCAATTTGTATATCTTGAATAGACATTAAGACCATCTTTGTGTGCATGAAGTGAAATATAGCCTTTAGAGCACACCAACAATTCTCTTCTCGTTTGTTTCTACATAGTTCATCAAATAGATCTTCAATATCTACAATGAAGACACGAAAGAAATCTGCCTCGCTGAACTTGTAGATTTTCTGATTTGTGCGGAGAACCATGAATACAGGATAAAATATATTGACAAATCTATCTTTGTCAATTCTTTTCAGCTCAACCATTCTTTCCCAGACTCTCAACTTTTCGATTGGTTGCGTTTTGTTTTTTGCAAAAAAAACTAGCATAGTTCACTAGATGAGGCATATTTTGATCTATGACTCTGAACAGCTTCAAACATGTTAATGGTGCTTGTTTCTTACAAAATATCATTCTTTATAATAAATCTTCCAAAAATCGTAATCGGCTTCACTTCTTGATTACTCAGGCGTCTGATGCTTTGAAAGTTTCAGCCTCTTATCTTTATTCAACTTTTTGTTTAATTCTTCTTTATCCAAAAGATTCAATATATCATCTATTTCTCTACTCAACTTTTCTTGTACAGCCACTCTCAAACTCTGCTGTCTATCAGATTCTTCTGCTGAAACAAGTTTGTTCAAAAAGTTATCCATCAGATCATCATCAGAAACTATAACTTGTTGAACTAATTGGGGATCTCCCATGACAATCAACGACACATTCTCTTCTTCTTCGACTTTAATTGTAACATACTTCTTGTTTACGATGTCATATTGCGTTATAGTCTTCATTAGCTTATTCGTTTCAGGATTTAAATGTAAACCAAACAGCTTAGACAATGTAGCATGGTGCTCAGTAACCGCAGGCTTTGCAACCGTTGATGTCTGTTCAGAATCCATCAATTCGTCTTTTAAAATCTCAGCAATTAACTCCTCCACATCTACTAGTCTCTCAGCCATCACTATAGACTCAGAAAATTCAAATTTATCTGCTTAGGCTTCAGAGCTCCCTCAAGAAAAGACACATTATCCGCTTTGTTTGATTCACCGTACTCTTCAAAATTAATTTCGAATCCAGATTGCATACTCGTCGGATCTGGAACATCTTCATAAAGAATCAATTCCAGACCGTGCTGAAGCAATTGGTTCGTCTGATTTCGATCCACCAGCTTCAGACACATTTTCCTCTGTCTCCTTAGCTTCATAAACTACAATCTGTTGGCTTGAATCGTCAAGCTTCCTCCTTCTCCTCCTTATGAGGATCATCATCGGAGTCAGGATCCTCATGCTTTCGTTTGAATCCGAAGCTTGTGATTTGCATGTATCTTCAAGTCTTGAAAATCTTTCAGATAGAGATCCCAGTGCATTGACAACTGTCGACTCAAAACCAAACATTCTTTCATTCAGATTCAAAGATTTCCCTTCACAATAACTCCACAGTTCAGAAATCGAATCAAATTTTGCTTCTTCAGGCTCTATTCCAGTATCTTTGCCGTTTAGTAACCTCTTCATGTTCATTATCTGACTCATCATCGTTTCAAACTGAGAATTCATTTGTTGATTCAATCCTTGTATTGTTGCATCCAAGTGTTGAGTAACAAAGGGTAACTGGCTAACACCTAGATCACACACATAGATTACCAGTTGACACAGCAGTGGATCTTTTGTAAAGAACCTCTGTGTGGCCTAGGTTCATAGTGGCAAAGATGTGGCTCTGGTAGGACTTATACCTAATCCTTGTGATGGTGCAATGAATGCAACCGACACTAAAGGTATTCCAACAGGGACACTAAGTCCACTTGTACTTGTTGCAACGAATGAACCGACTCTAGTGTCCTATCAGTGTATGTAGGCTCTAAGACTCGTGCAAAATTGAAAGGTGTATACGGGGGCAGTTGTGTACTATATTCAATATCCACAGTATCCAAATGATCCCTGGATAGTGTTTGTGTAGATTTCCCGTGAAAAATTGAAACATCTTCTTGTTGGGAAAAATATAAGTGGCTGATGGGGTGTGTATTCACCAGTGTGATACTGGTTATTTCAATATCAACTCTCCAAGGAGAGCTACTACTTTATGTGGTTTCCCGGCTCTATTTGGTTGGTAACTCCCTCTCACTCACCACATCAACAACTTCTTCTGTCTCTTCACTACTACGCACAAGTCGATACAATTCAGACCCCCTATGCCTGTTTCATCATCGTCAACATCGTCATCATCGTCACCTCCGTCTCCTCCTCTCACATCGGATAAAGTACGTTCAAAATCCTGACGTTCAACTTCCTCACTACCCCCTCTCAACCTCCTCCACCCTCACATCACTTGGACCTTATTCAGCAACCCAATGTTGTAGAACCTCATCTGGGATAGCTACTTGGGTAGGAGGTCTCAGTTCTTGAGGCTCCACTGGAGCATGATCAATACGATATAATCTCACACTTTCAGCACTCGCATCTGCGTACTTCATAATTGATTCCGAGTTAGGAAGAATGTTCATATTTGGATCATCCCGGTTGCTATATAGACTCATCATTACATGATCTGGGCATTTCTGTTAACTTACCCTCTTTGGAATTTTCTCGTTTACCCTCAAAATGCCTCGAATAAGTATTTGAATGAATCATTGTAGAGGAACAAAACATCTGGCTCTGTTAGTGGTCTTTGCAAGCACCACTTCTTTCAAGTCCTCCCAAATACACTGGGAAAAATCATAATGCTTGTTGAAAGCAACCCCATGAAAGATTCAGAGTGCATGAATGTTGCCTCTATCAACACCTTTATGTTTCGAGCTCATACACCTATTCAAAATACATAATAAGGTATACCATTCTCCGTTTAGTCTGTTCTCATGAAATAAAGAAATCTTGTGCAAAGGCTTTGTATATCCGAGGCTGATAATGTCTCTGCATATTTGATCTTCATATACAAATCTTTAAAATTGACCAGATCAGGAAAGTTAATCCTGTCTATCTTCCTCGGTATAAATAGATTGTGATGAAGTCTAGCTAGTGTGATCTTAGCTTTGAATTGGTCAATGGTGACCTTGAAGTGATGATCACCAGCATCAGGTACGAACTTGATGGTGTGCTAGAATTGGTGTAAGTAGATCAATGGAATGGAAGGCTTATATTGAAGAAGACAGCCCAAAGGATGGCCTTTCAATATCTCGACAATTACTTGGTGACTAACTTTTATCACTGACAAATCAAGTCTATGGTTATTTTCGGATGATAGCAGAAAGTGTTAGGTTTCAGAAGATGGGTTTCAGGGATGGGTGATGTACGTTTGGGACCAGCAATGGATGTTGATTTGACGGGTTGGGATGCTATGGTATAGTTAGATGAGGATTGGGAATTTGAGGAGTTTGAGGCATGTGTGGGTGTCTGAGTAGCCATTTGTGACATGTAAAAATAAGAAACATGTTAGAAACAGAAAGCAAGTACAAATGTGAACAACAGATAAATAAAGATAATATTTCACAAGAAATAAGAAAAATTAGTGTTTCATTTTTTACAGCATCGGGATCCCAGACAATAATATTAAAATATTAATGTGAGGACTCCAAAGTCAACCATTAAGGGACCAATGTTAATGAAATACAGATTTGAAAATTTTAACCTATAAAATGTTAATTTTCTTTCAAAAATGAAATTTCCAGACTTAGAAAAATATTTTGAAATGAAAATCGAATCATGCTTAATGAATTTTGGATGAATAATGATGAATTTTGAAGTATAAGCATGAATTTCGAATGAAGAGGAATGAATTTCGAAATGTTCAGAAGCAATCTTGAATGTAGAGGAATGAAATTCGTAGTCATTAGAATGAAATTCGAACAAAACAAGATAAAACTAGAATGTCATTGATGAAATTCGAATGAGTATAAATGAAATTCGAAATAGTCTTGATCAATTTTAAATGACATTTATGAAACTCGAATTATTCCTAGTGAATTTCAGATAATATTGCCTAAAATTCGAGTACTTAATCCTGAATCTCGAATGATAAGTAATGAATCTCGAATAATATGACATCAATTTCGAATAAAACTTAGGAAATTCCGGACATCCCTTAGTAAATTTCGAATGAAGCTTTATAAATTTCGAATTAAACTAAGTAATACTTGAATATAACAAAATAAATATTGAATAATTCTTAGTAAAATTCGAATATTAAACGAAATTCGAATATCAAACTGTGAATTTCGAAATACAAGTAATGAATTTCGAATATCATTATCTGATTTCGAATAACACTTAATACATCTCGGATAATGTATCATTCGAAATTTATTATTGAAAAATTTCCTATGTCCTAAACAAACTGAAAAATTTGAAAAACATAAATACACACTTAAACCTAGAACAAATTACATCACTAAATTCGAAAAAGTATTCTAAACATAAACTCTTTACTGAACTGAAGCTAAAAACAACAAAAAGTACTAAATCACACATTTACAATAAGAAGAAGAACTTAAACCAAATCTCAGTAAATCTCGAATTAAATCTTTTTTATAACCACCATATGATTCGAAATTTGGAATCCATGTTTATTTCAACATTATGCACAAAAACATACATTCATATTAAACATTAAAGCACACATGTATGATTCGAGTTTTTCAGAATATGAACAATTACTAAACTTAAACACACAGACAAACAAATTTCCACACAAATGAAATAAAAACAATAACAAAAACATGAAAACCTTACAAATCTGAGAATAAATCTTGGTGAAAAACTTGGAAAAGCTTTGTTGCAGGTTTGTGGAATGGAGAGAAAGAGAGTTAGGAGGTAGTGGTGCACAGTATCCAAAAAGTGATTTTGAAATCTAAAATTCAAAATTAAAAGTTTGAAAGAGTTTACCCGGACCATTTTTCTTTCTTTCCCCTTCTTTATTTTCATTAAAACCCAATAGAAACATTTTAAACCCAAAAAAAAATTAAAAACACAAAAAATATAATAAAATAAAATTCACATACACAAAAGAAAAACAAAATATTTAAAAAAACAAAAAAAAATTGACACTAAAAAAAATTTAACAAAGTAAGAAAATTATTAACAAAATAAAAAAAAATGCTCCCCCTTAAAATATGGAGAATCAGATAAATGTGTTGCCCCCCCCCCCCCCCCCTCGCAAATTGATGACACTTTTAAAGGCTTACAGTTAAACACATTCAAATATCAGATAAGCACTTAATATTAGATAAAATATTCAGTAAGCTCTCCTTGTACAAGACAATCCAAGATCAGTTAAATCTCATAAAAATCAGTACTAATTAAGAATAAGAGATTATCTAAAAATTAGATCAAGTAAAAAAATTGAAAATTGTAAAATTATATTTTGTAAAAACTGAATGTTTAAATCTAACGATTCAACATACTTAATTTGTACACAAAAAAATTAAAATGTTTTTCATCTAACGCTTTGGTAAACAAATCAGCTAACTGATATACAATGGATATAAATATAATTCAACATTTTAATTTTCTACATGATCTTTTATGAAATGATACTGGATGTCGATGTGCTTGATTTTAGAGTGCTACATTGGATTTGATGCTATAGAAATTGCACTCTGAGAATTAGTAAATGAGAATCTTGTGTGGTGTAAACCCATAATCTTTTAATTGGCAGCACTTGAGAACAAAATGAAGAGACAACTACATATTCGGCCTCTGCTATTGACCATGACACGCAATGTTGTTTCTTGGATGACCAGTGGACAGGTTTATCACCAAGGAATTGAACTACTCCCGATGTACTCTTTCTGTCTATTTTAGTCTTCTGCATGATCAACATCAGAGTAAGCAGTCAATGTAAAGGTTGATTCTTTAGGATACCACAAACCCAGATTCGGGGTACCCTTCAGATATCTTAGAATCCTTTTGGCAGCAGCCAAATGAAATTCTTTAGGATTTTCCTGATATCGTGCACAAATACACGTTGAGAACATAATATCAAGTCTACTTGCAGTTAAGTACATTAATGAACCAATTTTCCTCGATAATGAGTAACATCTACAGGTTTCCCTGAAATATCCCCGTCGAGTTTTGATTTTGAATCAGGAGCCATGAGTGTTTTCATTGGGGTACTATTATTCATGTTAAACTTTTTCCACAAGTCTTGAATATACTTTGACTGATTGATTTCACCCATCATACTTATTTCAAATTTTTGGGACATTAAGAAAGCAAAGTTTTTGCAAATTTCAGGATTTGTAGACCCAAATATTATGTCATCTACATATATTTGAATTACGATGATGTCAGGACCTTGACGTTCTATGAAAAGGGTTGTGTCAAGTACAACTTTGTTGAAACCACATTTAATTAGGTAAAATGTTAATGCGTCATACCGTGCTCGTGGAGCTTGTTTAAGGCCATACAATGACTTATCTAAAATATACATGATCAGGCTTTAAAGGATCCACGAATCCTTCTTGCTGATATATATATATATATATATATATATATATATATATATATATATATATATATACTTCTTCTTGGAGTTCCCCTTTCAAGAACGCCGTCTTCACATCCATTTGATATACTGTGAAGTTCTTGTGACTCGCAAAAGCTAAAAACATCCTTATAGCTTCAATTCTCGCAACGGAGGTAAAAGCTTTTGTCATAGTCATTCCCTTCTTGTTGACTATATCCTTTGGCCACAAGTCTCGCTTTGTTACGGACAACCACACCGTGTTCGTCCTTCTTGTTCTTGAAAACCTAGTTTGTGTCAATGACGGATTTATCTTCCGGTTTCTCAACCAATCTCCAAACACTCAACAATTCAAACTAAATTAGTTCCTCATGCATGGTCACAATCCAATCAGAGTCCGAAGGGCTTCTTTTACCGTCTTTGGTTTAATCTTGCTCAAAAAATTTGAAAACGTACATTCATTGATTGTAGTTCTTCGGTTTTGGACTGAAGCATATGGATCTACAAGAATGTTCTCTGGAGGATGATTCCTTGTCTATTTAAGTACATGAGAGTAAGATTGATGTTGGTCTTGATTGGGTTCTAAATCAAGATAGGGTTGACGAGGAGTAGATTCCGAAGTTGTTGGAATATCAGGAGTAATAGAAGAATCATGAGTAGGGATGTTTTGATTTTCCAAGGGTGAGGTTGGACTTTATGGAGTTGTGGAGTGTTGAGCACTGTCAGAAGGTACAGCTACAGGTGTAGACATATCCTCTGTATTGGGTTGAAATTTGTACAGATTCTTCAGAAATTTTCAAGTGCGGAATGATGATCTGTGATGACTATAGGATCTTCAGTAACCCTGTCAGGAAGCATATTAGATGAATCAGTATTACGATTACAAAATAGTCGTCATAAAAAATTTCAAATAAAGTATTGAGATCATTCTCTTTATCGTGATGTTCAGTTCACTTCTTAGAAGTTCTCTATTGACGTTCGGGTCGTTAACTGACTTGTCCAGGAGCCATTACGATGCCTTCATCGAATTGGACATTGACGCTTTCATTGACAGTCTTTGTGCGCTTGTTGTACACTCAGACTGCCACTGATTCCTTTGAATATCTGATCAAAATTCTTTCATCTTCTTTCCGACTGAATTTTTCCAAATTGCCGTTGTCATTGATAATAAAGCTCCTGTATCCAAAGACATGGAAAAATTTAACATCAGGAATTCGTTTATTTATCAATTTCTGAAGTGTCTTTCCAAAGCGTTTATTTACAATCGATCTATTTTGGGTAAAGCAAGCTGTGGCAACAGCTTCAACCTAGAGGAATAAACGGCAGATTTGAGTAGGATAGCATCGTCCGTGCAGATTCAACAAGAGTGCGATTACAACGTTCAACTACACCATTTTCTTGAGAGGTATGAGCATAAGAGAATTGATGAGTTATTCCTAATGAATTAGGAAAAGTCTCCAGTGACTTGTTTTTAAACTCATTACCATTATCAGATCTAATGGCCTGACAGCTGCAGCTTCACTTGTATTCTGCGCATGAAGTCAATTATTGTTTTTGTAGCTTCAGATATTGATCTCAAGAAGAAAACCCAGGTGTATCTCGAATAATCATCGAGGATTACTAGAACATACATTTTCCCATTTATACTCTATACTCTCATCGGCCCACATAGATCCATGTGTAGCAGCTCCAACGGTTTTGTTGAAGAGTGTTCGACCTTCGATTTGTGTGAAGCTCTCACAATCTTTCCTTTCTCACACGTCGCACACAACTGTTCTTTCTTAAATTTGAGAGTTGGAAGGCCTTTGACTAAACCTTCTTTGGCAAGGTTATTCAGATCTTTGAAGTTTAGATGATAAACACAATAGTGCCACAACCATGATTCTTTTGTAGATGCCTTAGACAGTAAGCAACCATCTTTTTGCACCTTCAAATTTGCTAGATCAATAGAGTACAAATTTGTCTTTATAGCTCCTGCAAGGATTTCCTTTCTTTCCCAGATCTAATGTTGCACCTGTCTGCCTTGAAATTGACTTCAAACCCTTTGTCGCACAACTGTCCAATGCTGAACAAATTATGACCAAGACTGTCCACATAGAAAACCATTTGAATGGTGATCTTGCCATACTCCAAGCTCCCATAGCCCCTGGTAGGACATAACTAATCATTTCCAAATCTAACCTTCCCACAAAATTTATCAACAAAATTCGTGAGGGTGTCTCTCTGCCCAGTCATGTGCTTGGAGCATCCGAAGTCAAGGTACCATACGTGATTTACCTACAAAATGCATTAAGCAATGAGGTACCCACTTTAAAATGGGTCCTTTAGATTTTGGTAATTCACGAGGTGCAATGTCAATTACAAAATTATTAGCTTTCAGAACTTTTGGAACCCACTTATTAACACTCTTCTTGGGTATCCACTTTTAAACAGTTCTTTTGTAAACTTACTTTGAAATTAATTTCTTTGGAACCCATTGTTGTTTAGATTTAGGAACCTTGTCCTTAGCTATCCAAGAATGCACATTTGACATATGGAAAGATTTTGCATGTAAAGCATGACGATTAACATAGTTCAAAGACAACAAATCATAACGAGAGTATTTGTTACAAGTTTTAGCTATTGATCTATTACAGAAATTTGGCACATGAATAACATCATTTTTCACTAATGGCGTATTACTATCAGTAACACTACTCTCCTTTTCTTCCAGAATTTTCTATTTAATCTCTTTTCTTTCTTGTCGATAAACGACTTCTTTCCAGTATATTTCTTTAACCAAACTTGCTTCAATGTACTTTTCACAATATTATCTGACGTGAATGAAGAATTGATATTAGTCGAATCAGAACAAAAATTTTAATAGTAAAATCTTCTTACCATGAGCAGATGTTGAACTTTTACCTTTGGTAACCTTCGAAGTTGATGATTAACCTTTTTCAGTTTTAGAAGGATTAACGACAACTTTTTCTTTAAGTTTTGAATGAGTAACAACTGTGTCTTTATCCTTACATTTAAAAATAGGTGTTGAAACTAATTCAACTTTGGGAGTAGTAGATTTTTGTTTCAATAGATCTACTTGTCCCTCAGTTTTTACAGTGTCATTTTCATGAAGAGGTTTAATAAATTCATCAATCATGACAAAAGGTTCATGAAGAGGATAAACCTTTGAGTTCCTGAACATATCAAAGTCTTCTTCAGAGTTAATAGTGTCAGCAAGAGCAGAAGTTGTGGATTTGGAAGATTCCTGAACAGCTTGAGATGATGGTCTAGACTGTTCATCAAGTTTTTTTTCTAAATCTTGAATTACAGCCTGGAGCTTTGCTTTTTCTTCTTCAAAAGTTTTAATTTTCAATTCAAGATCAGAGTTCGTCTTCTCAAAAATTGAATTAGGTATATATGGCTTTTGAGAAAAAGTATATGTTTCAGAAAGATCCTTATCAGAATATGCCTGAACTGGATCTTCAGGTTTTGAATAACTTTAATTGAGAAGGTAATAGTCCAAATTGTTTTTTATTTTGTCATCCCTCAACCGTTTCAAATCTTCTCGAGATTCAACTTCCTTAAAAGCTTTCAAAAACACCATTTTTAATCCTAATTTCATGTATCTTGTGTCATATAAAGTTGGTGAACAAGAAATTACTTTCGTAAGATACTTAGGATTTTCAAAACTATTGCCAGCTTTTGAATTATAAAATTAAGTATCTTTTGGTTGATTTAAATGGATCGTTTCATCTGTTTGAACTCTTTTCAAAAACTCATCTTCTATGGTTTTGATCCGTTCATAAAGCTTAGTCCTTTCTTCAAAGATAGAATTGTATTTTACAGAACAATTAGCATATTCTAATTCAGCTAAATTAAGCTTTTTATTAATGTCATTAATAGTGCTATTAAGTTTCTCATTTTCAAGTTGAAATATAATAAACTTTTCTTCCAAAATCGACACAGACTGCAAAGCGAATGCCTTATCTTTGGAAAATTTCTAAAACAAGTTCATGCTCACTTTTTAATTTATTTTCCAAAGAATGGACATTTTTATTCTCGGCTTTTAATGATTTTTCCAAACATTTGAGCATACAAGCCATTTGCATTAATTTATTCTCAAGCTCAAATGAATTATCATTATTAGATTCAGGATAAGAGTCTACCTCATGCGTCTCCGAATTGTCAGACTCTGATCCATCATCCTCATTCGCTGCATCCTTCTCCGCCAATAGCCATCAAAGCAACATCTTCTCTCAAGTCATCCTCTGAAACAGCATCTGCAGCTTTTACATTATCCTCTTTTGGATCAATCAGCCCAACCCAAATCTCATCTTCATCGAGCATGGCTGATTCACTTTTCTCAGACTCTGACATGTTTTGAAACGTTTCCAATTGAAAGAAAATGTGTGCATCCATATCCAGTATGTGTTCATCATCAGAGAGTTGAAGCCAATGATCATCTTCTTCCATGAGAGCTTTCACAACCTCCTTTTGTTTTCCCAACAATGCCTTTCTAGTATAATACTCTGAATTCTTTACCACTGGTTTTCTGCATTCCCTAGCAAAGTGACCCGGTTTCCGCAATTGTAACATTTTGGCTCTTCTTCTTCTGGCACAAAATTTTCTTTCTTATCATACTTCTCATGCTTCTTACCACTGCTCTCCCCAGATTTCTCATACTTGTCGCCTTTTTCATATTTCCTTGACCCAGTTTTATATCAAAGCTTGTTGTTAGTCGACTTGCGATAAAATTTTTTCTGGAATGCTTTGGTCAATAAAGCCACTTGCTTCTTCATCTCTTCAATCTCAGAATCTGTAGAGGAGTCAGATGATTCAGACTCGGATGAGCTGCTTAACAAAACTAGCTTATCCTTATTCTCGGCTTGCTTCTTGTCAGACATTTTCATCAGAATGACCTCTTGATAATTATTGAGGTTCTCAAAGACCATGTATATATACATCTCGTCTATGTCTTTGTGTTGGTAAACCCTGTGTGACGATAGCAGTCTAAGTTGTATTAGCATTTTGTGTAAGTCATGCTCAAGGTTTTGAGTATTAACTAGTATTTGATATATGTGATTTTATGTGTTTGATATATATTGTTTGTATGTTTGAACTTGGTGTAACGTATTACAAGAAGTTCAAACATAAAGTTCAAAGATTAATTCAAACATAAGTTAAAACATATATTCAAATAGAAGTTTGACATGTAAAATTTGAATTTAGGGTAAATTCGAATTTAGCATAGAAGGTAAATTCGAATTTGTCATGTGGACAAATTCGAATGGGCCTTGGGCCTGGTTCGAGTTTGTCCCATGACAAACTCGAATGGGTCTCTATAATTAGGGATTAACTCGAATGTTTAGAGGACTTTTTGCAGAATTTCATGAGTGATTAGCAGAAGGCGATCTCGAGTTTATCAGCAATCTGTGTGTGTTTTCGGAGAGAATCATCGAGTAGGTTCGTTCGTACAACGCCGTGGTAGTCTCCGTGTTTCATGAGTGTGATATATCCATCAAGCCGCTAACGAGGATTCCGCACTCGTCGGTGTGTGTCGCGTCTAGATAGATCTGTAGTGTGAAGACCTTACAAGTGGTATCAGAGCCTACGGGGTGTTCTTCGTGTTCTTCGTGTTCATAAGATACATCCTAGGTTTCTTGACGCTTTTGGACGGTTAATATCATGTACTTTTGAGATTTTCGAGCTTATCAAATTAGATTCCGGGAAATACTTTGTTGTAGTTCACGTTTTTGATCAAAATCAATATTTTTACTTGTAAAAATATTGATTTAATCTGAAAAACTTGAAAAACTCGAAGTATTAGCCCTTTTTCGAATTTGCGGCGCTCGAATTTGTTAAGGAGAAATTAGGGTTTGATCATTTTCGAGTTTAACCAAAATACGCTCCTTTCGAGTTTCCTTAAAGTTGGTTTCGAATTTGGCCATTTCGACATTGCTTTGGATTTCGACTTTACTCTAAAGTCGAATAAAGAAATTTCGAATTTAGTTGGGTTTTCGAATTTAGTTGGACATTCGAATTTAAGTGGAGTTTCGAGTTTAGTGACCTTCGACTTTGTCATCAATTTCGAATTTAATTGGCTTTACGAACTTAATTCGAATTTAATCCCAAACAGGTTTAAATTTAATTATATTCGAATTTACCTAAATTCGAAAGAATTAATTTAAATTAATTTCGAATTAAATTAATTAAGTTTAAAATTAATTATATTTGAAACAATGACAAGTCTACAGAGTTTTATGGAAATGGATCACGAGGTTGGAAAAGCAAATTCTCCGCCAAAGTTGATGAAACTTGAGGATTATTACTGGTGGAAGGATCCGTTTGCCGACTTCGCGCGATTTAATGATATGTGCACTGTATCGACGAAGGATACATTCCACCTACACCTGAGGTCGAAGGATGACAAAAGGTTGTTCCTTATTCTAAGATGAAGGATGACGATAAAAAGCTGTATGAAGCAGAGAACCGTGCATACGCTATCATTCGGATGGCATTACCTTAGGAAATACTACACACCTTCCGTAATCAGAAGACAGCAAAAGAGCTGTGGGATGCGTTGGAGAAACGGTGTGAGGGTAACCCGAGGGTAAGAAAGAATCGAATGGAAATGCTCAAGCAGCAGTTCGCTATCTTCAAAGCATTGAAGAATGAAAAGTTGGATGAGACGATAACACGATTCTATCATCTGTTAACTGAGTTAGACAGCCATGACGTGGAGTATAGTGAAACTGAGAAGAACAACAAACTTCTGGATGCTTTACCGGCCAAATGGGAGATGTATGTGGCCTTAATAAAGCATGATGAAGACAAGTACTATACTCTGACTCTAGAGAATGTGGTAGGAACGCTGAGGGCCTATCATTTTGAGTTGCTAAAGAAGGAAACGGATTATGACCAAGTTCAAGATCCTGCGATGTACTTTGGGAAATCAAAACCTTCAGTGGCAGCTGAATTGATGACCGCTACAACATTCTTCTCGGGAGAGACTTCGTCACCGGCTGAGACAGAAGACTCACAGAGTAGGGCTTTCTTAGGGTTTGCTAGACCAGAAGAACAGCAGCATTAGGCTACACCAACATCTACATCTCAAGGATATTCTAAGATGCCTATGAGTGCAAATTCGGCTGAAGACCATCTTAATATGTTGGCTTCATTCGTGGCCGCTTACGGTAATTTCGTTCAGGGCAAAATCAATGATCCTGCACTTTGGGATGAGGATTACAATCAGGTAGACCCTGATGATCTTGAAGAGATGGATCTGCAATGGCAACTGGCCATGGTAACTCAGAGAGTTAAAAGGTTCATCAAAAGAACGGGAAGAAATCTGAATGTGAGTAACAATAAGATTGGATTCGATAAGTCCAAGGTTAAATGTTACAACTGTCAAGGGTTAGGACACTTCGCTAGAGAGTGTCAGAGACCGAAGGTAAAGAATTACCAGGGACAGTATCAGAATCAACAGGGACAGTATCAGCACCAATCACAAGGGCGATATCTTCCGAGCAGTTCAACCAGTCAGGCGAATATAGTTGGTTTGTTATCTAATGTCACATCAGACAGACAGCTAGACGGCACTTATGACTGGAGTACACATCCAGAATCGAACGCTAGAGCCTTTATGGCTGAAGTGACTGAGACTGGAAGTGAAGGGGCAGAGGAACTCACAAGGGACAGCACTCAGAATGAAAGCAGTCCGATGTGGGTAGAGAAGTCAGCTGATCAGACAATTCTGGAGTTTGCCTCTCGGATGGCCAACGTGGAATCAGATCATACCAAGGTAAGTCTGAACATCATACCAAGGTAAGTCTGAACTTTTCTCTTTTCCATGACTTGTGTGTTTTATGTGCTACATCTAACGATAGGTTAAATATAGTACTAGAATCACATCAAACCATATCTGCTCAAAATGAATTGTTAAAAACAGATAATGCTAGCCTAGTAGATATAAAGCAAGATCTTAGAGATAAGCTTAAGGCTGATGCACAGGATGTTATAGTTCTAAAGGACAAACTGAGCGAACAGTGTGTTAGGTTAGAACTCATGTATGAACATATTGAGGCATTAACCAAGGAGCTTAAATCCAAAGACATAGAGCTAGCTGAATCTAAGGTAAAGGTAGCTGAGGTAAATAGTTAACTTGAAAAGCTTAGGAACTCATCTCTTAACCTAGGGAAAATCTTAGATGCACAGCGTCAGTCTAAGAAGCCTGTAGGTCTAGGATATCATGAGAGTCCTCCACCTTTCAATGACAATTACGTACCTCAACCTCAGGAGAAAACTGAGAAATCAGTTGACTCAGAGGAATTACCGGAACCAGTGTCTGAAACTGTAAAGGAAAAAGAAACTAAGGTGACTGATACTAATAGCAAGATTAAGAAAGTTAAATTTCTGCCATCCTCTAGTGATAAACCTGTAGGACAACACAAAATTGACTTTAATGATCAGGATTATGAACCAGTCGCTATAGTTGAACCAAGAGAGCCAGACACTAGTGAGACACCTAAGTCAAAGGGCACACACAAAAAGTCAATTGACAAAATGTCTTGCTGTAGATGTCACGAAAGGGTGCACGTTGCTTCTAGCTGTCCGCGTAGGAAAGTAGATAATACACCTAAGACAGGAAAGCCAGAACAACTTAAGCCTTCTACAAGTGTTGCAAGCACTAGTAATTCTCAGAATACCGAGAAGACTGTGCAAGCTGCACCAAAATCGGCTGTGAAACAAATGTCTATGTCAGGTCGACCAAAAGAAGTGATTAGGACTAATTCACCAAATCGATTCGTTAATCAATATAGGTCAGGAGCACAACAGAATTATAGGAGTACAACACCTAGCAGAGCTTACACTCTGGTTAGGTCACATACCCCTATAAGACGTCAAACACCAGTAGAGCTCAGGGATATCAATCAGAATTGCCATATAATCGTAATTATTCAAGTGCTCCACAACAAATGCCAACACAAAGGCAAAGAGTGAACTTAAATCACTCGGCACCACAACAAATTCCAGTTCAAAGACCCAAGTCGCCTGAAAGGAGAGATGGGTATTTGAAAGAGTTTAAGTATGTGGACGAGAATGGTATTACCAAGTCAGTTATGGCTTGGGTTCCCCGTGATAACTAACCTATTTTCTTTCATGTGCAGGGGATAACTACAGGTCCAAACAACAAATGGTTCGTCGACAGTGGTTACTCTAGGCACATGACAGGGGAGAGAAGTCTACTTGCAGACTTCAAGGGAGGGAATCGGGGCTTTGTATCATTCGCTGGAAATAAAGGAGGAAATATCACTGGTACTGGAGTGGTCACTAATGGGACGATCAAGTTGGATCATGTTTATCACGTTGATAAACTGGTTCACAATCTCATTAGTGTAACTCAAATCTGTGATAAAAAGAATTCAGTGCTGTTCACTAATACCGAGGCGTTAGTGCTAAAACCGGGGTTCAAAGTACCTGAAGAGTGGATTTTGATGAGGGCTCCAAGGAAGAATGACTTGTACATGCTCGACATGAACACGCTGGAATCTTCGATGGGACCAATTTGTCTGCTTCTAAGGCTTTAGAGAGTGAGTCGGTTTTATGGCACAGACACATGGCACACTTGCACCTAAGAAAGATGAACTATAGTACGAAAAATGGGTTGGTGCAAGGTGTTCCGATGAAGAGTTTCAGTTCGAGGATAAGTGTCTACCGTGCAAAAAAGGAAAACAACACAAGAAGGCACACAAGACCAAGACTCAGAACTTCATTGCAGCCACATTCGATTTGATGCATATGGACCTCTTCGGACCAATCAACAAAAGGAGTATAGGTGGTAGTTGGTACTGTTTAGTTATTACTGACGATTACTCACGTTTTCTTGGGTTTTCTTTTTAGGTACAAAGGACGAGACAGCTGCCAAGCTCATCGGGTTCTTAGACCAAGTGGAGAATTCATATGGAACAAGGGTTAAACGAATTCGAAGTGATAACGGAACAGAGTTTAAAAACACAGTATTTGGTGTATATTGCCTTTCAAAGGGCATAGTGCATTAATTTAGTGCACCTTATGAGCCACAGCAAAATGGGGTGGCCGAACGGAAAAACAGGACATTGATTGAGGCAGCAAGGACCATGCTATCAGATTCAAAGCTTCCTACCATGTTTTGAGGGGAGGCAGTGAATACCGCGTGCCATGTTTTAAACCGGGTCCTTACTGTCAAATCTTTGAACAAAACCTGTTATGAATTTTTGAATAAAAGGCCACCTAATTTAACTGTCTTCGAACCTTTTGGGATACCATATACTTTAATGAGAACAAAACATCAACCTATGTTTGGTGAAAAGGCTGACGAAGGATACTTCCTAGGTTATGTGCCGAACTCACCAAATAAAAGGGTTTTTAATAAATCAAATGGTACAGTAGAGATTGTGTATAACATTGGAGTCAAAAGTTATACACATGAACCCCAAACTGGTCCGGAATGGATATTTGATTATGACAAATTGTTTGAATCATTTAACATTCCTTTGGATGAAAATGCAGGTACTATCGAAAAGGACATGTCGTCATTAAATCTGAATGACGAGGGTCATAGCTTTTCGAGGACCACTTTTCAATCAACATCTGAGCCTACTTCAACTGAAGATAGATCTCAAGAAGTTACTGATTCTGAAGCGCCTACAAACGAAAATCAGACAACAACTTCTAACTCTGAGGAAAATGTCCATCAGGAAGAAAATGTGGAGTCTGAAGTTGTTCCCCCGTTAGGAGAGATAGGATCTAATTTGGGAGATAATCTGAGAGTTGACGAGATAGAGACATCTAGGATCAACAAGAACCATCCTATAGAAAGCATCATAGGAAATCCTAATGCGGGTGTGAGGACTAGGAGTAGTTTAAATAACAACACAGTGTTGTTGTCAATGATAAATGACTCCGAGGCCTTTCATACCTGCCTCTATTAATGCTTTATCTCGCAAGTAGAGCCGAAAAACGTGCAAATGGCACTAAAAGACAACTCTTGGGTTGAAGCGATGCAGGAAGAACTGTCATAGTTTAGGAAACTAGAAGTGTGAGAGTTAGTTCCATTACCTCGAGGAGAAGTTGCAATAGGAACCTAATGGGTTTTCAAGTGAAAAAGAGACGATCGGGGTATAGTCACTCGCAACAAAGCAAGACTGGTGGTAAAGGGTTTCAACCAAGAGGAAAGAATCGATTACAATGAAGTGTTCGCGCCAGTAGCAAGGTTGGAAGCAATTCGTTTGTTTCTGGCTTTTGCTTCCTTCAAGGGTTTTAAGGTTTATCAACTAGATGTTAAGAGTGCTTTCCTTTATGGGAAAGTGAAGGAACTGGTGTATGTGGAACAGCCGCCCGGGTTTACAGATCCGAAATATCCAGACAGAGTATATCGATTAGATAGGGCTCTGTATGGATTGCATCAAGCACCAAGGGCGTGGTACGATACTTTGTCCTTAGAAAATGGGTTTGAAAGAGGAAGGATAGACAGTACGCTGTTCGTGAAGCGAAAAGGAGAAGATTTTATCTTGGTACAAGTGTACGAAGATGATATTATTTTTGGATCATCAGACGAGCAAATGTGCACTGACTTTGAAAAGGTAATGAAGTCAAAGTTTGAGATCAGTGCAATGGGTGAGTTAAACTTCTTTCTGGGTTTGCAAGTCGAACAGAGGAAGGAGGGCATGTTCATTCATCAGACGAATTATGTCTATGACATCTTAGAGCGCTTCAGGATGGAAGGAACCAAGCTGACAGCTCACTTCAACACACCGATTCAAGTGAATCACAATCTCGGACCGGGTATCGAAAGTGATACCGATGTGGATCCAACGTTATATCGGGCCATGATTGGGTCACTTATGTATTTAACTACTTCTAGACCTGATATTATGTTTGCTGTTTGTATTTGTGCTAGGTTTCAAGCTAATCCGAAAGAGATGCACATGAAAGCTGTGAAGCGGATTCTACGATACCTCACGTCGAAACCGAAGCTGGGACTTTGGTATCATGCGGAGGGCGATCTGGAATTGGAGGCGTTCACGGATTCAGACTACGGAGGATGTAGCTTGACGCGCAAGTCAACAACTGGAGGTTGTCAGTTCCTAGGAGGAAGACTCGTTTCCTGGCAATGCAAGAAACAGACTTCGGTAGCCGTGTCAATGTGCGAGGCCGAATATGTTGCTACTGGTAGTTGCTGTTCACAGGTTCTGTGGATACAACAACAATTGCGGGATTACGGTTTGACTTATACTCATACTCCTATTAGGATAGATAACCAGTCAACAATTGCTATAACTAATAATCCAGTTAAACATAAAAAAACCAAGCACATAGACATAAGACATCATTTTATACGTGATTGTGCTGAAAAGAACTTAATCAAGCTGGTAAAAGTGGCAACGGATGATAATAATGCTGATTTATTAACAAAGCTTTTGATAAGTCACGCTTTGAGTATTTGATTCAACTAAATGTAATGCGTAATCCAGAGTGAGTTGACCTTAGTAGAGTTTTATTCCTTTTATAGCAGTAGTCTTTCTTTCTTTTTATAGTAAGTGTGGTAGCTTAGGATAGTTTCCTTTTAGGTAAGTTAGTAGGCTATTATATTTTCTTACTTTTATTTATGAAAAACAAAAGAAAAAAGAGAGAAAACCATAAAAAAAATTAAAAAAAAAAAAAGAATATCAGAAAAAGAGTTAAGTCTTAGATGCACAGGTTCAAAGTAACGAAAATTAGCACAGTTAATACAAGCTCTAAGTGTTTAGCTTTCACACATAATACACCTAAAATTCTAAGTGTTATACATTATCCAGTTTGATATGTTGGTAGGCATAATACATATAGGAAGTCTTAAGGCTAATAAAATATTCAAGAAAAAGTCAGACGTGTCACTAACTTAGATGTATGACCAATTGGTCTTAATTTTTATCTTAGAGACATACAGATTTTGATTCTAAATGAGGTATGCAAACTTTCTCGGGGATGTATAGCAATATCAGATACATATTAAAAATTGGAATGAATAGAAATATCATATACTGAGTTGAGAGTCAAAACAAGTAACTCTGTTGTACGTAAGTACAGACCTGTTGCTTCTGGTTTGACTCGAGTTAGCAAGATAAGTCGCTTTGTTGTACGTCGGTACAGACCTGTCACCGCTGTCTTGCTAACTTTAAAATAAACCTTAAGGCAAACTACGACACTTTGTTGTATGTAAATACAGACCTGTGTCCGATGTTTTCCTTTTAAAGAAAGTTTGCAATACCAAAGAGTTATAATCATTGTGTGTATGCCTTGATCATAAAAGTATGTCTAAGTATGAGTCACGTAAGGTAATTTCTTGATAAATGAAAAGGCCAAGGGATATTCCGAAGTGTAAAATGTTTAAAGGGAAAATAATACCAACAATCGGCTTGAAATGTATGTCACGACAAACAATCTAAGGAATAAAAATTCCTAAGTGTGAAAGTTTGAATACTGAAAGTGCGTATTTGACACCGCTATCTGATTGAACCTTTCTTTGACTATACTCGTCAAATATCTTCTGTTAAGTGTTTAGTATAGGTTGTAAATTTTAAATTATGTAGATTAGTCTAATTTTAATTTTTGTTCACAATTTTTATTCTATTTTTATTTTTATTTTTTACTTCATTTTTTAATTTTATTTTTACTTAGGAAAAATGTCAAAATTACTGAGGGTGCATTCCTAGTTGAATAAAATAAACACTGCGTGAAAATCTTGTGCTTAGGGTAAAAGATTTGGCATAGTTTAGTCCGTTACACGAAAAAGTTGTAAAAGTTGAAAAAGTTGAAGTTATTTCAAAGATTTTCAATATTTTCAAAATTTTCAAGTTCAAATTCGACTTTAAGGTAAAATCGAAATGAAATGCATGTTCGAATTTGGCAGGGCCTTCGAGTTTGGCATTAAATTCGAACAATGTCAAAAACTCGAAGGTGGTTGGTATAAATAGGTCAACAGTGACAAGTCATTATCACATACCTTCGAATTTGAGCCTTCGAGTTTAGTCTGAGAGATTTCGAGTTTGTGTGTTCGACTTTGCTGTTTTCGAGTTTTACACTATTTGTCGAGTTTTTGTCCGATTGTGTTCGAGTATCCTAACAAGTCAGGTATAATCAACATTATTGTACAATATTTAGGAGGTTTTAGACTCAATTTGAGCCAAAATCACTCGATTTTGAAGTTTTCATGGTTTGAAGTTAGTTTTTCAAAATAACAACATTTGAACCGGTGAAACATCAAATTGATTTCAAATATATTTGATTAGAACCTATTAGGACTAATGGATGTAATTTTCTAAGTCTAAAATGGTTGAAATCTTGGATTTTTGTTGTCACTCAAACCGACATGTTCGACTTTGATCATGAGATTCGAATTCGATCGTTGTTTCGAGTTTGTCATTAAACTCGAAGCAGCCAATAAATTCGAAACTAGGGTTGTTTCGAACTTGTGTTTCGAGTTTACTATTATATTCGAATTGTTTACTATTATATTCGAGTTGTTTGCTTAAAATTTAAATCAAACTTGTAGAAATTCATATGTGTTGGATTTTGTACTTACACAAGTTCAAATTAAAACAAATTTGAATTTAAACAAGTTTGTGTTTATGTGGATAATTCTAATATTTTATATACTTTATTGTGCAGATATGGCAGATAGAGCTTTTATTCCAAAGCATAATATGGTCATCTCTCCGGACCATGAGCTGCCTGAGGCTCAAGCATACCGCCAAATGGTGGATTTTTTGGTTGGTTCGAGGATTTCTTATGCACTGTCGCATAACATTCAGATAGTGATCCCATATGTTAGAGAATTTTGGGAACATCTACAAGTCGATTGTACTGTTATTCCAACAGTATTAAGGACAAGGATTGCTGGACACCCTCTAGTGTTTTCAGCTGACGTATTGCGTAGAGTGTTGCAGTTAGGCTCTCCAGAGCAAGAAAATGGGCTGATTGACTTTCCGTTAGCAATCAGGCAAGCTGCATTTATCAGAATGGGATATAGCCTGGATGTGGCTAAGTCGTCGTACATGAAGAGTGGGCTGATCGGGCAATGGAGATATCTAGCACACGTCTTTATGGTGTGTTTTGCTGCCAAGAAAGCAGGATTTGATTACATCGTTTTGAAGATTCAGTCAGGAATGATTGCGTTAGTTTACAATCAGCGATTAAGCTATTCAGAGATGTTCTTTGCAGAGTTTGTCAATCAGATAACAGCTCCGGCACGAGAAAGATTTTTGCTGTATCCGAGATTTGTGATGATGCTGATAAGACATTTCCTGCCGAACCTGCCGCAACTGAACGATATTCAAAGTGTTGCTGTCATTGATAAAAGAATTTTTGCAGACTGCCAAGCACACAGAGGTGCTCTGGCTAGGCCAGTGGAGGCACCACTTTTTGGTGCGGTGGTTAATCCGGATTTCGAAGTCGCTGAAGGTGTCAATTGGGCAGGGGAAGTTTAAATTCCACAGCAGCCGCAACAGCAACACCAAGATCCCAGGCCTCAGCAACAAAGGAGGAGGCAAAGACCGTCAGCAAGACAGACTCAGGCTGCTAGACCTTCAACAAGTCAAGTGCAGGAGCCAGAGGAAGCTGGTCCTTCAACTGTACCGCCCGTGTCTGATCCAAGAGTAGAAACATTAGAAGAAATATGGGCACAGGGACCTCTTGCAAATGAAGCGATAACGTCTGAGCTTATTGGAAATATTCTGGAACCACCAGCAGATGAAGACGAAATTTACTGACAGATAGATGACTATGTGCATGTTGAAAAAGAGATTGAGTCGGAAGAAATGGAAGGACGTTGCTGCCGAAACACCAGCAACAGAGATCAAGGAACCGGCTGTCCGTATTGGAAGATATGGATCCAGAATCTTAGTTATTGATGAAGCAGCCAGACAAAGAAGAGCTTCGAGGGAGTCAGATGGCTCAGATTTTGAGGAAGAAGAAATAACTCCTTTGGTGCCTAGGCATAGGGCCAAAAGGCACCGTTTTATGCAGGGAGCTTCATCAGCTTCTGCTTCTGAGCCAGAAATGCCTACCGCTCAGCCATCAGAGCCAACATCCATTCCGCCACCATCACCACCTGTTCAAACATCCATTCCCTCAACAATCATCCCAACTCCCATCCAATCAATTCCATCCACTTCATCAACCTTCACAGATAATCAAAGGTTTTCTGAGCTTAGGAGCAAGGTTGACTTCCAACAAGTCCAAATTTTTCAGTTAACTAAAGCGATCGGGGAGATACAGGCGCATAACGCCAATGTTGACAAAGATAATGCTGAGTTGAAGAAATATGTTGGAAAGATTGAAGAAGAGAATCTGGAGCTAAAATCTTTTGTTGCAGATCAAGCTGTAGAAATCAGAACAATGAGGTCCCTTATTGAGCACCTAATGAAAAATCTAAAAGCTCAGGGGGAGACAAGTTGTAGAGATGCTGAGGAGCAGCGAAGGGAAGGTGATGACGATGGCAATGATCCCAATGCACCGAAAGAGAGTGAGCCAGTAGATTTTCCTGCTGCTCTATATGCTGAAGTTCAGGGGGAGCCAAGCCAAAGTGGAGCTGAAGGAGGAGAAGTCAGTCCCTCAAAGATCACGGAAAGCGACATGAATGAAATGCTTGTAGCTTTAATGAATATTGAGGAAGAGGCGTTGGAGTTTGATTTTGAACATGTGAGTGATGAGTTGGAGGAAGGAGAAATTATGCCTGAAGATGTTCCGGAATGGCAACCAGATGATGAAGTGCTAGGTGATGAGGAAGATGAAGCTAACGAGATTATTATTCAAGAAAATCCCATCACCGATACATATCTGCCAAGTGAACAGAATGTGATTGACATCCAAGCTGTTAAAGCTGCATTAAATGCTTAATCACAATCTGAAGAACCTGCCAGAGAGCTTACCAATGAAGAAAAGAGAAAACTGTGGTTTAGGGCAGAGAAGAAGAAGTTAGATGTGAAGGAAAAGATGTGTGGGTCTAGTGCTGGAGAGCTATCAGGAAATATAATAAGCTGGTTCTTTGATCGAGAACTGCAACTATTCATTATTATGCGAAAGGATGCTCTCCAGTATCTTAGGAGAAGGTTGAAAGATTTCAACTCCTTGCCAAAGGTTGAGATAAAGGCGTTGGCATGGAAGGAGCTTATAAATATCGGAGACGACCCTTATGCTGAAATCATAGCAAAGATCATTAGAAAGGAAGGGAGGTCGAGAAAATTTGAAAGGCTCAATCCGAGAGTTGGAAAAAGAGTGATGGACAATACTAGAACTGATCCTCTGACTGGTAGACCTTGGATGAGAATACAATATAAACCAGTTAGATGTTTGAAGAAAGTCCCGCTAAAGCCAATGCCACAGAACGTCTTGAGTAATCTCAACTGGTGGTACGTTGAGAGTGGAACAGGAGAAGCGGTGATGGAAGACTTAGAAGAAAAAGTGATTCTTAGAGTGTACGATCCGCTGCACCTAGTTAATATTTCCAGAGAAGACCTTCAAGTGCTTCATACTCATAAAATCTCGAGTGATGCACCTATGGAGTTTGAGGCTAGAAAATATCAGAATGTGGTTAAGGTATGTGTTGAACAAGGCCTGTATGCTGGTAGTAGTTTAAAAAAACCTAGTACTTAATCAAAATGTAAATAGTTAGAAGCTATCGTCAAGGGGGAGTCTGTTGGTACACCCTGTGTGACGATACCAGTCTAAGTTGTATTAGCATTTTGTGTAAGTCATGCTACAAGGTCTTGAGTATTAACTAGTATTTGATATATGTGATTTTATGTGTTTGTATGTTTGAACTTGGTGTAAGTATTACAAGAAGTTCAAACATAATGTTCAAAGATTAATTCAAACATAAGGTAAAACATATATTCAAATAGAAGTTTGACATGTAAAATTCGAATTTAGGGTAAATTTGAATTTAGCATAGAAGGTAAATTCGAATTTGTCATGTGGACAAATACGAATGGGCCTGGTTCGAGTTTGTCCCATGACAAACTCGAATGGGTCTCTATAATTAGGGATTAACTCGAATGTTTAGAGGACTTTTTGAAGAATTTCGTGAGTGATTAGCAGAAGGCGATCTCGAGTTTATCAGCAATCTGTGTGTGTTTTTGGAGAGAATCATCGCGTAGGTTCGTTCGTAGTCGTTCGTACAACGCCGTGGTAGTCTCCGTGTTCCGTGAGTGTGATATATCCGTCAAGCCGCTAACGAGGATTCCGCACTCGTTGGTGTGTGTCGCGTCTAGATAGATCTGTAGTATGAAGACCTTACACTTTGGTCTGTTGAATTATCATTGAATCTTTCTACCATTCAGGATTGAGCACGTTCAAAAACTTGACGTTAATGTCCAAGTTTGACTTTGATACACTGTTCCGCTTGATTTCACTGACGAGGTTTACAAACCTATAGTAGGTATTCTGTAATAGTTCCCCTTCTCTAGCCCGTAAGTTCTCAATTGTCATCAAACTATTCTTCGCTCTATTTGTTGTTGCTTTGTCAGAACCTCTCATCAGCTTACATACCTCATCCTAGATGGATTTGGCAATCTTATTGTTCGTTACACTGATGTAAATTGTTACATATTAAATTTCAATCCTGTGGATTCTATTTTGTAATAGTTAGTTGTATATCACTTCCATGTAATTTATTTTCTATTATTTGTAAGTTGTTTCATTTAATTAGAAGTTGAGGGGTATAGTTTGTAAACCCTTCAAAGTTGGTTATAATATTTAAGGGAAACCTCTTAGGGTTTCCCACAACTTTGTCATTACTAATATATATATATATATATATATATATATATATATATATATATATATATATATATATATATATATATATATATATATATATATATATATATATATTAGTAATGTACCCGCGCAAAGCGGCGGCGACAATAATAATTTCTATGTGATTACGTGTCCATATTCAAAAACATATCATTGTCTGAAACATATAAAAAGAAGATGAGATGTGATTTTTGGAAATATCATCTTTAAATGGACATAAAATTGATATTATGTTTGATTTTCAACGTTATACTTTATATTACAACTATATCACTTGCATATATAGTCCAACAACTTTCTCATGTGATCAGAACTTAAACCCAATAGCCACAAGGTTTCATTCTCCAAAAGCAGAGAAAACTGTTAAAAGCACAAAATAATAATGAATATAAGCAATTGATAGAAACAGAAAAACCTGCCAAGTGAGCGATTCATAAAGTGCATAAGTGGGTTAAAAAAGATCACAGATCCTGATAGCGCTATTTTTAAGCACAACATTTTCAATAACTAAATATCACCCAAATTTCAAGCATCAATAATCACTTTCCCATCTATACACCCAACAACCCCAACCCCCAGCAGAACGCTGAGTAATTTATATACATAAAATTAATCGAAAAAGTTATCGGTTTCGCATTCTGTCTTTAGTCTTTGTTTGCAGCTGAGGCAGATTTCACATGAGTAAGGAGATAATCGTAAATTTAATTTCTTCCTTATCCTGTCATCGTCTTTGGAGAGATATGAGATTTAATGCCAAGAATTGCTCGACAGCAGGTTGTGGGTAGTCTTCTTTTGCAGAAGAATGCAACTCTGAATACGTGCTTCCACACAAAAAGAAGAAATAGAATATTGATCTGGATGAGATGAATTTAGAATTAGTGAGAATTTGAGATCATCCAAATAATATATACAAGGCATGCCAAACTAAACAAAACAAAACAACCAACTACCTATAAATGTAACAACCAGGTCCCGCTAGACCAATATCACTTCTTGACAAAGAATAACCGTGTTTGATTTGTTCTACCATATAACAAAGAATCACACACTTTAATGGAATAATAATATATTTTCGACTGCTTTTCCAGGTACACAATGGATCCTTCCTAAAGTGCAGTTCCATGTCTGACAGTTTGTCTGTTTGGCTAACATTCAATATTATAATATGAGGTCCAAAAGCTCAAGGCCTGCATTTGATTCATAAGATTCCTGTTAAAGAGGTTGAGCCACCTTGGCTTTGGACAAACAACAGGCTCTCCATTTTCGAAAGACAAGGAAACTGAAACAAAGCTCCTCCTCATCTCTTCACAAGAAGAATAGTTGGTGTTCTGCTAAATCCCATAGTGATTCATTTTCTTTTTTACGTGTGACGGTGTGAGACAACGACTGTTTAAATAAAAACATAATAATTAAATCAAATCATTGGCATCTTCATAAACATTATAATAAGAAAGCTATTTGGTTCTTTTTCTTTTCGTTGCATCGTCTGACATGTTCAACTTATGTAATAGTTTTTATACCATCTGAAAGAAAGGAGCTGGCCTAGTTTTTGAAGAAAGTCATGTCACTTGTATCAGGTCTTCATGTCATAGATATGGATTACATTACTTATGCCGCTAAAAGATGAAGAGAATTTGGTACGAACTGCTTTGGGGGAGGGAATTTCATGTAATTCTTGGAAGAAAGGGTTCTCATACATATGCATCAAATAGACTTGGTGGTTGCAATGCTTCGCCAGAAGCTTCAGTTTCAGAAATGGTCTGAACATAACCTTACACATTAAGCTTTAACTGTTTGGCTCTTTTCAAGTTAAGTTAGTTCATTTTAAATTTTGTTTTTATTGATGTTAAAACAGGTTTTTGATTGATTTTGATAAATGGGTGGTTCTTGTGAATGATGATCAGAATCACACATTTCTTTCATTTGGAAATACAGCAGGAGGCATTGCTGAGGTTTGCCTTTTTCTCTTCTTCCATTCTTTCTTTCAACCATTATTTGTCAAAGCTTTAAAATTACTGTCTTTTAAGTTCTAGATGTGACACTTACTTGGAGTGTTGTATTCAGATAACTAAACAGATTCAAGTTGCTACCAACTATAAAAGAGCATCCACACGGCTCAGATTCAAGTTTCAACGAAAAGAAAAACAGCACCCATAAATCTAAAACACAAAACCCCCTAACATATAAACAGTAATCCAAGTGAACTATACCTTGGTGTCAATGCATGAAGAGGTGTACAATGATGGCTGCACAAAAAATAAAACACTCGACTTGTCCACATTATTGCCCCCAGAATAGCTTCAAAAATCATCAACTAATTAAAAATTGTCTACAATGAAGGTGGAAACACATCTAATATTTATGTCCATAGTCCACAACAAATATTTATGTCCATAGTCCACTTCTTGAGTATTTGAGAACAGGTGAGGGTATTTTTCCCGGAACTGATCCTCGCATTCCCACGTAAACTCAGGACCTCGCTTAGAGTTCCATCTGACTTTTATTATCGGGATCCGGCTGTGCTTTAGTTTCTTGACTTCTCGGTCCATTATTTCTACGGGTTGTTCAATGAAGTTCAACTTATCATCTATTTCCAACTCGTCCATGGGTATAACGAGCGATTCATCAGCCAGACACTTCTTAAGATTGGACACGTGGAAGGTGTTATGAACGTTACTAAGTTCTGGGGGTAGATCGAGTCGGTAAGCTACCGGGCCAATTCTTTTGGTGATCTTGAATGGTCCGATATGACGAGGATGGAGTTTTCCTCGTTTCCCAAAACGGATTACGCCCTTCCAAGGCGAGACTTTTAACATTACTTGATCTCCCTCTTGGAACTCCAAATCCTTCCGTCGAACGTCTGCATAACTTTTCTGTCGATCCCGCGCGATCTTTAATCGGTTACGAATCTGGGCTATCTTTTCTGTAGTCTCCTGGATGATTTCCGGTCCAGTAATCTGACTATCTCCTACTTCAGCCCAACAAAGAGGTGATCGACACTTTCGCCCGTAGAGTGCCTCGAATGGGGCAGTCTTAATGCTCGAGTGATAGCTGTTGTTATAGGAAAACTCGACTAATGGCAGGTGCCTGTCCCAACTTTTGCCAAAATCGATGACACATGCCCTTAACATGTCTTCCAAAGTCTGAATCGTCCTTTCACTCTGACCATCCGTTTGCGGGTGATAGGCTGTGCTCATATCTAAGCGTGTACCCAGTGCTTCTTGCAATGACTGCCAAAATCTTGATGTGAACCGGCTGTCCCTGTCCGATATAATTGATACTGGCACTCCATGCCTTGAGACGACTTCTTTAAGATAGATTCGTGTTAACTTATCCATCTTATCATTCCTTGATCGGCAGGAAATGTGCGGTTTTGGTAAGTCGATCCACAATCACCCAAATAGTGTCATAACCTCCAGAAGTTTTTGGCAACTTGGTGATGAAATCCATGGTGATGTTTTCCCACTTCCACTGGGGTATTTCTGGTTGAACCAGTAATCCTGATGGTTTCTGGTGCTCAGCCTTAACCTTCAAACATGTTAAGTACTTGCTGACGTACGTAGCAATGTCAGCCTTCATATTTGGCCACCAGTACATTCCTTTTAAGTCGTGATACATCTTATCTGACCCTGGATGAATAGCATATCTTGTCTTATGTCCTTCATCCATGACCAGCTTCCTTATTCCCCCGAGTTTTGGTAACCAAATTCTGCCCATGAAGTATCGACATCCATCTGGCTTGATTTCAAACTGCTTATCCATCCCTCTCAAGGCTTCATCCAGTAGATTACCCTCCTTAATTGCTTCTTCTTGTGCCTTGCAGACTTGAGAGTTTAGGTTTGACTGTATAGTCATGACCAAAGCTCGAACTCTTAATGGCTTAACCCGTTCCTTTCGGCTTAGGGCATCAGCCACGACATTCGCCTTCCCCGGATGATAACGAATTTCGCAGTCATAGTCGCTAAGTAGTTCAACCCAACGACGCTGCCTCATATTTAACTCTTTCTGATTCAGAATATGCTGAAGGCTTTTATGGTCTGTGAACATCGTGCACTTAGTTCCATACAGGTAGTGCCTCCATATTTTGAGAGCAAACACCACTGCTCCAAGCTCTAAGTCATGAGTCGTATAATTCACCTCGTGAATTTTGAGCTGTCGTGATGCGTAAGCAATGACTCTATCCCTTTGCATGAGCACACAACCTAATCCATTGTGTGAGGCATCACAGTAGACCACAAAATTTTCAGTCCCTTCAGGTAAGGACAGAATTGGTGCACTACACAATCTTTGCTTTAACTGCTGAAATGCCTTTTCTTGCTCTTCACCCCAGATATACTTCACATCCTTCCGAGTCAATTCTGTTAAGGAACCTGCTATCTTTGAGAAGTTTTCGATAAATCGCCTATAATAACCGGCAAGTCCTAGAAATTGGCGGATTTCCGTGGGGGTTCTAGGAGTCGCCCTGTTCTTTATGGCCTCGATTTTTGATGGGTCAACTTGGATTCCCTGGCTGTTGATCACATGTCCAAGGAATTTAACTTCTCGCAACCAAAATTCACATTTTGAAAATTTGGCGTATAACTGTTCCTTCTCTAACAACTCCAAGATCAGTTTGAGGTGGTGTTCATGCTCCTCCTTAATTCTGGAATAGATGAGAATATCGTCTATGAACACTATTACAAATTTGTCCAGATACGGTTTACACACTCGATTCATGAGGTCCATGAATACGGCTGGTGCGTTAGTCAAACCGAATGGCATTACCTGGAATTCGTAATGTCCATATCGAGTTCTGAATGCTGTCTTGGGTATGTCTTCTTCCCGGACCTTTACTTGATGATAACCGGATCGCAGATCAATCTTAGAGTAGAAGCTAGATCCCTGTAGTTGGTCAAACAGGTCATCAATTCTGGGAAGAGGGTAGCGGTTCTTTATCGTTAACTTGTTTAGCTCTCGGTAGTCTATGCACATTCTGAAGGATCCGTCTTTCTTTTTAACGAACAAGACCGGAGCTCCCCAAGGTGAGGAACTTGGTCGAATGAATCCTGTGACGCCCTCGTTGGATTAATGATATAATTGTAATCTCCAGGATCGACAAACAACCCAATGAGTAACATCATAATTGAAATTGAATTCTTAAATCAGAGTTAAGCGAATCCACACTAAAGCAATGAAAGTAAATGTCTACAGTGTTTAAGTCTAGCTATTACATCATCATAATTGTTTTAATAGTAACAAATTCCCAGCCCCAAAGCTATTACATTCAAGTACCAATAGCTTCTATAGTCTCCGGGATATTGATTTGATATGCTTAAGATGAAGGTCCAGCTACACTCTTGCCTTTGCCTGTAAACAATGTGAGTCAACAGTAAGCTAAATGCTTAGTGAGATAACAGATTATGCATACAATAAATATTTCTTTACAAACAATGCTTAACCATGGGCAGTGTAAGCCCCATGTATGTGAAAACGGCAGTGAAAGCCTCAATGTGTGAGTAAACCATGCAGTGCTAGCATGGGGTGGCAGTTCAATATGCTGATCGGGGATGTGCCGAACCTGATGGGATTCGAGTGGGATGATCAGTCCCCGACAGTGGCCTGCTGTCAGCCCCAGTCCAGGTCGCATCAGATTATGAAGTAATGATCATGCAGTGCAAGCATGATGTAAATAGATGCACTTTCAAATGAACGCAAGCTACATGTGTGTTACAGGTCAAGTACGAGAGTGCATCATAACAACAAATCATTTCATGAGTGCCAAATGAAGTATATGAACAATGTGAACATGCCATTGAATGTATAAACATGAATGCAAAAACAATAAATGTTCGAATGACAATCTGTTACTCACAGTGATTGGTTTTGTGACTTGATCCTGAATCAATGTGTGTTTTGATAACATCACAATGATCTGTAAAGTAGGTGTAATAGTGAATTTGTGTCAGTAATTGCTTAAAAATTGTATTCTGAAAATTAAATGTAATTGGGTTCTGATTTCAGACCACATCCGAATTCGGATGGTCCGAATCACTATGTGTCCGAAATGGGTGTTGGGGTCCGAATTGGGACATGTCCGAAATGTACATGGATCCGAAATGGGTATGGGGATCCGAATTGGGTAAGTATCCGAAATTAGCTAGTGGTCCGAAATTGAGTATGATCCGAAATTGGGATAGCATCCGAAATTGTGGTTGGTCCGTATTAAGTATAGTCCGAAGTTCCTATGGTCCGAAATACAATTGGTCCGAACTCACTATTGATCCGGATTGGGACGGTGTCCGAATTGGGATAGGACCGAAATAGGGCAAGGTCCGAAATCATTGTAAGTCTGAATTGAGTATGGTCCGAATTGAGGTTGAGTCCGAACTAGGGTGATGATCCGAATTCGGATGGATCATCATCCGAATTCATACTTAGCATATTTTTTTCCAGATTTTCCAGATTTTATGTTTGGGTCATTTTTGCATGTTTCTGAGTCTAATATTACAAATGTGAACTTATATACACTATAACAACTTATAACATGTCATATTGTACCAAAATAACCCATTTATGTCCATTTTTCTTATGACTCTCGATGAACACACACACTAAAACACACACTTAATTCCAAAATCATACTTAGACTTTGAATCTGAATCTGAAAATTGGTACACTACATTATCAACACCCGATTTTAACATATCAATAACAAATTCTAACATGCATTAACAATCTGAACCAAAATCCTTTGATTCGGTTCTCACCAAAACCGAACCCAAAATCTCATAAATTCGTAAATAGGAGTGATTCTTACCTCAAATCGTTTGTTGTAATGCTTATAATTCCTTATTTGCTATCTGAATCCAACTTTTGAACACTTGAAATTGTTGATTCTTGTGTGTGTTCTTGGATGGAGCCGAGAGGAAGAGAGAGTAGAGAGAGAGAGAAACCGGTAGAGAGAGAGTGTAGTGAGAGAGTGAGAATGAAGAAATGAAGAGTTTCCTTTCTTTTATTCTTTATTTTGACTCATTTGCACAATATACCCCTCAACTTTGTATTTTCTCATTTAACTGATATAATGATCAAAATAACTTAAATTGACATAATATTTCATTAATACAAATAATTGAGTCTTAAAACCGTAAATTACATATAATTAAAATTTGGGATGTTACAGCATGGGCTCCACCACGCCTATACTTCGTCCGCGAAGTCATGCTGCGCTAAACAAACTTGGGTACTTAGTCTTCATGTCTTCTTCCGATTCCCAAGTGTGATTAGCTCCCCGATGATGCTTCCACTTGACCAGCACCATCCTGATCTCTTTGTTCCGTAGCTTTTTGACTTTTGTCTCCAAAATGCACTCCGGTTCATCAACGAACCTTAGCCGTTCGTCAACCTTAATGTCCGAGTGATCAGTCCATGGTTCCCTCTCGGGCACCAGACTCTTTCTTAAGTATCCTACGTGGAAGACCGGGTGAACTCCTGATAACTCTTCCGGCAAGTCCAAGTGATAGGACTGATTCCCAACTCTTTCTAGTATTTTGAAGGGTCCTATGAATCGAGGTGATAGCTTTCCTCGCTTTACGAATCTTGTAACTCCCTTCATCGGGGAAACCTTCAAGTAGACCCAATCATCTTTTTGAAATTCTATCGCTTTGTATCGGCGATCATGATAGTTCTTTTGTCGATCTTGTGCTGTTTTCATGTACTGCCGTATGAGTTGGATCTTTTCATTTGTTTCTTGTAGCAAAGCAGGACCGGCTATTGGAGTTTCTCCTGTTTCCCTCCAACAGGTTGGAGTCCTACATTTTCTTCCATATAGAGACTCGAACGGTGCCATCTTGATAGTGGAATGGTAACTATTGTTGTAGGAGAATTCAACCAATGGGAGGTGATCGTCCCAGTTACCACCCAAATCCATGACACAGGCTCTGAGCATGTCTTCGAGAGTTAAAATTGTTCTTTCACTTTGACCATCAGATTGGGGTCTATAGGCAGTACTCATTGCGATACGAGTACCAAGACCGTTTTGTAAAGCAGCCCAGAAATTGGAAGTGAATCTACTATCTCGGTCAGAGACAATAGACTTAGGCACACCATGCCTAATGACAATTTCGTTAACGTAGATCTGGGCAAGACGGTCCAGTGAATAGGTTTCCCGAATGGGAATGAAGTGAGCAGATTTTGTTAATCGATCAACAATGACCCAAATGGCATCATGTTGACGACGCGTCTTGGGCAGCTTCGTTATAAAGTCCATAGTAATATGATCCCACTTCCATTCCGGGATAGGAAGAGGTTGCATACTACCATAGGGCTGTTGATGTTCTGCTTTGACTAGACGACATGTTCTGCACCTTTCAACATACTGACCGACATCTCTTTTCAATCCTGGCCACCAGAAGTCGGCCTTCAGGTCGTTGTACATTTTTGTGCTGCCAGGATGAATTGAGAATTTAGATTGATGAGCCTCCTCGAGAATTACATCTCTCATGTTCCCGAACATGGGAACCCACACTCTGCCATACACACCCTTTAGTCCAGTTCCATCATCTTGCATTAATGGCAACTGAATTCTGTTATCTTCGTCTTTAACATTCTCTTCTTTTAGGGCCAGTAACTGAGCAGCCCTAACATCATCTATAATAGTTGAGGTCAAAATTGTAGAAGTCAAGGCGTAGCAATATGCCTTGCAGTATGCTTTTCGACTTAGAGCATCGGCCACTACGTTGGCCTTCTCTGGATGATAGAGAATCTCACAGTCGTAATCTTTTATCAGCTCCATTGACCTTCTTTGCCTCATATTCAAGTCCTTCTGACTGAATATATACTTTAAACTCTTGTGATCAGTGTAGAGCTGACACTTGGTTCCGTACAAATAGTGTCTCCATAACTTGAGAGCGAAAGTCACAACAGTTAGCTCTAGATCATGAGTAGAGTAGTCTTTCTCATGTGGTTTGAGTTGTCTAGAAGCATAAGCTATGACGTTTCCTCTTTGCATTAGTACCGCACCCAAACCCATGCCTGATGCATCTGTGTAGACTACGAAGTCTTCGTTCCCTTCAGGCAGGGCTAACACTGGTGCTTCACTTAGCAGATTCTTCAAGTTGTCAAATGCCATTTGCTGTTCTTCTCCCCAAAAGAAGGTCGCGTTCTTGCGAGTAAGCTTTGTTAGCGGAACGGCGATCTTTGAGAAGTCTTTGATGAATCGGCGGTAGTAACCAGCCAATCCCAGAAAACTCCGAATCTCTGAGGCGTTGCGGGGTGATTCCCAGTTCTGGATAGCTTCGATCTTTGCAGGATCAACAGCAATCCCAGCACCAGATATCACGTGCCCCAAGAAATGGATCTGAATTGATTGTTTTAAGAGGTACAAGTTAATAAAAGAATTTATGATTGAGTATAAGGATCATGAAATTTATTTCGAATGTTGAGTCGTACCTGCCTCAACCAGAATTCACACTTAGAGAATTTGGCATAAAGTCGCTCTTTGCGTAGCAACTCTAGTAATTCTCTCAGATATTCTGCATGATCCTCTTCGGTTTTTGAATAAATGAGAATGTCATCGATGAACACGATGACCGATTTGTCGAGCATTGGCCGGCAGACTCGATTCATGAGATCCATGAAAGCAGCCGGCGCATTTGTGAGACCGAATGGCATTACCAGAAACTCGTAGTGTCCGTAACGAGTTCTGAAAGCCGTCTTAGGAATGTCATCTGAGTGTACTTTGAGTTGATGATAACCCGAACGAAGATCAATCTTCGAGAAGTAGCTTGCGCCTTGTAACTGGTCGAAGAGATCATCAATCCGGGGCAATGGGTACTTGTTTTTGATTGTGACTTTGTTGAGTTCCCGGTAGTCGATGCACATACGTAATGTGCCATCCTTCTTCTTGACGAACAGAACAGGAGCGCCCCAAGGAGATGAACTTGGGCGGATAAAACCTTTGTCAAGTAGCTCCTGTAACTGCTTCATCATTTCCTGCATTTCTGCAGGAGCTAAACGGTACGGAGCCTTTGCTATTGGAGCAGCTCCAGGAATGAGGTCAATGCGGAATTCCACTTGGCGATCATGTGGCAATCCCGAGATATCTTCTGGAAAGACATCTGGAAATTCAGAAACAACGGGAACGGTAGAAGGAGATTGAACTTCAGCCTTTGCATCGACAGCGTAGGCTAAGTAAGCTGAACAACCCTTGGCAACGTGCTTTCGGGCTTTTGCAATTGAAATAAGGCATAAGTCGCCTTTGTGTCTATCACCATAAATGCATATGTCTCGGCCCTCGGGAGTGGTAATCTTGATCATTCTTTTCTTGCAAACGATTTGGGCCTCGTTATGAACTAACCAGTCCATGCCTACTATGATATCGAATTCCCCGAACTCCATAGGGATCAGATCTATATTGAATACTACGTCTTCTACCAATAATGTACAATTCCTATACACTTTGTCTGCTTTTACTAACATATTGCTAGCAGTCTCTATGTCAAGTACAAATTGCAGTTTGGAAGTTGGCATGTTAAATTGACGAGCAAATGTAGTGGAGACAAACGAACGATTTGCTCCGGAATCAAACAAGATACGTGCAGGAATTGAGTTAACATAGAACGTACCAGTGACCACCTCCGGGTCATCCTTTGCTTCTTCAGCTGTGATTTGGAATGCCCTTGTTGGAGCCCTTTGAGATTGATCCCTGCGAGCCGTAGAAGCTACAGAAGATCTTGCTGTTGATTGTTGAGCATTTTGATCTCGTGGGGGTTTCGGGCAGTCCCTTGAGAAATGGCCAAGTCTGTGGCAGTTGTAGCATGCATCATCTTTTCGTGGACAATGCTCCCAGTGATGGCCTTTCTGCCCACAGCAGAAACAGTACATGTCTTGAGTCTTGCACTCCCCAGAGTGCGCTTTTCTGCATCGCCTGCAGTCTCTCATTTCTGAACTGGCCGAAAAGGCTCTTCCCTTCTTGGGTGATGATGACTGTTGATGGGATTGAGGAGAGAATCGGGAAGATCCAGACTCCCGCTGCCTTTTTGGTGGCGACGGTTGAGTCGGTGTTGCGGCTGCTGACCCGATGACATAACCTGATATTAAGACGATCTGCTCCACATTCCGAGCAGCCTCAAGTAAACCGGCAAAAGTTGTATACCGAACCCCACTCATGGTTCGGCTAATTTCATAGTCTAGTCCGGCCTCAAACCGGACTATCTTCCTCTATTCTGTGTCTATTTGATGGGGTGCGAACAGACTCAATTGAGTGAACTCAACGGCATATTGTGTAACCGTTTTCGTTCCTTGAGTCAGATTCAGGAACTTTGCCTCGAGACGTCGCTTCTCGTCGGCTGGACAGTACTGTTGAGAAAACACTTCCTTAAACTCGCTCCATGACATGTGTGACACTACCTCCATCGTCAACACATGTGTCATTGCGTCCCACCACATAACAGCGTCCCTTGCAAACATAGCGGTTGCAAAGCGGACCATGTCTTTATCAGCGCAGTCGCTGATTCTGAAAGTTCTTTCTGTGGTGGTGATCCATTCCAATGCAGTCACAGCATCACCGGTTCCATCAAAAGTAACAGCCCCGTTACTTTTGAAGTCCTTAAACCTACAACCCCTTGATCGGTTAGAAGACCCAGTGTCTTGTCTTTCCTCTTGATCGTCCTGTTGTTGTTCCTTGTTCTTTCGCTTATCGGCCTTTCGTTTTGCCTCGGCCTCATCTCTGGCCCTTAACTGATCAGCAAATGACTGAGCCTGCTCAGCCATTCGTTTGGATTGTAGCTCATTGTTCTGTTCCATAAGAGCTTGCATCATCTGGAACATTTGCTGAGGAGTCATATCGTCTCCTGACATGTTCTGAAATATAACAACTTATATTTAGAACATTTATTTGTAAGTCCTAAGTATTTACAGTTACCCTTTGTGTTTCCCCGTGTGCATGTCAATCCTATCTTAGTTCAGATCATTACTTAGAAGTTCATTCTAATATCATAACCTAAGTTTGAGTCCAAGTCCTCGCGGACACTTGAAACCTCAAACTAATGCTCTGATACCAAAACCTGTGACGCCCTCGTTGGATTAATGATATAATTGTAATCTCCAGGATCGACAAACAACCCAATGAGTAACATCATAATTGAAATTGAATTCTTAAATCAGAGTTAAGCGAATCCACACTAAAGCAATGAAAGTAAATGTCTACAGTGTTTAAGTCTAGCTATTACATCATCATAATTGTTTTAATAGTAACAAATTCCCAGCCCCAAAGCTATTACATTCAAGTACCAATAGCTTCTATAGTCTCCGGGATATTGATTTGATATGCTTAAGATGAAGATCCAGCTACACTCTTGCCTTTGCCTGTAAACAATGTGAGTCAACAGTAAGCTAAATGCTTAGTGAGATAACAGATTATGCATACAACAAATATTTCTTTACAAACAATGCTTAACCATGGGCATTGTAAGCCCCATGTATGTGAAAACGGCAGTGAAAGCCTCAATGTGTGAGTAAACCATGCAGTGCTAGCATGGGGTGGCAGTTCAATATGCTGATCGGGGATGTGCCGAACCTGATGGGATTCGAGTGGGATGATCAGTCCCCGACAGTGGCCTGCTGTCAGCCCCAGTCCAGGTCGCATCAGATTATGAAGTAATGATCATGCAGTGCAAGCATGATGTAAATAGATGCACTTTCAAATGAACGCAAGCTACATGTGTGTTACTAACAAGTACGAGAGTGCATCATAACAACAAATCATTTCATGAGTGCCAAATGAAGTATATGAACAATGTGAACATGCCATTGAATGTATAAACATGAATGCAAAAACAATAAATGTTCGAATGACAATCTGTAACTCACAGTGATTGGTTTTGTGACTTGATCCTGAATCAATGTGTGTTTTGATAACACCACAATGATCTGTAAAGTAGGTGTAATAGTGAATTTGTGTCAGTAATTGCTTAAAAATTGTATTCTGAAAATTAAATGTAATTGGGTTCTGATTTCGGACCACATCCGAATTCGGATGGTCCGAATCACTATGTGTCTGAAATGGGTGTTGGGGTCCGAATTGGGACATGTCCGAAATGTACATGGATCCGAAATGGGTATGGGGATCCGAATTGGGTAAGTATCCGAAATTAGCTAGTGGTCCGAAATTGAGTATGATCCGAAATTGGGATAGCATCCGAAATTGTGGTTGGTCCGTATTAAGTATAATCCGAAGTTCCTATGGTCCGAAATACAATTGGTCCGAACTCACTATTGATCCGGATTGGGACGGTGTCCGAATTGGGATAGGACCGAAATAGGGCAAGGTCCGAAATCATTGTAAGTCTGAATTGAGTATGGTCCGAATTGAGGTTGAGTCTGAACTAGGGCGATGATCCGAATTCGGATGGATCATCATCCGAATTCATACTTAGCATATTTTTTTCCAGATTTTCCAGATTTTATGTTTGGGTCATTTTTGCATGTTTCTGAGTCTAATATTACAAATGTGAACTTATATACACTATAACAACTTATAACATGTCATATTGTACCAAAATAACCCATTTATGTCCATTTTTCTTATGAGTCTCGATGAACACACACACTAAAACACACACTTAATTCCAAAATCATACTTAGACTTTGAATCTGAATCTGAAAATTGGTACACTACATTATCAACACCCGATTTTAACATATCAATAACAAATTCTAACATGCATTAACAATCTGAACCAAAATCCTTTGATTCGGTTCTCACCAAAACCGAACCCAAAATCTCATAAATTCGTAAATAGGAGTGATTCTTACCTCAAATCGTTTGTTGTAATGCTTATAATTCCTTATTTGCTATCTGAATCCAACTTTTGAACACTTGAAATTGTTGATTCTTGTGTGTGTTCTTGGATGGAGCCGAGAGGAAGAGAGAGTAGAGAGAGAGAAACCGGTAGAGAGAGAGTGTAGTGAGAGAGTGAGAATGAAGAAATGAAGAGTTTCCTTTCTTTTATTCTTTATTTTGACTCATTTGCACAATATACCCCTCAACTTTGTATTTTCTCATTTAACTGATATAATGATCAAAATAACTTAAATTGACATAATATTTCATTAATACAAATAATTGAGTCTTAAAACCGTAAATTACATATAATTAAAATTTGGGATGTTACAAATCCTTTATCCATCAACTCTTGTAATTGATTGGATAGCTCTTGCATTTCAGAAGGAGCGAGTCTATATGGGGCTCTTGCGACCGGTGCAGCTCCCGGCACCAAATCGATTTGAAACTCTACTTGCCTAGTTGGCGGAAGTCCAGGCAAATCTTCCGGGAAGACCTTCGGATAGTCACAAACTAACGGAATATCCTCAAGTCGCTTCTCCTCCGACTCTTTTTCTACAATTTGCAACGGTACTGCATGACAACCTTTCCTAAGGCACTTTAATGTTCTTAGGCCGGATATGACATTCAACTGTCGGTTCTTTCTTTCTCCTTGGACTGTTAGGAACTTCTTCTTGTGGAGTGGTATCCGTACCACTTTCTCACCACATAAATTCTCGGCATGATTGTGTGATAACCAATCCATACCAATTACTACATCAAAACTTCCGAGTTCTATAGGCATCAAGTCTATCTTAAAGGGATGATCTGCCAGCTTCAGTGTGCATTCCTTAATGATACTACTTGCCTCTATTATTTTACCATCAGCCAGTTCTATAGCATAAGAGTTGTCTAAGGGAAAAGGAGTGGCATTCAATTGCTTACTAAACTTATCAGATATAAAGCTCCTATCAGCCCCAGTATCAAAGAGTACGTAAGCATAAATGTCATTTAAAAGAAATGTACCTGATACTACGTGGGGATCTTGACGAGCGTCACCTGCTCCTAACACAAAAGATCTCCCCTGAGCTCCTCCACCATTCCTCAGCTTCGGGCACTCACTCTTGAAGTGCCCAGTAACTCCACATTCAAAGCAGCCTTTTTGATTGCTGCCACTGGTTCCCGGGGCTCCAGATTTACAGTCCTTGGCCATATGCCCCAAACGTTTGCATTTTCCACAGTGGGTTGGACAGGGACCCTGGTTGTGATGAAAGGTGCATTGGATGCAGTAAGGCTTGGTACCCGTGTAGCCTTTTCTAGGCTCAGTTCCGGCTACGTAGGCCTTGATGGTCTCGGGCTTCTTGGATTGTGAACCCGTATTCTTCCCAGACTTGTCTTCCCACTTTCTCTTGTTTTCCCCGGCTTTGGCTTCATTCCTCCGGGACACTTGATCCATTAAATTGTTTGCCATCCTGATGGCATCCTGTATGGTGGATGGGTTGGAGGCAGTGACATTACCTTGAATTTGAGGAGCGAGTCCCCAAATGTAACGTTCGATCTCTTTGTACTCCGGGGTCACCATCTGAGGGCACAGAATGCTCAGTTCATGAAATCGGTTGGTGTACCCCGTCACATCTGTTCCCTTCCTCGACAGGTTCCAGAACTCCGATTCCATCTTTTGGAGTTCGTTCCTTGGACAGTACTCGTCTGTCATCATTTGCTTCAACGCGGACCATGTGAGCTGGTAGGCTTCATCAATACTTACAGACTAGACATAGGAATTCCACCATGTGAGGACGCTATCTTGTAGAGTGTGAGTAGCGAACTTCACCCTATCTCCTTCAGCACATCCGCTGACGCGAAAGACATATTCTAACTTCTCAAACCATCGTATCAAGCCAACGGCTCCTTCGATTCCGTTGAAGTACCGGGGTTTGCAGCTTAAAAATCCTTTAATTCCACAGCCTTTTGCGTGGATTACAGTTCATCCCGTGGTGCAGCTAACACCACCATCTCCATTAGCTGAGCTATTCCTATTTGCCTCATACGTGGCTATAGCGGCAGCCACTCTTTGTGCGACTAGCTCTTCAATGTCGGCAGCGTTCATTGCTCGTTTCGGCGGCATTATCTTAAAATTTTAAAGAAAAAGCATAGTGTAAGAACTTGAATCTTAAAGAGATAAATTTTTCCTTAAAGCACAATACTATAATCATCAAACACAATTTCATAAATAACTTGCAATTTTTCATTAATCATTCGAAATTTTCTTACATTAGGGGCGGGTTATTACCCGAAAATTTTGTCCTATGCTATTACATGATATTTTTCCTACTATTACAAAGATAGATAGAAGTGCCCTAAGTGTGGGAGTGATCAGGGGTCTCTCCCTTTTCCATCGCGTTGAGGCGCTGAGTCAGCTCCTCGATCCGAGCTTGGCTTTCGGCTAGTTGCTGCCGAAGCTCATTCAGGCCATCCTGTTGGATGGTGAGAGCATGCTGGTTAGCCCAGTAGATGTTGGAGTTTTGTAACTCCTCCCGCTCTAAACGAGCGGTCATCCCTCCGATATCTAGGTTAAGTGACCGGATTTGGTGATCATGCCTGGTCGACCGTGCTATCAGAAGTGGTATGGTTTGTTCGGTAGGCTCTTGGGTGAGAGTCGGGACAGGTGCGGAGGATGGTCCTCCTATCTCGAAGTTGGGAGGAACTCCCTCCATCTGCCTCCATTCGCGGAGGGTCTCCGGTATCCAGGTCCATCGCCGGGCGTCTACCCGTCGGTGTGGTGGTGGGGGATTGGGCTGGGGAGTCGGGACAGGAATAGACTCCCTTCTTGGTGGGTTCACCCGCTTTCGGGGTGTGTACAACATTTTGGGGCCGTTAGGGTAAGGCCTATACGGCTTATATGACGGCTCGGCTGGGTGGTATGGGACACGAGCAGGAACCGTTGGGGGCAATGGATCTTCTTCCTCCATCGGCTCCTCTTCCGTCTCCTCCATTGGATCTTCCGATGGGTCCTCTTCTTCCGATGTTTCTTCTTCGTGGAAAATCTCAGTAGCCGTGGGGCTCGCAGGAGTGTACTCCTCCTCTGAATCTGATAAGATGATGGTTTCCGGACGGGACATGATTTCTGCTATCAGGGTCCATTCATAGTCTTTTAGTTAGTTACAAGATATTTTCAAAATCAGTAAAATTTAAGTGCAGTTATAGTCTAGGGTACTAATGCAACCTAGTTCACTATAACTATGGCTCTGATACCAATCTGTCACACCCTGCTACCCCGGTTGGCAGCGAGGCGTGACGAGTGCGGAAGCGTAACCATAATCATAATGAACGACCACTATATGGACGTTTTTAAAATACATCATTGAAACTTGAAAATATAGGAATGTTTTACATAGACTGATATGAGTAAAAGAGTTCGCAAAATACAGAGATTTAATTACATAATTAAAATATCCAAAATCATGCAGCTAAATCTCCGTTAATTTGAATATGCATGCGACTCCATGGATGCGGAAGCTTGAAAGTAAAATACGTCCGAGGCATACTTGCCTTAATTACCTGAAAATACACGCTAAAATACGTCAACAAAAATTGTTGGTGAGCTCATAGGTTTACGCGAAAAAACCAGTTGTATGAACATTATCAGATGAGTTGAATTTATAAAATCATAAATTCCGTGTATGTATTACATAAACCATCATGCAACCGAAGCTTAATTAAAATGAGTTTGCCCTGTTCAGTATTCCCATACGTAATACCGTGTGTTGAATATATATGCACTCGCTGTTAGCCGACCCGAGCTAACCCGAATGGGGGACATGACTCCCGATAGATCTATCCACAATATATTCGCGCTTACAAATAAATGCAATTAACGGTTCATGATATAAGGGCTAATGGAACCACATGTAATACATATAAGAAATATACAGTTTTGATGTCCATATGAAAACAGTGCATGTATTTCCACCCCAATAGATAGTGAAAAGAGGGGCTATGAAGACTCACCGGAATTGCGATGGCAAAATATGCGCAAAAATGCAAATGTGCGTTGTTTGATGGGTGATGAAACCGGAGGTGTTTAATCGAGTCCTAAATGATAATAAGGACTTAATATCACTAATATATGATAATATGTATACTTATAGATTTTTATGTCTTAAATCACCCAACATTACAAGTTTATAAATAAGATTTGCTTAAAACGTCAAGTTTATATATATATAATTTTCCAGCTTTTTCGGAGGTTTTTCGGCATACTTTGAGGCTGTTTTTGACCAAGCTCCAAAATGTTTTAGACTTTGGTTTTCTAGGACATTAAACTACCATATACAAAGGATTTTTAGAATCAAGAACGGCCATTTTTCGAGTTGTTTAGGTTGGTGAAAGAGCTCGTTAAAAACGCTATGTTGGCCGTTTTTGAGCTGTCAAACTTTCGGTTTCCTAAATAATTTCTGGAGGTCTTAAACTTCAAAATAAATTATAAAAAATTACAGATCTATAGCTAAGACATAGATCTAGCTTTTGAGACAAGAATCAACTCATTTCGTTGAGTTATGAATTAGTTATGATTTTTCAAAGTCGATATAAATTTTCTGCCGAAAATCCGTAGTTTATAAACTTAAAACAACTTATGATTCTTGTTGTTTATTCAAAGACTACTTTTATAAAAGTCATAAAAGTTATATAACACATATATAACACATGTTTTCATAATATTAACATGTTTATAATGTGTTCATATATTCATATGTACATTTAAAGAAACAACTTAAAAATAAAAACTAGAAACTTATAAACTTGAGTTTTTATGTAACTTGTTGTTGTTGGTGATTATATATATTATGCAAGACTTATATAAACATAAATGTATGATGAAATAAGTTAGTATTTAATTACTTTGATGAATTTGGAAGATGATTTTGAGTAGAAGTTGAAATACTTTGCAAGATATGCACCAAAACTCTTGAAGAACACCAAGAACACTTGAAGAACAGTTGAATGAAGAAGTTTGTGTTGTGTGTGTGTCTTGGCCGGTTTCAATAAGAGAGAAAAGAGGGTTTTGGTGTGAATAAAATGAATGAAATGCCTTCCTATTTATAGAGAAATTTTTGGTCTTTCAAATGATGAAAGGCATGGGAGACAAAAGTTGAGTGCACTTTTTAACAAAATGATGGTGTTTAAAGTAGTATTATTTAAATAAAAGTCAACTTCTAATACATCACATGGCCTAAGAGGCCGGCCATGCATGTATTTATACATGTATTTACATTTGTTTTTTATATAAATGTATTTAGAACTATATTCTTGTATTTTCCCTTTTCTTGAAATTTTATAAATACTTATCAAATGCATTGTTTTAATGAATTGTTTTAGTCTTGCATAATTAATGTTAAGTAATTGTATTAGTGTATGATTAGTGTCACCAATCATAATTTAGTTATGTACTTAGTTGAATTAATCCCTCATATCGTAAATCGATCGGATTAATTGATTTCCCGATTCATCGCACCGATGAATTTGATTCAAATTGAGTTGAATTTTCTAATAAACCTTGTTAATCACTCGATTAATTTCTAATGACCACTGATTAGGCTATAATTGGCTATTAAATACAGATTAGGGCATCATTGCTAACCTGGTTTAGTGCCGGATGTTACACACACAAAAACTAGAGATTGTGCATTCTGATATTTGTGGTCCTATGTCTACGTCATCCTGGAGTGGCAACAAGTACTTTGTACTTTTCATTGATGATTATACAAGAATGTGTTGGGTTTATTATCTTAACAGCAAAGCTTCAGTTCTTTCAACATTCAAGGATTTCAAGAAACTTGTCGAAGTGCAAGGTGGCAATACTTTGCGTATTCTCATAACTGACAATGGTGGAGAATACACTTCTAATGAGTTTGAAGATTTTCTTCGACAATAAGGAGTAATACATCAGGTTACAGTTCCATACTCACAACAACAAAATGGAGTTTCTGAAAGAAAAAATAGAACTGTTATGGAGATGGCGAGATCAATGATTTATGAAAAGAAATTACCAAAAACATTTTGGGTTGAGTCTGTAGCTACATCAGTGTATTTGCTCAACCGATTAGCAACAAAAGCCGTAAGTGATAAGACTCCAATTGAAGCTTGGTCAGGTATTAAACCTTCGATCAAACACTTAAAGATTTTTGGGTCTATCTGTTATTACCATATTCCAAATGTCAATAGGTCAAAGCTTGATGAAAAAGCTAGAAAAGGTATCTTTTTGGGTTATGCAACAGAATCAAAAGGATATAGAATTTATGATCTCACTGATAGCAAAATTGCAATAAACAAAGATGTGAAACTTGAAGGATATTCTGATAGTAATTGCGCTGGAAGCATTGATGATATGAAAAGTACTTCTGGCTATATTTTCACTCTTGGTTCGGGAGGTTTTTGTTGGAATTCAAGTAAACAAAAAATTGTTGCACAATCCAAAGCTCAAGCAGAATATATAGCCATTGCTGCTGCTGTCAATCATGCTAATTGGGTTAGAAAAATATTGTCTGATTTGGACCTAACTCAAAAAGATCCAACTAAAATCTTTTGTGATAACAAGTCTGCTATTGCTATACCAGAAAATCCTGTGCAACATGGAAGAACAAAGCACATCAATGTCAAGTGTCATGCCATCCGAGAAGCTGAGAAGAATAAAGAAGTGAAGTTGAAATATTGCACATCTGAAGCTCAATTGGCAGATATGCTGACAAAGCCACTTACTGGAATGAAGCTAGATCATTTGATGGCTCAAGTAATGATTACCAACAACAATCTTAAGGAGGAGTGTTAATGCATCTAAGATTGTTTTTGGAATTTAGTATTTTTAAGTTTTGTTTATTTAGTATGAGGATATTTTGTAAACTTGGTCACTAAGTAAACTTAACCATGAAGAAAACTTAGTGGTTAAGAAAGTTCTACTATTAAGTAGACTTAACCTTTAAGGAAACTTACCTCCTAAGTAGCTTAGCAAGCAAGAATACTTAGAGGTTAAGTAAAACAATCTTGTTAAGTTTTGTAAGCCTATAAATAGGCATATAAGGTTAAAGAGTTGTATGTATCAAAAACCTTTCAATTCTATTGTAACTCTCTCTTTCATTATCGATATATAATCTTCCAAAGTGTTGATTTATACCTAATCTCAAAACATTAACAAATATAAAGTAGAACCAAGACTGACCATCCATTCAAGCACTGAGTTGTGACAATAGCCTCACAACCAACAAAACGCTCTAGCGTCCTCTTGTTGCCCTGGTTCATCATTTTTATATTTAGTAAGGAAGCAAAAACATCCAAGCATTTCAAATATTAGTTAAAAAAAACCTTAATAACAGATCAGCCACAACAATTGGAAACCGAAAACCTCTGCCTCGATATGCATCCATGAACAATGAATCGTCGTGATTAATTCTGTACCGCATCCATACAGATGACTCCTATTTCGTCAGTTCAAAACCATACTTACCATTGCGTATTAATTTGTTATTACAATGATAAAGATTTGTTTAGTAAACAACATATGGACTGGTTGGAGAAACACCCTAGATTCTAAAGGTTTTAGAATAATTTGGTAAACCCACCCTCAAAATCAAGACTTCTTTTGATAAGTTCTTAATGGTTAACCATCATGTGCTTCAGTGGTGCATCTTTCAATGCGTGCAGATCATACAATCAAGAGAATAGAACATTAATTAATATAGAAAATCGCCAACACATATATCTTTCCAAGGAACACGAAAAGTAAAATTTACACCATCAATCTTAAGAAAAAATCAACTAAAACATGATAATTTATAAAATATCCTTTCACAGATCTAGAATAAATGATCATGGTGATTGCAAGAATTAGACCCAAAAGATGAATATAATAGAGAAGAAACACATGCAGATCATAAAAGTAGAGAAGAAACACATGTAGATAACTAAAAAACAACAGAAGACGTAAATTTTATGAACGAAAACGTACTTGTTAAGAATTCACCAGATGCTTGTTGCATTTTCAGAAAAATTTTGGGCCGGCATAACTTTAACAATAAGAAACAAACACACATCAGAATAACCCAACCAACTGATTTATTGTTTATCCATTTGGCGATTTCAGTAGTGCATCTTTCAATGCCAACACAATGAGTAATCAGTTACTTTCAAATAGAATAGACAAATCAACTTTAACTCTTTCCCTCTGGAAAAATTCAATATTACCAAGATGAAGAAATAAGACAAAACTTTAGAAATTACATCTTAGAATATGTGACCATGTTTATTATAGTTGTGTTAGACATCATGGACGACAATAGCAAGACACGATAACCTGTTCCTATTAGTTTGAATCACAACTTCACTTGGTTCTCTAACCCTTCTCCATCAGTGCCTAAAAAATTTGGTCAAATCACCTGGGCAATGGACCTTCAACAAAAAAACAACAGCACGACATAATACAAGACACAGGGAATGGTGTTTTATATTTCTGTTGTTGGCTTGTAGCCCACACGTAATAGTAAAAATAGAGGAAATGAATATACCAAAAGATTGATATTCGGGAGATCTTAGAAACAATTGAACAATCAGTAAATTTTTGGTAAAGAGAGGATAAGATACAAACACAAAACCATCACTAAAACACATGATGAGAGACCTAAAAATACAAGACAACAATCAATGTTGTTTTGTATAATAAAAAAGGGGCTAAAATATATAATTGACCTAAGTTTGTGGTAACAACTAATACAATTCTACCAAATTCGAGGACTGATGGGAAATGGAACAAGCTTAGAAAGGAATGAGGAGGTTAATTCAGCCACCTGTCTCTAAACCAGGAATTGTATATATTTCATTGCATAGAAACTTCTTGACATTTTACTAATTTTTTGGAATTGTCATGTGATATCCCTTTTAGCAATTAGCTGACAAAGACCAGTCATAACAGCTACAAGAACTCCATAAAATGCTACACTAAAAAGCTTAAAAAGTCTGCTACTGAAAATTTTAATTTGCAGCCCAAACTAGTTAAAATAAAACAATAAACATTACTAAAATGCAAAAGCACCACAAAATCCATCTTCATATAATCCTCAAGATAGCTACAATACAAACTTCCAAATACCAAGAACATGTATTTAAAGAAAAAAAATAGAAAAATACCACAGCTACTACATTGACAATTACCAAATAGACAAACATCAACAACTACTATATATAAGCTTCATTTAACAAGATGAGGTCACGCAAAATGCCTTGCCCTTGAGCTTTGGAGGAATACCTCAATTACAACTGCCCCATAAGTATTTGAAATACGAGAAGAATTAGAAACATCTACATTTGTTCAGCTCCTTGCTTTATCTTGTGTTGTAGTTGAACCTGCAGTCTTATAAAATTAGCAGCAAGTTTTATTTGTATAAACAGATGTGACATACAGAAGATCAAAAACAACAATCAACCTTTTGTGCCTTGATGAAATGTATCTCACCTTGTAAGCTTTTTGTTGCTTCATTGCATTTTTGTTTCTACTTCAAAATCTAAACTTGGCTATTTTTTTCTTCTTAAGATCATGAATCTAAAATGGATGGAAGAGTGAGAACTCATGCAAATAGAACATATAATTTTCGTAATCTACCTGAACCTAAGATGGATACAATGCAAATCAAACATATAAAAATCAGGATATATTTTCATAATAAAATGCCAATCAAACATATAAAAACAATAACACTCAATGAACAATAAAATGCAAATCAACTTTGGGCTATATATCATCTCTAACAGACCAAATGAGTAAAACAACAAAAATCAGGATTAAACAGAAGATGTTTCTTTGCTTATGGTAGGCAAAATTAGTCCCAAACATATTATGCATTAGAACTGATTAACATTCCCAATGCAAAAGGCTTAGAAGTTATAATGAGTAGACAGAATACGAGCATTCATACTTACCGGCAGCTGGAGTATGACCCTTGTCGGCAACTTGATTCTTGAAATGAGAAGAAGTTTTTGAAGCATGTCTGTACCAGGACACACAATCATACTCATGCACCTGGATGTTGTCTCTTTGAATCTTGAATGGGCTTGGAGCCAAACACCATTGTCCACATTTTGAGAAGTTCATGGATAGTAGGAATCACCAGCTCTCCAACACCAAGAGCCTAAATGTAAATTTTTTGAGGAACCAACATTAAAAATCAGATAATCATTTATCATCCTTGCTTGGAAATTAATATTTATATACACCTTGTTATTACCTTATTTTACGTAAATTAAAACTTGATTGTATACCTAGGCTAAGCTACATCAGTTTCACTCAACAGCATATTGGTTTCTAATGGATGCACTCAAATGCTAGTGTTATTGCAAAGTGAAACATATGAATGGATTAAATTTGAAGTATCACCAATTTTCGCATGAATTTCTAATATATGTTGATAATAATACAAACACCAAAACACGACTCATAGAAAGAATTTCTTGTAAAACAATAAAGAGGTCAAATACATACTCATGCTAAGGTTGGATTCAATATATAATCTCAAAGCTAGGAAATGCTATATATTTTTTCATAATAAAAGGCAAATCAAACATATAAAAATAATAACACTCAATGAACAACAAAATTTTTTGGATTGAACCAGAAACTCAATGCAGACGGAATTACTATGTCATTCCTTTTGAATTTGAAACCAAAACCCCCGAAACAAAAAGTTGCAACAATATAATACCTTTTGGCCTCAAACTGTTGAGAAAAAGTTGTAAACCCTCACTATCCTTATTTTTTCCGGTCGTCGCATTCTGCATTGAAAAGTTGAGCATGCAAATTGTGTACTGCATAACCTCTATAACCTCATCAATAATGATAAAATTTACAAGCCACGTCTAATCCAACTAAATAAACGATAAATTGTTAATAATCAAAAAAAACTGCATACCTTGTTTTGAAATGCAAGAAAATAGAAGATAATATCATATATACACTTTAGATGAAAAAAACATTCCTGCAAAACCTATGTACCCCCAACATGGAAGTAAACATCCTGTCTTTCTTTGGCAATGAAAAAGTCCTCAAAATTCTACCCCAATTTGTTTTTATTAATGTTTTTATTTCAGTTTACAAGGAAATGATTTTGGGAGTCTCTGGTATTTCTATAATTAAAAGCTATTTTGACTACCTAAAAAGCACCACAGATGCTATAAAGTATGCAAAACGTTACTCGATCCAAACATGTAAGATGAATTTAAGCTATGTTCTTTTGCCATAAATGGTGCATCTTTAATAACAGAATCAAATACAATGAATTTGAGCTTTTCTCACAGATGGTCTTTAAGCATAATCCTTGAGCCACAAATGGTCTTCATGCTTGGTTTTGCATCAACTTTTCTCATAGATGGCTGCAAAAACAAACATTAGCTTCTAAGCAGATACTATACATTGAAAAACATCAGCCAAAATCACCCAAAAAACACAAAAATTTGGGTTCCAAAAAGAACCATTCAAAGATTTTCAAATAAATAATAATTCACAAATCCTGAAACCTAATTCCAAATAAGAGGAGTCAAACAACTGTATCAGTGGAGCTTTAAAGAATCAAATAATGCACACCCACTCAATCTAATGGAAGCCTTTAACATGATCTGATAAGGGTTTTCATTTCCATATATTCCGTCCGCAGAATAAATCTGGAAGAATTACCAAAGCAATCTGGTGTAAGATATCAAGTTGGCTATATGTGCCCCCAAAGCATCCAAGTCTGGAACTGTGCAAATATTTTATGAACAAAAATTTTAAATATGTGCCACACTGCCACACGTTCTTTGTTTCTCACGGAAGTTGTTGTGTTTCTTTTTAAGAACACTTTTATGACAATAACAATATGCCATGTCATTAAAACAAGGATGGTGCTATTTGTTTTACAGGATTTTTATGAAATCCCTCCTCTACAAGAGTTTATAATCCTTCAAGAGTTGGGCAGAATATGAAATTCCAAACCAACAAAGGATTTTCAAAATCCTCCCAGTTGAAGGATTTAAGATTCTCTAAACCAAAAAATATATGCAGCAGTATTTTGAATATCAAAAAATATGGTGAGATGGTAAGACCAAAGCAAAAGACACATTTACCTGTTTGAATTTTGAAGATCAAATATATGAACCAAGCCATCGTAGAATCACATTTTGCAAAATAGCAGATTAATTACAAAGATTTATACATTTGATCATGAACACAGTAGTATCACATTTTGTTTATGGATAATTAATTCACATTCATGCATGTAAAATTCCTAATCATCTAATACAATGATGTATACCTAGTTTTTTGATTCTCCATGTTGACAAATATGCGATGAACCTTTTCACCTACATCTTCACCTCCAAGTTCCATCTTCTTTCCTTGTCACAATCTGGTGACACCATGAGGTCATCTAAACCACAAGTAAATCCAAGGAACTGAAGAATGATTATTTGATAAGATTACTAAATAACCAATAATGTATTCGAAATAACAATACGTGTACGTTTTTACAAATAAGTAATCATTAACAACTTCTAAGCAAGTTTTAAAACCAAATTGTTGGCTTGGGTTTAAGTTCATAAAAATAGACGGCTTCACTGAGCATACAACCCATTTCACCACCTTCACTAAGCACAGCCCATTTCACTACCCAAATTAATAACCCCTGCACACTACATCGAAAACAAAAAAAATAAACTTAAACACAGATTTATATTCCATGAAACTTAACAAGATTTGAATTCCATGAATCTCGGTTTGATCAAACAAAAAAATTAAACTGAAACAAAACGATGGTAGGGTGTTCCGGACATAAAGATGCCCAGGTGTTGGGTTGTAAGGGGGCGGGGGGGGGGGGGGGGGAAGCGGTTTTCCTCAATCCCCCACCAAGTAATATTAGGATCAGTAAAAGACAGATGAACAACGAGTATATGTGTACGTGTATTAAAAAACAAAAAATCTTGACTTGTTAAGATAAATCATGAGAAGAAATGGTAGATTTCCAATTCAAAAGTTATGTACCTTTTTATTGCCATTTTAATTACAAAATATTCGTGTTTAAATAATTTTATATAAATCATCGTTTAATACTTTAATCTAACATACCATTTTCACCATGAAAATTCAAAACCAGAAATTGAATAATTCCAGCAGTTAGTACTACATCAGCTAAAACTTCACCAACAACATTCATAAGCAAAACTCATCCCACATTGTTGACCAATTCCACATCTAAAAGTTTACTAAAACAAAAATAAATCACAAAACATTAATGGTTTAGAACATACCTGATTTGATTTGATTTCAGCTTGCACTTCCAATCCGGTTGACAAATACGAGGCACCACTTTCCTAGAGAAAATAAAGAGTGTGTTCATAAAAACGTTGAAGATATGAATCACATTCAACATCCCAATATCCAAATTTACTCAACTTATCAATCCGATAAAAAGTAAAACGATTTCAAATTCAGTCAACATGAACATGAACCTCGGTGATGGCAGCGCCACTACCACAACCAGAACGATAGAAAGAGAGGGAGTAAAGAGAGCGGTGATGACATGGACGGAGTTGTGGTGACGACAATGCTAGGGTTTGAGTGACCACGACAGCCGTCGGTTGAGGGAATGAAAACTCTTTGATCTGGTCTCCATAACTTCAAGGGTTGTCTTCTTGCAAAAGAAAAGGACCTGCAAAGAAAAGGAAGAGTCTGCCGGTTTGCCTTGGCTTCCCAATGCTCGCACGCTTCTCAACCTTTCAAAAACCTGAGTTTAAATTTTGTATGCAGTAATGTTTGTACATCATGCATTAAAGACTTGTAAGTCTTAATTTCTCCGCTTCGTTGTGTGTTCCATGAAGCTACCGAGGACTTTTGATAGGATGATGTCAAGATTAAAAGTATTAACTAAAAGTACTAAAATAAAATCCCGTTTTAGACATATCAAATGTGAATTAGTATGCTAATCCATGAAAACTGCACATCACTCGTATGAACTGTTAATAGAGCGTGTGTGGTTTACCGGCGCATTAATATGAGAAGATAAGTGAGAGGTGATGTGAGTCTCGCGATTCTCGAGCATACTCGTGCCGGGCACCACGCATGTTTCGCATGGTTAAAATTCACCATCTTGTTCGTGATCCTCAGCATCCATAGTAATGAATGGTAGATGAGCATATCCGAGATTAACATGTCATTGATAAAAATTAGTGAATCTCAAAAAAACTAGGAATTTCATAGAGAATGAAATTGACAAAAGCATTGTCTACCTAAAATAAATTTGTTATATGTTTACGGCAACCCTCTTAATAAAACGAATCTAAAATATGTATCCTAGCCTTAAATCAAATTGGGTAATTATTTAAGGAACATTTATACTAACTAAAATTGTTTTATCTTATAGATGTCTACTCAAAATGGTGCAACCCCTCCCATTCCCAATTCCACTCTTAACTCTAACTTCTCATTACTCTGAGTTTTTGGGAGGGAAAGACTTACCGGTCCAAACTATATGGACTGGATGCGAAACCTTAGGTTCACCCTAAGGTACGAGAACAAGGGGTATGTTCCCGATGAGCAACTTCTCACTATTAATGACAACTCAACCCAAGAGGAGATTGATACTCACCAGAAACACTATAATGATGCAAACAAAGTGTCATGCATCATGGCATCCTGGATGAGCCCTGAGCTTCAAAAGACTTTTGAAAACACTTGGGCTTACAAAATGAACCAACAGCTGAAGGAAATATATCAGGACAAGGCAAGCAAAGAACGCCTTGATGTGGTTAAGTCCCTCATGGCTTGCAAGCCCAAACCTGGGGCATCCATTTGTGCTTTCGTCTTGGAGAAGAAAGGGTACTTTGATAGGTTGGAATCCCTGAACATGATGTTTGACACTGAGTTTTCCATAAACATCATCCTATCTAGTCTGCCCGCTGTCTACAACCAGGTTTTGGTCTCATATCTGATGAATCTGAATGAGAAAGAGACCTCAATCATGGAACTCCATAATATGCTACAAACTGCTGAGCAAGGTATCACGAATGTTGATGTGCCAGCAGCTCCTCTGTTGTCCATTGGTCAAAATGCAAAGAAAAGGAAGTCGTCTAATTCCAACTGGAAGAAAAGACAGCAAATGGAAAGTCCAACTGTGGGTCTAAGAGAAAGATCGGCTCTGAAATTGTGCCTACAAGTGATCCAAGGGAAGCAGTGTGCTTCTACTGCAACACTAAGGGGCATTGGAATATCTGAAGAACCTTAAAGATGGAAAGGTCGAAAAGGGAAGTCATTCAGGTATGTTTATGATCAAACTCCATAATACTCCAGTTTCTAATTTGTGGGTTCTGTATACAGGGTGTGGTACTCACACTTGCACTGTATTGCAAGTGCTAAAGGAAAGTAGAAATTTGAGGCATGGGAAGCTCAACGTAGTTATGGAAAACAAGAGAATCACGCCCGTGAAAAAGATTGGAAATTTTGGCTCGTGCTGAAGAGTGGAGTTAGTATACTTTTAAATATTTGCTGTTATTCGTCAGAAATGACTAGAAACTTTATTTCATTACATGCATTGTTTAAGGATGGTTATACATTTTCTTTTGATAATTAAAATGGCGATATTTTGGTTTATTCAAATGGTTGTTTTATTTTTAAAGCTTCTCCTTACAATGACATATATGAAACTATTGAATATGTTAGTAATTTAATCTTAAATGTTGATTCTTCTAATAAGCTTGATAAGTCAAAATTATGGCATTGTCGTTTTGGGCACATAAACAAGAAACTCATTGCCCAACTCCAAAAGTATGGAGTGTTTGAATCATTTGATCTCAAATCGGATGATGTATGTGAATCTTGTTTGTTGGGCATGATGACAAAATCACCATTCACTGGAACATGTGAAAGAGGTGAATGACTATTGCACTTAGTTCACACAGATGTTTGTGGACCATTCCGATGCACCACAAGAGATGCAAATCGCTACTACGTTACATTTACTGATGACTTAGGTAGATTTGGATATGTTTATTTGATTAAACATAAGTCTGACACTTTTGAATTGTTCAAAAGATATCAAAATGAAGTAGAGAATCAACTGGGCAGAAAGATAAAGGTGCTCCAATCCGACAGGGGAGGAGAATACCTTAGTATCGAGTTTATCGATCATCTTAGAAATTGTGGAATAGTTTCACAGTAGACTCATCCTAGAACACCACAACTTAATGAAGTTGCGGAGAGGAGAAATATGACCTTGTTAGACATGGTTAGATCTATGATGAGTCGAGCGACACTTCCAACAAGCTTCTAGGGTTACGCAGTAGAGACAGCCGCCCATATCTTGAATCATGTACCAACTAAGAAGGTTTCAGTGACACCTTATGAGATATGGAAGGGAAAACGTTCTTCCCTTGGGCATATCAAGATCTGGGGTTGTGAGGTTTTAGTTAGAAGAGAAACTCTAGACAAATTAGAAAAGAGATCAGAAAGCTGTCTATTCGTCGGTTATCCACAAGATTCATTTGGATATCTGTTTTACAGACCCAAGGAGAATGTGGTGTTTGTAGCTCCAAGAGGAGTGTTTCTTGAGAGAGAAATGATGTCTAATGAGGACAGTGGGAGTAAGATTGATCTTAAAGAAATTCAAGAGTTTACCGATGAAGAACCTATTACAAACACTGACACTCAACAATCGGTGGCAACACCTGTTGAGTCGAATGGCATATCCTTACCCATTCGCAGAACAAGTAGTAGAGTTAGCCATCCTCCTCAGTTTTGTTATGGTTTCCATATTGAAGAAGAAGACATGATTAGTGATAGTACACTAGTCGAGTTGGATGAGCCTGCTAACTATAAGGAAGTGATGGCAGGCCCTAAGGCTACTAAGTGGAAAAAGGCTGTGAAAAGCGAGATTGAGTCTATGTATGACAACCAAGTTTGGAATTTGGTTGACACCGCAGCTGGTCTTACGACAGTGGGTTGTAAATGGATATTCAAAAAGAAAACAGACATCAATGGCAAGGTACACACTTATAAAGCTAGGTTAGTTGTAAAGGTATATACTCAAACCTACGGGATTGATTGTGAGGAAACCTTCTCACCAGTAGCTAAGATTAAGTCATTTAGGATAATGCTGGCCATAGCTGCGTTTCATGATTATAAATATGGCAGATGGATGTAAAAACCGCTTTCCTTAATGGAAAACTAACAAAGGATGTGTTTATGACACAACCAGGGGGTTTTGATAATGCAAAGTATCCTAAAAGAGAGTGAAAACTTCATAAGGCGATTTATGGACTCAAACAAGCTTCTCGTAGCTGGAATCTTTGCTTAAATGAGAAAATCACACAGTTTGGATTTTATAGAAGCGAAGATGAGTCATGTATATATGTCAAAGTCAGTGGGAGTATTGTAGTCATCTAGTATTATATCTGGATGATATTTTACTCATAGGAAATGATATCCCAACATTACAAAGTGTAAAAGATTGGTTGGGAAAATGTTTAGCATATATTCTTGGTATTAAGATTTACAGAGATAGGTCAAAACGTCTAATAGGACTTACCCAGGACACATACTTAGACAAAATTTTGAAAAGAAGTCAAAATGGAGAATTCTAAGAAAGGGAATCTACCTGTACATCAAGACATAAAGATTAGTAAGGATCTGAGTCCGAAAATAGAGGAAGAACTGGACAGAATGGGTCGAGTTTCGTAGATTCGGCTATAAAATCGATTATGTATTCCATGACGTGTACAAGGCCTGATGTCTCATTTGCTTTGAGCATGTCGACATCAACAAAATCCTGGTGAATGCCATTGGATAGCTTTTAAGAACATTCTCAAGTATTTAAGAAATACTAAAGATAGTGAAACACCAATTTCAACATAATATAATAATTAATGGGGCTATATTAGATTAATCAGATTGACATGGTTTTTAAGAAAATCGGGCATGACCCGTTCGCACGGAGTCAAAATCCCTATTTGATTATAAACTATAACTTGAAACATAAAATAAATTTACAGGATATTTCTAAGTAATTATAATCATTACTATCAACCAAGAGACATTAAGTGCATCCAAGTGCACATCTACTAGTTTGGTAGGTAATCTACCCCAAAATGTCAACCATAACCTAATGCATTACTAGAGGGTACTTCAAGGCTGTCCAACTAAGTCTTGGGATCAAACCCGACAATCTCCTTACCTTTACTAACTTCTCCTGTAATACATGTAATGTGAGGGGGTTAGGAAATAAAATTTGCAAAATGAGTTACTAGATCGATATGAAGTGCAAAACATACAACATGTAGTAATGTTAAAATGATTATCAAATGACAAGTGCAATATCCTTTTTTAATAAAAGCGGTGTGGGCATAGCCCACAAGATGCATAGGTCGCGAACATAGTCCGCTAATGCACCATTGCCAGCTGGATAAGAACCAAAGTCTGTGCAACTCCAGTCGGCGTCCATATCCGGCCATCTACTCCGTAAGCTTCCGGAAGTAGGAATTTATACGCACAAACACGTAGTAAGGCGCCTGAATATATATAATAATATGGACGTCCAGTGAGGCTAATAAAAATGAGCATAACTCACAATGGGTTAATCAAACATGAATAAGTTGAGGATGAAAAGAATGATCTTCAACAATAGCATGAAGGTTAATATATGTAATGAGTGGTATCAAATGAGGTATGCTGGTCATAGGCCATGATCAAATAATAAACTACCAATAGGGCAGTATGCCATAAACTGCCAACTAGGGTAGTGTGCCATATAAAAATGATGCTCAGCAGATATGCATGATGTCATAATTAAAAGAACATGCAAATATGTATGCAACACACATATTAATACTAGAACTCACAGACGTAGGCTAAAAATTAGAATTTAAGTCGCAATATCGCCAATAAGCTTCTTAATGCCCCGAACCAATAATCGGCGCTCCCTTCGGGTCAGAACCTATCAAAAGAATGATATTCAAAGCATTCATAAGCTTATAGTACTATATCATAGGGTTTGGAAGTCACTTGTAGTGTTTAAGCATTTTCGGTTTAAGTTTCTGAATTTACAAACACTGTTGCGCCTCTTATTGAGTTTTATAGACTTCTGGGTGATATTTGATGATAATTTATGAGTTATATAAGTATAGAATGATCCCATGATGTTATAGTATCATTATAGGGCTTAAAACAAGTGTTTTGGTTGAACAGGGCTCGACTCGACGAGTCAAAACATGCTGGAAACGAATTTAGGCCATTTCCAATATCGACACGATGAGTCAAAGGGGGTGACTTGCCGATTCACTCCTGCGGCAGTCTAGAAATGACGTTTTTTGATGCTCTACTCGTGATTCTTCTGTTCTAAGCCCATTTTTGATATACCAAACACCTCCAAACTTGGTTTCATGTATTATTTGACTACTATGTACATATATAAGAATTATTTACATTTAAATATCACTGAATCATTTAATTATATATATATATATATATATATATATATATACACACATATATATATATATATATATATATATATATATATATATATATATATATATATATATGTATGTATGTATATTCCTTGGATTTACCCAATTAATTTCCAAACTCTCAACTCAAATTCTATAGCTTTCATGTGTTCTCTTTGCATTTGCAAGGTCAGGAGCACACTAAGCCATGATTACCATCTTTGGCTCACCATACGAGGGTTTACCATCATCTTGCTACTTCTCACTTTATGAGTTATTAGGCTAAGGAGGGAAAGGATAATCATATGCATAAAATTCAGAACATATAGAAGAAATTACCTTCACCTTCCTTAAACTTGATGGTTAACTCTTTGACAAACTTGCTTCAACTTTTTCCCAGCCCTAACCTTATGTGCGTGCAGAGGAATGTCAAAGGCAAAAGGAGTAAAATGAGGGAGGAAGCCACGATTTGTGGTTTATCAATCCTTAAATGGGTCCATTTCTTGAAATTAACCCCCTTAAGTCTTGCAAGTTTAAATTCCAGCACCAAGCTTCATAATTCTTTTCACTTTTAAATCCTTCAATTGCATAAACCACTCGTACCTTTAGCTTGAAGGATTTGTACATAAATGTTACCAAATTACAAGGCTTAAAGCGTATAGTACAAGTGGTTTGAGCTTATGACCAATACTTTAATTTAATCATAATCTAACCGAAAGGTACAAGTCATTTAGCATTTTATTGGCATGCAATAGGCTCTTGTACACAAGGCTTAAGTGTCTTGTACTTATGTATAAAGTTTTCAAGTAACAAGGTTTAAGCACGTGGTACAAATAGGCAAAGCATGTGGCTAATAATCTCATAACAATTATAATTAAAATATTTAAGTTACTATTTATTTGGAAGTTTAAGCAGATTGAATTAGTACCATCATTATGAAGGTATTATAACAATGTATAAGTTCAACTAACTCGAATATATACATAAGTCCAGTTTATCCATTTATAGCTTCGTAAATTAACATTAATATACATTTTCTCTTTGAATATTATAAAATCAATTCTTTACGTATCGGTTAGCATAGTTAATTCACCAAATTATCGATGAAGTGTATAATTAGTAGTTTAATTATTATACTAAATTTGAGGATGTTACAGATAGGTTCTTACTTTATGGTGGAGAAGAAGAACTCAGAGTAACGGGTTACTGTGACGCTAGTTTCCAAACAGACAGAGATGATAGTCGTTCACAGTCTGGTTGGGTATTCTCATTAAATGGGGGAGTGGTGACATGGAAAAGTTCAAAGCAAGATACAATGGCAGACTCCACATGCGAGTCTGAGTATATTGCGGCTTGCGAGGCATCAAAGAAAGCCATTTGGATGAAGAATTTCATTGGAGATCTTGAAGTTGTTCTGTAACATCCAGAAATCTTACCTGGTACATGGATTTATTTTAGTGGATGTTTAATTTATTATTATTGCATTGGTCGAATAGAATCCCGATTAGTGGATTATACGTGTTGGGATCTGAGTGATACGTGTCGCTGAGTTATTATTTAGTGGATTATTAATCATTATGAGATCACGAGATTAAGCGGGTTAAATTGATATTAATATTGAAAATGCTGTATCGGGTTCAGATTAATGGATATCGGGTTGCTATTAATGGAAATCATATATATAGATGTTCTTTTGAACTTTTTCTCTTTCCCTCTACTTGCCAAAAACAGAATATTGTGTGTGTGTCCGTGGGATTTTTTGGAGCAGCAAAGAAGTTGGACAGACTCAAATTGGGTGTTGAATCCATCATCATAACCTTGGTTGGAGTTCTTAAGCTACAAAAGGTAAGAATCCTTGATTTAACAGCCCAATTTCAAGATGTGTATGTTATGATGTTCTGGATTTGGCTTCTCAGCCTGTTGGCTTTAGTTATATATGGTTTTTATGTGTATTGCTGTTGAAAATCGAATTTAGGGGTATGAGTTGCCCTTGGTCTGCCATTAACGCAAAGCAGAGCAGACCTACACGTCCGCGGTCGCGACCCCCTGAGCGCGGCCGCGATGAGTACGGCGCGGGCGGCATGGGTTTCGGCCATGCCGAGATTGAGCGGGGCCGCGATAGCCTGAGTGCGACCGCGAATCCTAGCGCGGCTGCGATGCTCCCCGAGTGCGGGCAACGATCCGGTGGTTTGGGCCGGGTTGGTTTTGGGCTTCAGGGTCCGTCTGGGGTTGCTTGTTGGGTCTGTTTTGTATATCAGTTGGGTTTATATTAATATCTTGGGATCCGTTATGTGTACAGGGTCGAGCCGACTGTGATCCGAGCCTCGATAGGATTTCGTTCAGCAGGTGATCCAGTGGATCGGTGAGTACTCGAGTTCTTTTCCAAAGCGCGCTTGTTTTACGAGTTGTGTCTGTGTACCTTGTGTTGTGTTATATGAGACAGAGTTGTGGCGCCTCAGGTATGATTTTATCTACCTTATTATATGTGCTATGTGTATATGAGTTGAGATCTATTCCAGAGTATCCGCGATGGGTGATCTCGGCAGGCTGACTGTCCCTAACCTGTCATGAAGTATGAGACTGTATATACACAGCAGTGTTACTGCCAGGTCTCTCATGTGCTTATTGAGTAGCTAACCATTGCTGCGTGCAGTTTGTTAGCTGGGGAACAACGTCCCCTTGAGTTGAGATGTGCACTGAGTTCTGAGCTTTCACCAGAGATATTGAGGCATACTTGAGTTGTGATGTTCTATGTGCTATGTGTTGTGCTTCGAGTCTAACGTGTCTCAAGCATTCAGACAGTGAGTTCACAGCCGCAGAAGTAGGAGATGGGATTGATCAGGGATTTTATATATGTGTAATTGCTATATGCTGACATCATCTTTTGGGAAACTGTTGATCTATATTTGTATTTTGTATACATGATAGCTGGTAATCAGACTTCGTATGTTAGGTCAGTGATGTTAATTATCACTATCAGACCCTTGAGACGTTTGTATTAAAAGTTTAATTATCAGTGATGTGCGTTAATCCCTAACATGTGTATTATGAGATAACTGCAATAATGCCACTTATGATATTATATTGATGTGGCTTTTATGTATAACAAGAGGGTGTTACATGTTCCAACAATACACGAACGCATTGATATATTCTGTGGCAATCAGAGTGTAGTCGCCTTGACTAAAGAACCCAAGGATCATGGGTAGTCGAAGCACATTGAAAGGAAATACCATTTTGTTCATAGAAAGGTTGAAGGACACGTGATTGTGCAGCATGTACGATCAGAGAATAATCCAGCTGATTCATTCACAAAGGTATTGTCTAAATCAAAACATGGTGATCATACTAGGAGCATAGGATTAAGAGATAGTATAAAGTTTTAGTTGTTAGCATTTTTCTCAATCAAATATTTAACATTATTGTTCGCATGAGATTTTTCTTCATTCAACTGAATCAACACAGCAAAGTTAGTCTTGAACTTCTTCTCAGCATCATCAGCTCTTTCAATTACAGCTTGATATTGTAACATCCTCGGGATTTAATTATTGTAATTGATGATTATAAAGTATAAAATTTGAACTTAATGAAATTAAGATGGAATTATGTATGACAAACATGAATTGGAATTTGGAAAGTGTTTTGATGGATTGTTGTGGTTTGCTAAATTTTGTTTCATATATATATATATATATATATATATATATATATATATATATATATATATATATATATATATATATATATATATATATATATAGACACACACACACACATGATAATGATGATGAGAAATCATCATTGTCGTCTTTTGAGCAAGCACAACAATAAGGAACCGTCATCGGTAGGATATACATCGATCATACATCGATATTAAAAATAGAGATGATGATGAGAAATCATCATCGTTGTCTTTTGAGCAAGCATAACAATGATGAACCGACATAGATATTTTTAGAAGTGGAATTGAGAACTTAAAAGTTGGTCGCTTTATTAAGAAATTAAGAATTTCAATTTATTAATAAAGATGGAAATCTTTATTTAATAAAATCAGGTAATTGGAGGGGCTATAAGTGTCAATAGTCAGAAGTAGTGAAATAAAAGACTTTTAATCTTTTATTGAAGTCATTTCATCTTCAAAACACAGAAGCTCTCTTTCTCTCTCTAAATATACAGTTGTTGCATCATCAACAAATCAAAAACCCAAATCTGGAAATTTTGAGTTGAAAAGATGGATTCAAGTTGCTAGGAAAGAACTAAAATCATTGCAACCAACGATTTGAGGTAAAAAAATTCTCAAACTTTACGAATTTAATGGTTTTGTGTTCGGTTTTTAGGAAAACCGAATCACAGATTTCTGTTGGTGATGTTAATGCATGTTGTTTATTCAAATGGATATGTTTAAATCGAGTGTTCGGGAACTATGTAACAAATTAATTTCAGCTTCTGATTCAAACTCTAAATATGATTTTGGAATGTTACTATGTGTTTTAGTGTGTGTGTTCGACGAGATGATAAAATGGCCAAAGAGGGGACTGATTTGGTAGTTATTATGTTATAAATTGAAGTTAAAAGTGTTATATAGGAGTATACTCTAAGTTGAAATTAATAGTTTCAGTTAAAGATAACTACAAAAATGACTAAATTATATCTGGAAAATAATAAAACTGCACAAGTATGAACTCGGATCATCCGAATTTCGCATGAAGGGAGAACTCGGATGGAATTTCGGATGAGCAAGGCATCCGAATTTCAGATGATGGAACCATCCGAATTTCGGATGAAGGATACAAAATAAATTCTAAGTGTGGAACTTCGGATCATGTGAATATCGGGTGGGATCCGAATTCGTATGGGATCCGAATTTTGGGTCAACTTTTGTAAAACTTATAAAATTAAGTTTTTATGAAATAAACAGTTATTGACATTGATGTTCTATTACAACTGACTTAACATGTCCCTTGTGGTGTTGTTTAACCCACAGTAGGGTACTTTGTGATTTCGGATGAAAGCCCGATGAGAAATAATATAATCTGACGGTTAATTAAACGCACCCACTGTGAGTACCTAGGATTGTGCATGTCTACTTTTATTTATTGTCAGCCGTTTTTCATTGGGGCATGTTGTATCATTTCATTTGGCATTCTCCTAAGTGGCATTTGTGATTGATGCACATTCTTGCTTGTAGCATGTACGTATTTTTTGTTGTGCATCATCTGTTTGGCTTGCGAGCCATATTTGGTAAATCGATGCTACCGTGGTCATATGACCTGGAGCTGATCCCTCCGAGGTCCCGATGGGCAGGTGTAGCATCCCCGATGGTAATTATCGCCTCAATTGAATGTGTGGTTCTGTGCAATGGCATGATGGAGCTGCGGCTCGTTTCCGTACTTCGTGTACGAAGAGAGTATACGGCATGTGTCGCCGATGTTACTCTTGTGTGCTGCATAAATATCTGTAGAATGTATAATCTTTTTGCTTACCCCATAGTTGTTCACATTTTTACCGGAAAAGGAAAAACCACTGCCGGACCTTCTAGCTAGGTCATTTTGTTGAAGTTTTTAAGGACCACTACTACTCAATCGGTAATTGAAATGCATGATCAATATTGTAACATTTGGAATGTTTTAATAATGTATTGAGTATGTAGACTTAGAATGGAACCTTGTAGCACCATAGGGTGTTTACCATTTGTACTTTATTTATGTATTTTACTTATCCCGTATTGTACTAAGTACTTTCAGATCATTTGTGTAATAATGTGTTGTGATTAATCCTGGGTGTTATATAATGGTGGTTATTGTGGCAAGGGTGTCACATTGAATGGTATCAGAGCAGTAGTTTGAGATTCAAGTGTCCGTGAGAAAATGGTGTCACAGTGAATGGTATCAGAGCAGTAGTTCGATTATATAGAAATAGAAGAAATCCATGAGAAAATTGCAATAAAAAGAGGTTTTTTAATGGTTTGAATGTTCGAAAATGGCGGTATGGGAACTGTGTTTGTCGACGAAGCTTAGGGAAGAAGAAAGGACAAAATGTTGACCCCGGTTACCGTAAATACGGAAATTTTGGGCTGTGTTTTGGGCCAAGTCGTCAACAGGAAAAAATGGGCTTAAAGAAAAAAAAAATTTGGGCCATAAAAAAAACTGAGAAACAAAAATAATAAAAATAAATAAATAATAGAAAAACTTAAAAATAAAATAAAATAAAAAATAGTTTTAAACTTTGAACAAATATGAAATCTTTTTGTATATAATCGAACTACTGTTTTGATAACATTCACTGTGATACCATTTTCTCACGGACACTTGAATCTCAAACTACTACTCTGATATCATTCACAGTGACACCCTTGCCACAATAACCACCATTACATAACACCCAAGATTAATCACAACACATTATTACACAAATGATCTGAAAGTACTTAGTACAACACGGGATAAGAAAATACATAAATAAAGTACAATGGTAAACACCCTATGGTGCTACAAGGTTCCATTCTAAGTCTACATACTCAACACATTATTACAACATCCCAAATGTCACAACATTGATCCTGCATTTCAATTACCGATTGAGTAGTAGTGGTCCTCAAAAACTTCAACAAAATGACCTAGCTAGAAGGTCCGGCGGCAGATTTTCCTTTTCCTGTAAAAATGGGAACAACTATGGGGTAAGCAAAGCTTAGTGAGTACAAAGATTATACATTCTATAGATATTTATGCGGCACACAAGAGTAACACCGGCGACACATGCTGTATACTCTCTTCGTACACGAATTACGGAAACGAGTCGCAGATCCATTGTGCCATTGCACGGAACCACACATTCAATTGATGCGATAATTACCATCGGGGATGCTACACCTGTCCATTGGGACCTCGGAGGGATCAGCTCCACGTCATATAGCCATGATAGCATCGATTTACCAAATATGGCTCGCAAGCCAAACAGATGATGCACATAAAAGAATACGTACATGCAACAAGCAACAATGTGCATGAATCACAAACGCTAGTTAGTAGAATGCCAAATGAAACGATACAACATGCCTCAATGAACAACAGCTGACAATAAATAATTGTAGACATGCACAATCCTAAGTACTCACAGTGGGTGCGTTTAATTAACCATCAGATTATATTATTTCTCCTCGGGCTTTCAACCGGAATCATAAAGTATCCCACTGTCGGTTAAACAACACCACAAGGGACCTGTTAAGTCAGTTGTAATAGAACATCAATGTAAATAACTGTTTATTTCATAAAAACTTAATTTTATAAGTTTTACGAATTCGGATCCCACCCGAAATTCGCATGATCCGAAGTTCCCCACTTAGAATTTATTTTGTACCATTCATCCGAAATTCGAATGGTTCCATGATCCAAAATTTGGATGCCTTGCTCATCGGAAATGCCATCCGATTTCTCTCTTCATCCGAAATTCGGATGATCCGAGTTCATACTTGTGCAATTTTATTAATTTCCAGATATAATTCAGTCATTTCTGTACTTATCTATAACTGAAACTATTAATTCAAACATAAAATATAATCCTATTTAACACTTTTAACGTCAATTTATAACATAATAAGTACCAAATCAGTCCACTCTTTGGCCATTTTATCATCTCGTCGAACATACACACTAAAACACATAGTAACATTCCAAAATCATACTTAGAATTTGAATCAGAAGTTGAAATTTGTTACATAGGTTCCCGAACACTCGATTTAAACATATCCATTTGAATAAACAACATGCATTAACATCACCAACAGAAATTTGTTATTCAGTTTTCCTAAAAGCCGAACACAAAACGTTAAATTCGTTAAGTTTGAGGATTTTTTTTTTACATCAAATCGTTGGTTGCAATGATTTTAGTTCGTTCCTAGCAACTTGTGAGACATCCCTTGAATTGAGCTAACAGATATCTTCTAAATAAAGAAGTTTCAGTTATGAGGAGTACATGAAAGAAACTTATTTAAGAAATATCTGAGAATCTACTAGAGTGCCGATTTAACATGCCAATATGAGATACTAAGAACTGAAAACGAGGTTCGTCTAAAGCCTTAGTAAATATGTCAGTGTAACACCCTCTCTTTAAACACAAAACCCACGTCAATATAGTATTATAAGTGGCAATATCCCAGTTATCTCACAATGCATATGTCATGGGATTACACAAATCACTGATAATTAAACCTATAATCCAATCTCATATTAGTGCCATCACATGTCTGATACAGATGTCCAAACTCAGTTAACTACATACAACGATTGATTACTAATCTTTGTATACACAAAACAGACATAAAAGTACTGGTTAACAATTACCCAAAAGCTAATATTAACATACAGAAACTAACACATGAAATCCCAAGTAATCTCGACTCCTAATTCGGCTGCACCCGCTGAGACTGGTCAACTTTCTGGCTGCTTGAGACATGTTAGACTCGAAAATGTAAGTTGGAAAGCTCGTGAGGACGCGAGGGTTAGACTCTCCAGAAGTAAACACATAACACAACACAAAGCACAAAAAATCACAGATAACTATAATAACATAAACACAAGTATGTCTCATATTCTCTGATGTAAATCTCAGAGTTCAGTGCCCATCTCAACTCAAAGGGGACACCGTTCCCCAGCTATCAGACTGCACACAGCAGTGGTTAGCTACTCAATAAGCGCAGGAGAAACCTGGCAATAACTCTGTCGTATATATACGGTCTCATACTTCATGACGGGTTAGGGACAGTCAGCTTGCGCGATCGCCCACCGCGGATACTCTGGAATTGATCTCAGCTCATACACACGTATCACATATTATAAAACAAATAGACTCATACCTGAGGCGCCACGTCTCTGTCTTACGTACCACACACCACAGGAGACACACAGATTTCACTCGTAAATAAGTGCGCATTTGGAAAAGAACTCGAGTAATCACCTGATCGCTGACAATCTATCTCACTGAACCCTTCTGAACTCTATCTCGGATGAACTTGCTGCCGGCTCGACCCAATACACATAACGGATCTGGAACATTAACAAAAACACAACAATTACTCATAACAGACGTGTATACTGACCCTGTAACTAAACTGGACCCCAAAAGTAACGCCAAATGGACCTCAAAGCCCAAAACCAATTCTGGACCAATTAGGCGAATCGCGTCCCGCAATTAACCCCATCGCGGCTGCGCTTGGAATCGCGGTCGCACCCAGGCCATCGCGATCACACTCACAATCGCTGGCCATACTCACCCCTCACCACCCTATGCTAATCGCGACGACGCTTAAGGGCTCGCGACCGCTGTTATGGTCGAACTGAACTTCTCTGTTTTGTTTTCATGGTTGACCAGGGGTTGAAATCACCCCACAATTTGCTTTTAGCCACTTCCAACTCTCAAAACATATATACTACTATTTCCTACAGGCTTTACAGCTTACATAGCACTTCAAACACAACAAAGCCCAATAAATTCAAGTTTTACTTACCTCCTTAGCTCAAGAACACAAAAGATACTGATGATGATCTCTTGAATGAATTTACAGTAGACTTACCTCTGTTTTGCTTTTCCCTATTCCAACACACCACACACCCATTCTTGAAGTTGTAGGATAGGCAAGACCAAGAACAAAAGAATTTCAAAGGAACTCAATTATATACACTTTCTATTTTTAGTAACTCCAGACCCAATAATCCGAACCCAATATCGCATTTTCAATGTTAATATTAATTTAATCCAATCAAATTCATGATCTCTTAACTATTAATAGTCCGCTAAAATAATAAGTCGGTGCCACGTACACCCCATCCTGACACGTATAAATCTGCTAATCAAAATGTTATTTGACTAACGCAATATTAATAAATTAATAATCTACTAAAATAAATCCACGTACCAGTTCGAATTTCGGGATGTTACAAATCCTCCTCTCTTAAAAAGGTTTCGTCCCGCAATCTAACTCGAAGTCTGAAACAGTTGGGGATATCTGTTACTCATTTCTAACTCGGGTTCCCTGGTGGTGCTAGTACCTTCATGATGTCTCCACTGAACGAGTACTAACGCGGTCTCTTTACTTCTCAGTTTTCTCACCTTCCAGTCAATAATCGCGTCGGGCTGCTCGGCGTACCTTAGTTGGTCATTAACCGTAATCTCAAACAATGACAAATACTGATCGTCTTTGGTTAGACACTTTCTCAGATGACTCACGTGGAAGGTATGATATACACCGACTAATTCTGGAGGCAATCTTAATCTATACACCTGATCCCGAACTCTAGCAATGATCTCATACGGCCTAATATATCACAGACACAAGTTTCCTCGGTGTCTGAATCGGATTACCCATTTCCATGGCGATATCTTCAATATAACTCGGTCACCAACCCTGAACACAAGTTCTGTCATGCGACGATCAACATAACTCTTTTGGCGACTCTGTGCGAGTCTCATATGCTCGCAGATAACTGCCACTTTATCGCTCGTCTCCTGTAATAATTCTGGCCCAATATTAGGTCACTCGCTGACCTCACGCCAACGCATAGGGGTCAAACACTTGCATCCGTGTAACACTTCAAATGGAGCCATCTTAATAGTGGTGTGATAGCTATTATTATACGCAAACTCAACTAACAGTAAGTGCGCATCCCAACTACCATTGAAGTCTATCGTACAGGCTCGCAACATATCCTCAAGAGTCTGATTAGTGCGCTCAGTCTGTCCGGCTGTCTGAGGTCTTTACGCCGTACTTATAAGCACACGAGTGCCAATTCTCTCTAGAAGCTCTGCCATTAACCATGAAGTAACCGAGTATCTCTATCAGATGTGATCGACTTAGGAATCCCATGTCTCGATAATTTCTCATTAATGTAGATTCGGGCTAGCTGATCCATAGTAAAGGTGCCGCGAACTGCCAAGAAGTGTTTGCTCTTCGTTAGTCGGTCCACAACCAACCAGATCATATCATTACATCTAACCTTGCATGGAAGTCTAATGATAAAATCCATCGTAATGTGATACCACTTCCACTCGGGGATCTCTAACGATTGTAGACGACCGTGAGGCTTCTGATGCTTAGTCTTCACGCATAAACAAGTCATGCACTCCTCAACATAACGGCCGGCATCTCTCTTCATTCCTGACCACTATTAATACTCGCGAATGGCTCTGTAAATCTTAGTGCTCCCAGTGTGAATAGACAATCTCGACCGGTGTGACTCATCAAGTATTAGCTGCCAAAGATTCCCCACTGACAGAACCCACATTCTGTCATGAAAGATAAACAACCCTATCGTCTCTAATTAGAGTTTCAATTTTCCCAGTAAGCCGCTCTCTCTTCACATTCTCAGCTCGTAGACCCTTTTATTGAGTCAATCTCAAACTTTCGATCACGGTCAAAGTAATTTCAAGTCTGGTAGCTTGTGAAATCACAGTCTGGCCGAACGCCTTGTGGCTCCAGGCAACGGCTTCGACGTTTGCTCAACCCGAATAATATTGAATCTCACAGTCATAATCCTTCAATAACTCTAAGTTGTGCCGCTGCCTTATATTCAACTCTTTCTGATTAAACCGGTACTGATGACTTTTATGGTCGGTATACACAATAAATCGAGACCCATACAAATAATGTCACCAAACGTTCAACACAAATACTATGGCGTCTAACTCAATATCATGCACTGTATGATTCTCCTCATAGGAATTCAGCTGTTGCGACGCATACACAATAACCTTACCTCGCTGCATCAGAACATAACCCACCCCAGTGCCGGATGCATCACACTATACAACAAAATCATTAGTACGCTCTGGCAGTGCCAACACTGGAGCCTGACATAATCGGGTCTTCAACTCTCTGAAAGCATACTCCTGCACATCGGACCACTCAAATGGTACGGACTGCCGTGTCAATATCGTCAAAGACATGACAATCCTCGAAAAGTCCTGGATGAAGCGACGATAATACCCGGCAAGACCCTGGAAACTGCGTACTTCTGGCACTGTCTTGGGCGGCTCCCAACTCATCACGGCCTCTATCTTTGCAGTATCCACATTGATACCCTCGGCACTCACCACATGCCCTAGAACTGCACCTCTCGCAAACAGAATTCGCATTTGGAAGGCTTTGCGTACAGTCTCTCCTTTCACAGTACGGTCAAAACCTCTCATAAGGGCTGCTAGTGGTCCTCGGCGTTCCTGGAATAAATCAAAATGTCGTCAGTGAACACTATCACGAATTGATCCAACATAGAACTACACACCCTGTTCATCAAATCCATAAAGCTATAGGTGCGTTAGTCATTCCATATGGCATCACAAGAAACTCAAAGTGTCCATAATTTGTTTGAAATGCTGTCTATGGGATATCCTCATTTCTAACCTTCAGCTGATGGTAACCAGATCTCAGTTCTATCTTTGAGAAGTAACTCGACTCCTGAAGCTGATCAAACAAATCATCAATGCGTGGAAGTGTATATCTGTTTTTTACTGTCACTTTGTTTGATTCTCTACATCTATACACATCCGCATCGTGTCTTCCTTCTTCTTCACTAACAATACTGGTGCTCCCCACGGGGATGAACTCGGACGGATAAATCCATGATCCAATAGCTCTCATAGTTGTGACGTCATATCTCGCATCTCTGTAGGTGCCAGCCTATAAGTCGTCTTAGCTATAGACACCGCTCCAGGGATAAGATAAATACGAACTCAACTTGCCGATCTGACGGTAACCTAGGAAACTCATCTAGGAATACCTCGGGGAAATCTCTAATTACATGTATATCGTCTATAGTCTTCTCACATGTATATCCTCTATAGTCGTTCCCCGTATACGATCACACCCTCACTGTCTGAAATGGGTATGCAGATCATCTTCTTCGCACATAAAATATCGGCCTGTCTAGCTGTCATCCAATCCAATACCCACAATAACATCAAAACTACTGATCTCGGCCGGTAGCAAATCAATCTGGAATCGGTGAGTATCAATCTCTAACATGCAATCTTTGTAAATCTGGCTCACTAGTGCCGTACACTCATCAACTCTCTAAACAATCAACGGAATAGACAAAGTAGTAGAAGAAACAGAAAAGTACACACATAAAGTAATAGTCACATATAAGAGGTCCACTCCAGAATCAAACAAAACACGTGCGTATAAGCTCGTTCAGAAAATACGAACCCAAAACTACATCAGTCGCATCTCTGGCCTCGCGCTCTGGGAACTTTCTCTCAGCGACTCGATGATGCAGACTTAGCTCTGGTCCTGCTCGTGCTTGCTCCCTGTACTGCTGCCTCTATCTCTGGCAATCCCTTGCTATATGTCCTGGCTTCCCACATCGAAAGCAGAACGAATCCCTAGACGTGCAAGTAATAGTATATGACCGTACTGACCATATCTGTAACATCTCGGCTGCTCTGGCATACACGGCTTGACATGTCGTCGTTGGCATCTCAGGCAGTCTCTCTCCCCAAAAGAACTATCAGCACGACTCCCTGATGGTCGGGACCCCTGTCCCACACTGCTCTGACTTGGGACACTGTATTGCAAAGTCTGACTCTGACTAGGAGCTCCATACCTCTGACTCTAGCTCTAGCCTGATCCCCTCAACCTATAATCTATGCCGCGGTCTCTATCTCTATCTCGACGGAGCCCAGAACTCTGCCCCCAAAATCACCACTGATCAGGCAGTCTCTCCTCAGAGTATCTCGTAGATATCACTAGTAACTCGAGGACTGCTTAGATGCACCCATCCTCTGTCGCTGTGAAGGTGGCTGCTCCTTTTGCTTCTCTATCTCCCGCTCTCTCATGCGATCCATCTATAGAGCTCTCGAAAACGTAGGAGTACGGTGCAGCCCCACGAACTCACGTATATCATATCTCAAACCATCGATGAAGGCATCAACCTTTCGGCTCTCTGTGTCAATATGTTGTGTCACAAACTGTGAATACTCATTAAATCTATCCACATGTTGTTGTACTGTCATATCTCTTTGCTGTAAATGGAGGAACCGGTGCTCCATCTCTCGTTGATCATCACAAGGAATATACTGTAACTCGAACATAGCCCTAAACTGATCCTAGGTCATCACATAAGACGCAGATGGAGTCATAGAAGACTCAATAGACTTCCACCACTAGGATGCCCCTCCTCTCAATAGATAAGTAGCATAACCCACCATATCTCTCGGGTCCATATGCACGACCCAAAAGGCAGCCTTAATCTCTCGCTCCCAAGCCATCGCTACACCTGACTCACCTCCACCTCTGAACTCTGGTGGGGCTCCTGTCATAAAATCCTTAAAAGATCCGCCCCGCTGTGTCGTATAAGAGAGTCACCTACCCCTGAATCTGTACCCGACACCGGAATAGAAGCTCCAATACCCTGTCCTGTACCCTGATTAACGAAGAACTGAGCTTGAATATCAAGTATATCGGACTTGCGGACATACTCAATGCCCGCGGAGCTACCGGCACTTGAACCTTCACCCTGACCTGCCATAATGACATGCACAAATCAAAGTGGTTAAGAATAATAAGTAAATCACCCAGCGTTATACAATAAGGTTCAGTTAAATTCCACTAGTCTCAATCTCAGGAAGGATTACCAAGGATCCGAACACGGCTTAAGTTCAAGCATCCATTAATGATACTCGGACTTCAAACCATATGCTCTAATACCATCATGTAACACCCTCTCTTTAAACAGAAAATCCACATCAATATAGTATCATAAGTGGCAATATTGTTGTTATCTCACAATGCATATGTCATTGGATTACCCAAATCACTAATAATTAAAACTTTAATACAATCTCATATTAGTGCCAACACATGTCTGATACAGATGTCCAAACTCAGTTAACTACATACAGTGACTAAGTACTCTTCTTTGTGCACATGGAGTAGACATATAAATACTGACTAACATTTTCCCAAAAGCTAATATCAACATATAAAAACTAACACATGAAATCCCCAGTAATCCTGACTACTACTTCTGCTGCGGGCACTGAGACTGAGACATGTTAGACATGTCGGGTTATGTAGCAGTCCTGAACTGAGTGCACAAGAGCCAAACACATGGAGTCTCGGTTCTTTACGGAGATGAACCTTTCCATTGAAGAACGGTTTCTAGTCCGAATTAACTAGAAGCAATTTAATTGAGGTACGGGTCTTTATCTGAATTAACTAAAAACCATCTGCATCAAATAACACCACTTTGGGTACCCATTGACGAATAGGTCCTTTCTTGTTAGGAGTTCTAGTTTCAGATATTATAGTGACAAATTTAGGAACCCATATTGCATTTATATGTGGTCCTGATGCAGAACCTTTTGGCACTCATTTGAATGTGGGGCCAACTGGCTTTGAAACCTTAGGCGATGAAGCTACCTTTGGTTTGGGAGTATTGTATTTACATTTGGTTTAACCTTAGGTGGAATACATGCTTTCTATTCAGAAGGGGCCGATGACACATTATTTTTAGTTTTCTTTTTACGTAGTCATTTCTCAGGATATGGAACATATTTATTCATTTCAAGTTCTTGACGTCTAAAATGAGTGGGACATAAAGCAAACAAATTAGGAAATGAATAGTTAATACAAGTACTAGAATTCATTACATCACATTCATTGTCTTCTGAATTACATTCTACCAATCAAAAGAAAAATAACTAGACGGCATGACAGCCTTCTTGACAAAGAAACTTGAAAAAATTTGGATTGTTGTTTTTGGAACCCTTCTTACATGATCTAAAGGACCAAAATGGGAAGAGTCAGTATATTTGGAAAATTTGTATTGAGATGAAGTTCCTTGGTGAGTGGGTTTCTTTGAGGACTTTGATTTACTCTTGGTCCTTTTGGAAACCTCCGGATTTGAAGAATTTGAGCACTTACCTATGAAATTTTTTAAAGGAATCTCAATTTTAGTTTTACCTTGTTAGATGATTCGTTTAGGATATTAACAGGAGGAGTGGTATTGAAAAAGTGTTAAACCATTCTTTGTAATGAGTTAATTCTATACTTTGTTCAAAAAGTTCTTTTCCAAAACTTTCCTTACTCGTAAGAAGAGCTTCTTGAAAGGCAGAGGATTTCTAAAGAGTAGTCCTTAATTCCTTTTCTAAAACACTAATTTTATGTTGAAGAACAGTAGTAGTAATATAAGGATTAGGAATTGGGTAACTGGTTTAGATTTCTTTCGTTGAATAGCTATTGAAGAAGTCATCCTCAAGAGTGGGTACTTTGTAAGGATAACTGTCATTCACCTTTTCATAGGCAAAAGGAATTTGCTTGTTACCTTTGTCATTCCTTTTTACCTCCTCCTGGGCCAGGACATCTTCTGATGAATGAAGAAAGAAGGCCTGATACCCACGTCCCATATATCTTCAATCAAATAACATTGGTAAAACCGGTTGAGTCTTTTTCAAAAACTTAGGGTTTGTATAACCAATTCCCTCTTTGTAATAATAAAACCTAGTTTCCTTGTGTTGATTAAGGTGAATAAGTTAATTACTTTGACCCCGTTTAAGAAATTTATCATCAAGGTCTTTTATTTAGGAGTACAAACATATTCTCTCTCTCTATCTCTCCCTCTATCAATCATTTTTTACTAGCTCTAATTTCCAAGTTTTATAAGTTTAAAGACTCAAGGCGTTTTGTCAAAACAGATAATTCTGACTTCAAAGAACTATTTTACCTTAGTGATTGTATGGATAAAATTCTTAAGGTAAGTGTTCTTATCCTCAGCCATAACCTTTTCATGTAAGAAAGTTTTTACAAGATTATTTTCATTTAGCCAATTTTTCTCGAACGTTTCAGATTGTTCCTTGATAGTTTAAACTAATTATTCAGTTTTCACACACTCATCATTTTCTGCATTATATTTATTTTCTAACTCAAGAAATTGTGTCTGCCATTTACATTCATTCTTTACAAATTTAGCGTTCAAGGACTGATGAAACTAAAAGGAATGTACCTCACTGGTCTCAGAGTCCGATGTGGAACATTCTGTATCCGCGGGCTTGGTCATCAGACAAGCTGGAGTATCTTTGTTGATCCCCCCTTGACAAACTCGTCTGATAATTAGTCGGAATCATCAGTATCCGCAGAAAGACTGACAGGTCGGCCATATAGCAGTTTCGGTTTTTTTTTCATCTTTATCATCAGACTCCTCGTCCACCCAGTAATCCTCCTGAGCCAGGAGTGCCATCCCATTTGCCCATTTCTTAAGCATGGCCACTTTCATTCGTAGTAACCGAAGTCACGCTCGTACTGATTTTTGCATTCATGAGTGAAGTGACCAGGTTTTCCACACTTATAGAATCCTTGGTCATCCGCAGGTTTGGCGTCCTCATTTCTCGGCCTCTCCTCTCTTCTATCCGCTCTCTTGTTTGCTCGAAGAGAGTCTTGGCTCTCCTCCCGTCAGCAATTATCTCACCTGTCATCCTCTCTCCGCTCATCTCGCCTATCTGGGCGGTGATCATCCCGGTAGTCTCTACGGTCATCATACCATCTCTCATCTCTTCTCTCTCTCTGATCATCATACCTCCTATCATCTCTCTCTCTTCTCTCTTCCAATCATCTCTTCTCTGATCCTTCGTGTCCACTCTTCTCTCCTCCCGTCTGTCATTAGGATACTTCCTTGGGCCCATATCATACCTTAGCTGGTTGATAGTCTTCATCTGATATATACACTTTTGGTGAAGGAGATTCGTCAGTAGGGCCATTTGTTCATGTATCTCAGCTTCCTCCGCATCTAAGGGTTCCCCGTAGGTAGGTATCAGAGGTATTGCATATAGTGGGTATTAGGAGGAGAATCCAGCAGAATTATATCTAGACACAGGTGGGGATCGTTGAACCGGCTCAGGACTAGTAGTCTTTACCTTAAACTCAGTTTTTTGACTTAGCCTCCTCAATATTTGCCTGGTCATTCAAATGAGATCCAAGCATTTGCATCTCCTGTTCATACCACATATCTTTAGCAGAGATCTTACAATCAAAACTCATAAAGATGTCAGTGGGTAGGGCCTCATATAAAAGGTGTTCTGCTTTAAGATCAGTAGACTGTCTCTCTCTATCTCTCTCTCTCTCTCTTTGTCATCCTGTGGACCCCGTTGTTCTTTGGTAGCTGGGACCGATGCCCCATAGGTTACATGCTCACAAAATTCAAGAACCACAGTTTCCATTGCTTATATTCGTCTAGATAGAGAACAGGTGGTCTGTTTTCAGATCCTAACACAAAAGCTTCTCTCGACATGATGAAAGTAGGTAGTGAGTGCTGTGAAAAATTGATCCTATGAAGTGGAAACTAAAGTTCGGATTAGGGATCCAATGTTCGGATGATGAGAAGCGTAGGTCGTGTAGGACACGAAGTTCGGATGTGGATGGACTTCAGATGAATATGGTGTGAAATTGGTGGATGATACGAAGTTTGGATTAGATGATCTAAACTTCGTTTGTAGACCTGAGAGAAAGTTTAAGTGTTATAGTTCGAAACAGTGAAGAAATATTAAAGATGGATTTAGAGGAAAAACTAAAGGGTGTAGTGATGAATAGTTCGAAACAGTGAAGAACAACAACAAAAATCACCCCAAATCCGATAAGTAGCAGTTGAAATCAGCTCCAATGGGTTTGATACCAATTGTAGTAACGATCCTAGTAATATTTTATGCAATCATAATGATTACAATATGATTATATGAAAGAAAGATGAAGAACAAAGAGAATAATATCACTCAATCAATCCCTTTCACTTTCAGGAGTCAAAATGTACTTAGAATATTCAATAATGCCAATTGTTACACAAAATCCTAGGTATAATATTCTATTTATACCTCGGCCTACCTTTGAGGGGTTTACATAAAAGAACACTTAATTTTCTACAAAAGAGAAAATTACGTGGAAATAGAAATAAATACATGGAGTATGTAGAACTTGATTGGAATCTTGTGGTCAATACAATAGCGTGTTTGACTTTCTATAATTTATGTATTTTAAATATTATGCACTGTAATAGTTTAATTTGGATTATTGTAATGTTTATGGTCTGGTTGTATTAATCCTGGGTTGTGTGTATAATGTAATGTGACAATGTCACATGGTATCTGAATTCCCGGATGTGTTTCTGAAAGACTTGTCTGCTTTACCACCTGATATACAAGTGGAATTTTGTATTGACTTGATCCCTGGAGCTGCACCAATAACTCGTCAACCTTGTCACCTTGCACCATCTGAGATGTAAGAAAAGATCAAAGAACTCCAAGAGTTGTTGGATAAAGGTTTTATTCGCCCAAGTTCTTCACCGTGGGGAGCACCAGTATTATTTGTGGATAAGAAGGAAGACACATTGAGAATGTGCATTGATTATTGAGAGTTGAACAAAGTAACGATCAAGAATAAGTACACAGTACCGAGAATTGACGATCTCTTCGATCAACTTCAAGGGGAGAGCTATTTTACTGAAAACGGATTTCGAGACTCGCTATGGGCATTATGAATTTTTGGTTATGCCGTTTGGTCTAATGAATGCCCCTGTTGCTTTCATGGACCTAATGAACAGGGTGTGTAGGTCGATGTTAGACAAGTTTGTTATAGTATTTATTAATGACATACTTGTGTAATCCAAATCTGAAGCTGAACAGGCGAGGCATTTAAAGGAATTGTTGGAGCTTCTGAGAAAGGTAAGGTTACATGCTAAAATGACAAAGTGGAAGCAAATAAGGTAGTCTTGACATCCATTTGGTACACTCTAAAGTCTTTGTGAGCCGCAAATGCCAAGAAGATTCAGATAGCTTCAATCCATGCAACAGAAGCAAGGTTCTCGTCATAATCTATGCCTTTTTGCTGTTGGTAGCCATTCGCAACTAACCCCCCCTTGTTTCTTACTATAAGACCGTTCTCATCTTGTTTATTATTGAAGATCCATTTGTCCTGATTATAGCTCGGCCTTTGGGTTTCGGAACTAACCGTTGTACCCTTAGCTGTTCAAACTGGTTGAGCTTTTCTTGCATTGCTACAATCCAGTCGGGGTCTTTCAAGGCTTCATCCACACGAGCGGGCTCTATCATGCTAACGATTGATGCAAAAAGACATTCATTAGCAGATTCCCTTTGAGTTTGAACCCAGTGGATAGATCACCAATGATTTGTTTAATTGGGTGATGATGGTCCATTTTGTTTCGTGTGGAAGGGGTGAACGTGACGGAAACTCAGTGGTTAGTGTGGGGATGGAGGATGTGTTCTGTTCAATGGTTTCGAGGTAGGGTACCACTGGTTTCGGTTCAGATTCTGTTGGTTCTTGGAACGGGATAATGTTTGATACAATATGGGAGGGTATAATTGGAGTGGACTCAACAGATGGGATGTGTGTGGAAGATGATTAAGGCACTGAAGATGGTAGTGATGTAGGAATTTGTGATTCAGGAGGTGTTAGATGAACTGTTGAGTCTGATGAAGTTGTATTAACTGCAGTAGCTAAAACATAAGAAGAGTTTACGTTAGGACCAAAAAATTTAGTATAAAATGGCTAAAATAAATTTATTAAATCAATTATTGAAGTGATTATGAATGATTGAACGGTTCTAAGTGTAGCAAGTAGTTAAGACGACTTCAGCCCACAAGAACAACGGTAGCTTCGAGTAGTTGAGCATGGTACGAGCTGCCTCCACAAGTGTACGGTTTCGTCTTTCAACTATTCCATTTTGTTGAGGCATTCAGGTGACTGAGTATTAATGTTGGATGCCTTTGTATCGAAGGAAGCCCTCAACTACCGAATTCTTGAACTTCGTGTCATTGTCTGACCTGATTGATTGTACTGACAACCGCTGCTTGGTCTCGACACTCTCAATGAAATCGATGATTTCTTGAGTAGTCTCATCCTTAGATCACAAGAACCGAACCCAGGTATATTGTGATTAATCATCCACGACAACCAATACATATTGTTTACCATTAATGATTTGCGTACGCATAGGATCACATAAGTCCATATGTAGCAGCTCTTATACTCTTTTTGTAGATGGTTCGGGTTTTGGTTTGTAAGATCTTTTCATTATTCTCTTCTCACAAGCTCCACATGGATGGTCTTTTTCGTAATGCAATTCTTGGAGACCCTTGACCAGATGTTTTGCTGTCAACTTGTTCAAGTTGTCGAAATTCAGATGAGATAGTCGTTTATTGCATAGCCATGAGTCTTTTGAGGATGATTTTGACAACAGACATATGCTATCATTGACTACATCGACGATGTAGAGGTTTTAGTTGTGGGAACCAGATAGAATTTCTTTCCTATCATTGCTCTTCATGCTACAGTTTTTAGCCCTAAATGTACACCTTTGTCGCAAAGTTGTCCTTTGCTTAACAGAGTATGAGATAACCCTTCAACATAGTCAACGTCCTTGATGACTAAATTGTTTAGGACCAAATCACCATATCATATAATCTGAGGTTGTGGTCATTCCCAAATCTAAGCGTTCCGCAGTATTGATCCACAACATTGGTTAGTAACTCTCATCTCCTAATCATGTGCTTGGAGCAACCCGAATCTATATATGAAATCGATTTCCTTTGAAAGTTGAGTTATGTTAGAAGACAAACATAAGACATTACAAATAGTTTGATAAATAGGTGAAATAAATCCATAACAGTATAAACTAAAATGTCACGCAAACTGTGTTCTGAACCGAAATGTCGAGAAAACATGTCGGGTTATGTACGAGTCCTGAACAGAGTGCACATGAGCCAAACACATGGAGTCTCGGTTCTTTACGGAGATGCACAGAAACCTTTCCATTGAAGATCGATTTCTAGTCCGAATTAACTAGAAGCCATTTGATTGAGGTACGGGTCTTTATCTGAATTAACTAAAAACCGTTTGCGTCAAATTAAATCACATTAGTTTGGGTACCCATTGACGAATGGGTCCTTTGTTGTTAGGAGTTCCAGTTTCAGATATTATAGTGACAGATTTAGGAACCCATATTGCATTTATGTGTGGTACTGATGTAGAACCTTTTGGCACTCATTTGAATGAGGGGCCAACTGGTTTTGAAACCTTAGGCGATTAAGCTACCATTGGTTTGGGAGGTTTTGTATTTACCTTCGGTTTGACCTTAGGCAGAATACATGCTTTATATTCGGAAGGGGCCAATGATGCATTGCTTTTAGTTTTCTTTTTACGTACTCGTTTCTCAGGATATGGAATATATTTATTCATTTCAGGTACTTGACGTCTTAAATGAGTGGGACATAAAGCAAACAAATTTGAAAATGAATATTTAAGACAAGTACTAGAATTCATTACATCACATTCATTGTTTTTCTGAATTACATTCATCCTATCAAAAGAAAAAAAAACTATATGGCATGACAGCCTTCTTGACAAAGAAACTCAAAAAATCTTGGATTGTTGTTTTTGGAACCCTTCTTACATGATCTGAAGAAACAAAATGAGAAGATTCAGTATGTTTGGAAAAGTTAGATTGAGATGAAGTTCCTTGGAGAGTGGGTTTCTTTGAGGACTTTGATTTACTCTTGGTCCTTTTGGAAACCTTCAGATTTGAAGAATTTTGAGCACTTACCTATGAAAAATTTTAAAGGAATCTAAATTTTAGTTTTACGCTTGTTAGATGATTCATTCAGGACATTAACAGGAGGAGTGGTTTTGAAACAACGTTAAACCATTCTTTTTAATGTGTTAATTCTATACTTTATTCAAAAAGTTCTTTTCCGAAAGTTTCCTCACTCGTAAGAAGAGATTTTTGAAAGGCAGAGGCTTTCTAATGAGTAGTCCTTAATTCTTCTTCTAAAAAACTAATTTTTACGTTGAAGAACAGTAGTATGAATATAAGGATGAGGAATTGGTTTAACTGGTTTAGCTTTCATTTCTACTGTTAAATAGCTATTGAAGAAGTCATCCTCAGAAGTGGGTACTCTGTAAGGAAAATTGTCGTTAAGCTTTTCATAGACAAAAAGGAATTTGCTTGTTATCTTTGTCATTTCTGTTTACCTCCTCCTGGGCCAGGACATCTTCTGATGAATGATGAAAGAAGGTCTGATACCCACGTCCCATATATTATCAATCAAATAACATTGGTAAAACCGGTTGAGCCTTTTTCGAAAACACAGTGCTTGTATAACCAATTCCTTCTTTGTACTAATAAAACCTAGTTTCCTTGGTTTGATTAAGGTGAATAGTTTGATCAGTTTGACCCCGTTTAAGAAAATTATCATCAAGGACTTTTATACAGTAGTACAAACCTATTCCCTCTCTCTCTCTCTCTCTCTCTCTCTCTCTCCCACTCTCTCTCTATCTCAATCATTTTGTACTTGCGCTCAATTTCCAAGTTTTCCAAATATAAAGACTCAAGGCGTTTTGTCAAAACAGATACTTCTGACTTCAAAGAACTATTTACCTTAGTGATTGTATCGATACAATTCTTAAGGTTAGTGTTCTTATCCTCAGCGATAAGCTTTTTATGTAAAAAAATTTTTACAAGATTATTTTCATTTAGCCATTTTTTCTCGAACGTTTCAGATTGTTCCTTGATAGTTTAAACTAATTGTTCAGTTTTCACACACTTTTCATTTTCTGCATTATATTTATTTTCTAACTCAAGAAATTGTGTGTGCCATTTACATTCATTCGTTACAAATTTAGCATTTAAGGATTGATGAAACTAAAGGGAATGTACCTCACTAGTCTTAGAGTCTGATGTTGAACATTCTGTATACCCGGGCTTGGTCATTAGACAGGCTGGAGTATCCTTATTGATCTCCCCCTCGACAGACTCGTCTGATTGGTAGTCAAAATCATCAGTATCCGCAAAAAGACCAACCAGGTCGTCCTTATCACAGTTTCGGTTTGTTTCATCTTCATCATCAGACTCCTCGTGCACCCAGTAATCCTCCTGAGCCACGAGTGTCATCGCATTTGCCCATTTCTTAAGCATGGCCACTTTCGTTCGTAGTAACCGAAGACACACTCGTACTGATTTTTTGCCTTCACGAGTGAAGTGACCAGGTTTTCCGCACATATAGAATCCTTGGTCATCTGCACTCTCTCCTCTTTCTTGTTTGCTCGACGGGACTCTTGGCTCTCCTCCCGTCGGAGATTATCTCTCCTGTCATCCTCCTCCGCTCATCTCGCCTATCTGGGCGGTGATCATCCCGCTAGTCTCTACGGTCATCATACCGTCTCTCATCTCTTCTCTCTCTCCGATCATCATACCTCCTATCATCTCTCTCTTCTCAGATCCTTGCTATCCACTAGTCTCTTCTCCCGTCTCTCATCAAGATACCTCCTTGGGGCCATATCATACCTTAGCTGGTTGTTCGTCTTGTTATGATAAATACACTTTTTGTTAAGGCGATTCGTCGATGGGGCCATTTTTTCATGTATCTCAGCTGCCTCAGCATCTTCGGGTTCCCCGTAGGTATGTATCAGAGGTATATATTGGGTATTGGGAGGAGAATCTAGCAGAATTATATCTAGAAACAGGTGGGGATCGTTAAACCGGCTCAGGACTAGTAGTCTTGTTGGAAAGCAAGGCCAACAGGTCATTGGTTTTGGAATGTTGTTTACATTCAACAGCAAAGATGCCACAGAGTTGACCATATGCTTATGGGGATCTACATCACCCTCATATTTCTCCAACTCCTTAAAAAAGACACTGATTGATATCTTGCTAAGGTCAAGACCCTGTTTGACTGCCCGACTGTCAATACCCGATTCTGGTGGTAGAGAAGACAAACTGGATGTTGATATCATCCTTATCTTTGATGATTTGTAGCTTGTTGAGTTCATTCAATAAAGTGCATAATCGAGTGAAGGTAGCCCGTAGGGATTCTCCGTCCTTTTCCCTAAACTCAGAAATTTTGCCTTAGCCTCCTCAATATTTGCCTGGTCATTCAAATCAGATCCAAGCATTTGCATCTCCAATTAATCCCACATATCTTTAGAAGATATCGTACTATCAACACTCACATAGATGTCAGTGGGTAGGGCCTCATATAAAAGGTGTTCTGCTTTAAGATCAACATACTCTATCTCTCTCTCTCTCTCACTCTGTTATCCTGTGGACCCTGTTGTTCTTTAGTAGCTGGGACCGATGCCCCGTAGGTTGCATGCTCACAAAATTCAAGAACCACTTTTTCCATTATGCTTTTATTCGTCTGGATAGACGAATTAGGGATCCGAAGATTAAATCCGAAGTAACACTTAAGAAAAAATTTTCAATAGAACGGTACTAGTTTTATGAAAAAAAGTTCAGATTTGGTCCAAATGTTTGTTTTTAAATCCTAAAAATGATCCCTAAGTGCTCGGAATAAATATAGAAATAAGTTCTATAAACCAAGTTCACCTAAACACACCTAAATAAGGGGATTTTAAAACAAAAAGTCTAAAAAGTCGATGAACAGTGACATGGACAATAATAGGTCGATTTTCTGATAGATTGGACCTTAAAACTCGAATTAATTGAACCTAAAAAGCTCGAAATAAATGATGTAACAAGTATCGGTCACTATGAAGCAAAATAATCTTAAAACAGAAATATTGAAGATGGATTTTTTGGAAAAACCGAAGGGTACAGCGATGAACAGTTCGAAACTGTGAAGAATAGCAGCAAAAATCACTCCAAATCCAACGAGTAGCAGTTGAAATCAACTCCAATGACTTTGATACCAATTGTAGTAATGTACCTAGTAATATATTATGCACTCACAATGATTAAAATATGATTATATGACAGAATGATGAAGAACAAAGAGAATAATATCACTCAATCAATCCTTTTCACTTTCAGCAATCAAAATGTACTTAGAATATTCAATAATGCCAATTGTTACACAAAATCCTAGGTATAATATTTTATTTATACCTCGGCCTAAATTTGAGGGGTATACATAGAAGACCCCTTAATTTTGTACAAAAGAGAAAATTACATGGAAATAGAAATAAATACAACTTACTACAAAATAAATCCAGAGGATTGAAATAATAAATCTAACAAATAACATTTATTTGAAGATAAATAACACAACCAACTGTGAGTACTTAGGTTTATATGTCAACATTTTTTTATGTTAGTTGTGATCATTGAGGAATGTTGTATCATATTCGTTTGGCACTCTACTAACTTGTGTATCTTTTGATGCACATTATTGATTGCATACATGTTATTACATGTTCCAGCTTCTTTGTTGTGCATCAACGTGATGGGCTTTTGAGCTATAACTGGTAATTTGATGCTACTGAGGCTATATGACCTGGAGTTGATCCCTCTATGGTCCCGAAGGACAGGTGTAGCATCCCCAATGTTAATTTTCGCCTCAATTGATTTTATTTGTTCTGTGCAATGGCACAGTGGAGCATTAAGCTCATATATGTGCCAGTAATTCGTGTACGAAGGGGTGCACGACATTTGTCGTTGGTGTGACTCGTGTGTGCTACATAAAGATTTATTGAATATGAAATCTTTGAACTCACTAAGGATCGCTTACTTTTTAGTTGTTAATTGTTTTTTGGAATGGGAAAATCCGCTGCTGGACCTTCTAGCTAGGTCAACTTTTGAAAGCACTTGAGGATTTTGCTACTCATCTTGGTAACTGTATACTGAAGATTCCATTGGGATCTTTTTAGTTGATGTATTAAAACATAGAGTATGTTGAACTTGATTGGAATCTTGTGGTCAATACTATAGTGTGTTTGACTTTGTATAATTTATGTATTTTAAATATTATGTACTGTAGCTATCTAGTTTGGATTAATGTAATGTTTATAATGTAATGTGACAAGGGTGTCACATGGTATAATGTAATGTGACAAGGGTGTCACATGGTATGGTATCAAAGCAGTAGTTTGAGATTTCAAGTGTCCATGAAATAAGATAGGATACTATCTAGTAACTATAGGAATTTAACTTTCATACGGGACAACAGGTGGTGTACTTAAATAAGTAATGTGATTATTAAACAATTTATATGTTTTAATTTTAGAAAATATCTTGAGAAGGAATGACTTCATATGAGATGATGCTATTCATGATTGCTGAACAGAATCAAATGATCCAAGAACAATTTCGGGCTCGAGATGAGGCCGAAGCGAAAAGGAAAGAAGATAAGAGGAAGAATAAAAAAACACGCATGGTGATTAGGAGGATCAAGATGACAATAGTGGGTCATCTAGTAAACCCAGGGGTTGTAGATTTAAGGACTTTAAAGAAAATGGGGAGGTGGAATTTGACAGACTGGAAGACATTGTTGCTGCTTTAGAATAGATAACAACAGAAAGGACTTTTCGAATCAGCGATTGTGCTCAGAAGGACAAGGTTAGGTTTACTAATGCAATGTTCACAAAAAATGCATTGATGTGGTGGAACTAAATGGTGAATGCCTTAACTTTGGAAAAGGTGTCTGTTATGACATGGGCTGAGTTCACAAAAATATTTACTCAGCAGTACTATCAAGCTGATGAGCGCTGTAGATTGGAGGCTAAGTTTATGACTCTGATGCAAGGAACTAAATCTTTGTCGCAATATGTTGTGGAGTTCACGAACTAAGTTTGTTTGGGCCTCATCAAGCCGACACTATGGAAAGGAAGGTGATCAGGTTCGATGCTGTTTTGGATCTAAAAATTAGGTAGCTAATGAGCAATGTCTGATACCCCATGTTTTCTGCCGTACTGGAAGTTGCTAGAAATATCACACAGATTTTAATGATGTCTGGATATGTGATTGGGTCGGCTCCTGCCTCCATTAATCCTACTCAACCTTCATTGCCGAAACATCATCATGAAGGGGGTTATTCTGGATCTTCTCGGTCATCGTAGTATCCTCCGCAACAATCCTTTCACCGACCTTCTGCTTCACTGAACTGAGTTCGTGCGTTCTCGATCAATACGGAGCCACAGTACTGCCATAATTGTCGTCTTTCTCATTTTGGTCCATGCACCATGGTCGTCACCGTTTCTGTTATGGAGAGTTGGGACATTATCCAGAACGAATACCCGCGAAAAGCAAATGCTTGTCATAAGTGTGGGAAATGGGGACATTATAGTCGAAACTGTAACAAAGAAACATTAGCTGCTCCGTCTGCAACTCAATCATCTGGGGATCATAAGGTGGTTCAGTAAATCGCATGAACCAGCCACCAATGGCCCTTGTCGTGCATTTTAGATTACTGCAGAGGAAGCCAAGGAAACCCCTGAGCTTGTTACCGGTATGTTCATTGTAAACTCATTCCCTTCACTAGTATTTTTTTATTCTAGTGCAAATTGATCTTTTGTATCTGTTGTGTTTGCTCCACGATCTGATATGCCTACATCTAAGTTCTTGCTGGGAAATATTCTAAGTATGTCAAGCTGTTAGTTAGATTTCTCAAACTGTTAGTAGATTTTCTGTGTAATTACAAAGTTCAAGCTGTTAGTTGAAGAAGTTCGAGCTGCTAGTTCAAAAGTTCAAGCTGCCAGTGTTCAAACTCAAGCTGCTCAACAGATAGACTTCAAGCTGCTCAACAGCTCAATAAACAAAAAATGCTGATATTCAGGAAAAGATATATTCGAAGATTCAAACATATCTACTATCAGAGAAATCAGAGTTTATCAAGGAAACAAATCAGAAAGCAGTATATATACATAGAATAGGTTTTTCTATTAAAACTCTGTACGTACAAGTTTATTCAGTTGCAATTGCTTTTCTGATTAAGTTTTCATAAGCCTCTAAGGTTGTAAAACCCTAAGAACAATCTGTGTTCTTCGTCTCATCAAACAGATTAGAGGTGATTGTAATCATTGAGTTTGGCAATACAAGTGATCTTTGATTATTGATTATGTTTATGTGTTATTTGTTTTGAAAGCTTTTCTTAAAACAGTTAAGTGTTATTCCGCAAACTTCTTAATTGGACTTTGATTCAATACAAGGTTATTGGTTTATACTCTGATTAATTCAAACCAGTTAATCTTAGGTAGTTATTTTGATCTTGACAAGTGGTATCAGAGCCACGTCTTTCTTTGTTTTCAAAGTCAGAAGCTTTCTTTTAAAATTTTTATCTTCTGCAATGGAATTTGATAATAGCAGTAGTGGATCTGGGCAAGGACTCAAAGTGCCTATGCTCAAACCCAATGAGTTTGAGATGTGGAAACTCAGGATTCAACTGCACATTCAATTTATTGATTATGCCATATGGGAAGCTGTTGAATTTCCTCCTATAGTTGATCATGAACTTGATGCTGAGGGCAAACCCATAAAAACTCTTCCAAAAACTGAACTTGAAAGAAAAGCTAGAATGAATGAAGTAAAAGCTCTTACACTTTTACAAATAGTCATTCCTAATGTTTATCAACACCAGTTTAAAAAGTTTTACACTGCTCATTCTCTTTGGATTGCTTTAAAGAAAAGATTTGCTGGCAATGCTAGCACCAAGAGAAATCAAAAGGATCTTTTAAACTGCAGTATGAGAACTTTTCTGGTGGCAAGAATGAAAACCTTACTCAAATCTTTGACAAGTTTAACAAACTGATAGGTAAATTGGAGAGTGCCAAAGTCTGCTTGGATCAAGATGAAGTAAACATAAAATTTCTTAGATCTCTTGGTGAAGAGTGGACAGTCTATGCTGCCAAATGGAGAACCAAAGACACTCTTGATGAAATAGAGTTGGATGATCTTTACAACAGTCTGAGAGTGTTTGAAACTGAGATTGAAACTAAAAAGAAATCCTTTTCTTATAATCATAACACTGCTCTACTATCATCTAAAAAATCTAATTGTTGTGATTCATTTTCAGGTGCTGATGGTAACTCTACTGAAGTTCATTATGAAGCTTTTGTTGCCAATGATGGAGTGTTTGCTCTAACTGCTGAAGATTAGAAAAAATCCATCCAGATGATCTAGAAGAGATGGATTTGAAATGGCAGCATGCAATGCTGACTATGAGGGCTAAAAGGTTTCTGAAAAGAACTGTAAGATCCAACATTCAAGCTAGACCAGAAGGGAAACCAGCATTTGATAAATCCAAAGTTGAATGCTTTAAATGTCACAAGCTTGGCCACTTTGCCAGAGAATGCAGATCCCAAGGCCAATAGCCACCAAGACCCCAGCAAACTAATCAAGCTTCATCATCACAAGCACTTGTCTCTCAAGAAGATAATGTGTTTGACTGGAGTGATCAGACAGAGGAAGAGTTTCAAAATCAAGCTCTAATGGCAGAAACATCAAATGTTATCTCCACTGAACTACCATCTGAGGTAAATGCTAAACTCTGCTCTCAAACATGCAAAAATATGGTTAAAAAGTACAGAGATCATAATGAGAGCATGTGCAAAACTCTAGCTAAGATGGAAGAATGGAGATATGAATACATGCAGGCCATAGAAGATCTTGAAAAAACAGATCAATGACTAAAAGGATAATGAGATTCAAATGGGACATGATAGAACAAATCATGAGTGGGAGAAAAAGGAGCTGAATAAGAAGATAGAGTCCCTAAATAAGAAATTAGATGAGGCTGAACAGAAAGGTGTTAGAAGCTAACAAGAAAATAGAATCTGTCAATATAGATCTAGGAAACTTCAAATTGGCAAATCAAAATCTAGAACACCTAATGGAAGTTCAATTTAAGGATAGGGTAAAATCTCAACTCAATCCCAAAGAAGGTATAGGATACAGAGCCACTCCACCTCCATACAACAACAAATACATTCATCCTATGAGTGAAGTTGCTGATAGACTTGTTAATGAACCATTAGATGAGTCTATGACCACTGTAGATCCTATCCTTGAAAACAGTCCTGAATCTAAAGAAGATCTGATTCCAAATAAAGACTGTGAGTGCAAAGAAGTTGAGAAAGAACACAACACAATGAGTGCACCTATAGAACCCACTAATCCCACTAAGAAAGGAAAAGAGAATATGAGTGTATGCCATGCTACTCCACATGTTTCTGTACCTTCTAACTGTAACACTGCATTTTCCTCAAAAGGTAATAAAAGGAGAGACTGTTCCAATCTGCACATGCCAGAAGCATGGTGTCCAAAAGTTTCCCAAACAACAGCAGGTAAGGGGAAATCAAAGGAACAAGAACCAGTTATGGTCTAATAAAACTGGTTCTCCAATCAAAACATTCAAAAGATGTTTCCATTGTGGCAGGAAAAACCATTTTGCCAGACATTGCTTGTACAAACCATATGTTGCAAAACAGACCGTGGTTCAAAAACAGGCATTTGTTAAAAACACAAAAAATCTTAAGGTCAAACCACCTGTTGCACCAGTTTCAAAGGAAACAGTTGATCACAGATTCTTAAAGGTCAATAAAAAATAGTCCACACACCAAAAACAAGTTTTGGCAAAACCCAAATCCGTTTTTAAACAGATATGGTGTGTTAAAGGCAAAAAACCAGATCAAACTGTTGATCCAAATGTTGAAACTGCTAAAGTTGGAACTGGTAGTGCAAATTCTGAAGCTGTTAGCACTAAACACTCAGTTCAAACTGCTAGGCTTAAAACTGGGACTGGTAATGGATCATCTGAGACTGTTAAAGCAAAGGTTGGAAAGAAAACCTGGATTCCTCATGTCATAACTAAATATTCTTCACAGAATCCCCCAGTGGATCTCACTAAGTATAAAAAGTCACAAACAGTGTTTAGTTATGTCAATGCACAAGGACAACCCAAAACCAACTTGGTTTGGGTTTACTCCACTACTAACTAAGCTTTTATTTGTGCAGGGCAACCACAGGTCACAACATAAAACAAGATGGCATTTGGACAGTGGATGCTCTAGGCACATGACAGGCAATTTTGAATGCTTGTCAAATTTCAAAGGCTTTGAAGGAGGTTTTGTTGCATTTGGAGGGAATTCCAAGGGAGGTAAGGTCACAGGTAAAGGTACTGTCAAAGCAGGCAATATGCTCTTCAATGATATTTTATATGGTGAATAGATGAAGTACAATTTCTTAAGTGTGTCTTAAATCTGTGATAAACAAAATATTGTTGTCTTCACAGATTCTGAGTGCATTGTTCTTTCAAAAGATTTTAAAATACCTGAAAATCTTGTTTTACTTAGAACAACAAGAAAGGACAATGTCTACTATTTGGACACAGATCATTTATCCAAATCAAGTACTTTAAGCTATTTGATATCCAAAGCATCATCTAATGAGTCTGCTCTTTGGCACAGAAGGATGTTTCACATGAACTTCAAATCTATGAATGTACTAGTCAAAAAGAATTTGGTAAGAGGTTTACCACAAAAGGAGTTCATCTGTGATGATCATTGTGTAGCATGTCTTAAAGGCAACCAACACAAATCCTCTCATAAGACCAAAGAAGTAAATTCAATCTCATCTGCTCTTCATCTTATTCATATGGATCTTTTTGGTCCAACATCTGTTTTGAGTTTGAATAAAAGAGCTTAATGTTTAGTCATTGTTGATGATTTCACCAGATTCACATGGGTATACTTTCTTAGGTCTAAAGATGAAACTGCTGAGATAGTTAAATCATTTATTCTTAAGATAGAAAACCAATCCAACTTAAAAGTTAAGGTGTTAAGGTCAGACAATGGAACTGAGTTTAGAAACCATATCCTAAACAGTTTCTGTGAGTCTAAAGGTATTGCTAGGCAATATAGTGCACCAAGAACACCACAGCAAAATGGTGTAGCTGAAAGAAAGAACAGAACTTTAATTGAGGCTGCTAGAACCATGCTAGCTTATTCCAAACTGCCAATGACCTTTTGGGCAGAAGCAGTCAATACAGCTTGTTATGTTCTAAATAGGGTACAGGTTGTTCAATCACAAGGGAAAACTCCATATGAGTTATTTCATCACAGACTTCCCTTAATAGCCTTTCTAAAGTCTTTTGGCTGTTCATGCACCATTCTTCACACTAAGACTCACTTAGGAAAGTTTGAAAGTAAGGCTGAAGAAGGTTTCTTTGTAGGATACTCTACTCAAAGCAAAGCCTATAGAGTATATAACAGCATGTCTAAAACCATTGAAGAAAGTGTCAATGTTGAATTTAATGAAAACACTTCAAATGTCAAAGGCACTGGTCCTGTCTGTTGTTTGATTTAGACTCATTAACTAATTCTCTGGGCTTTGTTGAGTATACTGCAGAAACTGATGAAAACAGGGTTGAAGCTGCCAACACAACTTCTCATGCTGGTAGCACAAATGTTCAAGCTCTTGGCACAAAGTTTCAGACTGTTGAAGATTCTGGTCAATGGGATGAGTATACGGTTATACCACTTCTATCTTGTGACCCACCAGGGGTACTGGATGCTCAACATGATTCAAATCCAAACTATGAAGTGCCAATCCCAAGTCATGAGGGAACAGCTCCATCACAAAGGGAAATAGTCCCAGATTATAGTCAAGCTGTTGCTGAAGCTGAACCATCAAGTGGTCCTGATGGAGATGATACAACTCTAGGAACTTCTTTTCAGACAGACAGAGAGCCAACACTCAGAGTTCACAATAAGACCACACCCATGGCAACAGAGGGTGTGCAAGCACCTTCTGGAAGTCCCCAGAAACAAGAACAGAGGGGCCCAGAGGTTTCTACTTCTGGAATTCCTGCCAGTGATAGATCACAAACACCACATACTTTTGCTGATCTTGAGGCTAGTCTGCAACTTATGTTATTAACAGATCCTCAGCTGAAACCCGTTGTGGCAGTATTGGAATATTATTACTCCATTATTGCTGCACAGGGGCCATAAATCAGAGCACTTCAACAGACAGTAACAGCTCAGAATTAGAGAATGGACTACTTTCATATAGGGTTCACCCTCTTTGGAAATAAAATCATTCAACTTGAGAAGATGATTCGAACCCTAATGGCAAAGGTTGTAGGTCCTCCTGACCAAACCAATGCATCCAAAAAGGGGGAGAATCAGGAGTTTCCCAGTTCAGTCCAATCAGTTCCAACTCCTACTCCAACAGTCCAAGATTCTAGGCTAACAGCTTGAGTAGTTATCCGAGAAGGCAGTCAAGCTCCTGTCAGTACAGTCCAAGCTACAACTTCTGCAACCAAAGATAAGGGCAAGAGCATCCGCATAGAATCTCCAAAGCATAAATTTTCATCTAGAGAGGCCCAGGTTGCTCATGATGCTGAATTTGCCAGACAACTAGCAGAAGAACAGGATGAACTTTTGGACCAGCAAACCCATACTCCAATGCAAGATGATGAAACCTTAGGTGACTACCTAAGAGGGTTTGTGGTCAAACAGAATGAAAAGAAAAGGAAAATGCCAATAGTGCATTCAAAGGTAGAGCACAGAAGGTTTTTGATAAATTTTGCTTATTCAGTAGGGATTTGAAAGAAGTTGTCTCAATCATGGAGCACAGAAAGGCTTCAGGAACTTCATGACAAAGAAATGGAAAAACGAAAAATAGCCAAAGTTTCCCATCAAGTCCAAAGCCAACAAGAACCAGTTCAAGCTGGTGTAAGTGATAATCAAGCTAGTGTTAGTGATCCTGCTCCTTCTGTTCAAGCTGCTGCCATAAATCCTCAATCAGAAGCAATTTCACAGGCAAAACTTGATCAGGTGAAAAAGGTGTTATTTGAGCATCAGCTTCAAAAGGTGATGGAGATTGAAAAGTCCCTCGACCAGCATGACTTCTCAAAACCTCCCATTACATACTGGTATGCTAAGTCAATGGATGACATTGATTTAAAATATCATTTTGTAGTCAGAAGAGAAGCTGGTCCTGAGGAAGAATATAAGAGTATAAAGCACCTAGTTCAAGGGATGACCAGGGATGAGCTTACTAGGATGCACCATATTGGATATGTGAGTCAAGTTAGGTCTTCACTTCCCCAGTTCAAGCAGGCTATAAAGGATTTAAAGAGTATTTTTGATCCAGAGTCCAGCAGGAAAGATATAGAAGATACCAAGGAAATGAAGATTGCTAATGTTGAGCTGTATGTGAAATCAAAGACATACAGACTCAGATTTGCAAATGGATCCAGCATGTTCTTCAATTTTGAATTCTTTGATCTTCCAAGGCATGGTTGGTACAACTGAGCTCAGTGAAGATATATACTGTGATACAGAAGACATGAAAAGAGAATTTTTGAAGGCAGTTAAGCAGAAACTTTCTCAATTGTAAGTTTTTGGATGCCTTAGTTTGTATATAATAGTTTTACTTTGTTTTATTTCATTATTTGTATAGAAACTTAAAGTCTTGTGTAAAGAATTTAAGTTAGGGGGAGATTGTTGGGAAATATTCTAAGTATGTCAAGCTGTTAGTTAGATTTCTCAAACTGTTAGTAGATTTTCGGTGTAATTACAAAGTTCGAGCTGTTAGTTGAAGAAGTTCGAGCTGCTAGTTCAAAAGTTCAAGCTGCCAGTGTTCAAACTCAAGCTGCTCAACAGATAGACTTCAAGCTGCTCAACAGCTCAATAAACAGAAAGTGCTGATATTCAGGAAAAGATATATTCGAAGATTCAAGCATATCTACTATCAGAGAAATCAGAGTTTATCAAGGAAACAAATCAGAAAGCAGTATATATATACATAGAATAGGTTTTTCTATTAAAACTCTGTACGTACAAGTTTATTCAGTTGTAATTGCTTTTCTGATTAAGTTTTCATAAGCCTCTAAGGTTGTAAAACCCTAAGAACAATCTGTGTTCTTCGTCTAATCAAACAGATTAGAGGTGATTGTAATCATTGAGTTTGGCAATACAAGTGATCTTTGATTATTGATTATGTTTATGTGTTATTTGTTTTGAAAGCTTTTCTTAAAACAGTTAAGTGTTATTCTGCAAACTTCTTAATTGGACTTTGATTCAATACAAGGTTATTGGTTTATACTCTGATTAAGTCAAACTAGTTAATCTTAGGTAGTTATTTTGATCTTGACAGTTGTCTACTATACTAGATATAGAGACTGCCAGTATTACTCTTGTTAAAGTAGCTAGAGTTTATCATAGCTGTACTCTAGTAATTGAAGCTGTACTCTTTAACGTTCATTTGATTCTGATTTAGTTTGGAGAATTTGATATGATAGTTGGGATGGATTGGTTGATTGAGAATGAGGCACAAATTATTTGTAAGAAGAGGATCATAAAGATAACTATTCCTGAGGGGCGAGAGATTTGTATATACGCTGATAGTATAAGATGGGATATGTGCCCTGTTACTATTGCTAAGGACAGAAAGATGGTTGCTAAGGGCTGTGAGTCATTTTTGGGATATGCTGTTGATGCCAAAGCAGAGAAGAAACGGTGGTCAATGTGCTTGTGGTATCTGAATTCCCGGACCTGTGTCCGGAAGACTTGTCTGGTTTACCACCTGATAGCTTGTTAACCTTGTCGCCTTGCACCATCTGACATGCAAGAAAAGATCAAACAACTCCAAGAGTTGTTGGATAAAGGTTTTATTCGCCCAAGTTCTTCACTGTGGGGAGCACCAGTATTATTTGTAAATAAGAAGGAAGACATGTTGAGAATGTGCATTGATTATAGAGAGCTGAACAAAGTAACTATCAAGAATAAGTACACATTACCGAGAATTGACGATCTCTTCAATCAACTACAAGGAGCGAGTTATTTTTCCAAGATCAATCATAGGTCAGGCTATCATCAATTAAAGATTCATGAGGAACATGTACCGAAAATAGATTTCATGACTCGCTATGGGCATTATGAATTTTTGGTTATGTCGTTCGGTCTAATGAATGCCGCTGTTGCTTTAATGGACCTAATGAACAGGGTGTGTAGGTCGATGGTAGACAAGTCTGTTATAGTAATTATAGATGACATACTTATGTAATCCAAATCTGAAGTTGAACACGCGAGGCATTTAAAGGAATTGTTGGAGCTTCTGAGAAAGGTATGGTTATATGCTAAATTCTCAAAGTTGAAGCAATAAAGAATTAGGAATTGCCCCGTACTGTTACTGATATTAGGAGTTTCTTAGGTCTGGCTGGCTATTATCGAACATTTATAAATGATTTTTCAAAGATTGCGGTTCCTTTGACTTCATTAACTTAGAAAAATGTGTCGTTTGTATGGGAAGCTAAACAACAAGAATCATCAGCAACATTTTGAAGCAGAATTTGAATGAAGCTCCAATATTGGCCCTACTAGAGGGTAGTGAAGACTTTGTTGTTTATACGAATTCCTATGGACCAGGATTGGGGGTTGTACTTATGCAAAGACGAAAGGTCATTGCTTACGCCTTGAGACAATTAAAACAACATGAGAAGAATTACTGAACTCACGATCTAGAGTTGACTGCTGTTACTTTTGCATTGAAATTGTGGAGACACTACTACTATGGAACTAAGTGTCAGTTGTACATGGACCATAAGAGTTTGAAATACTTTACCTAGAAAGAGCTCAACTCGGGTCAACACACGACGATCTAAAAGTGTTTAAACAATCGAAATCGATAATTTAAACGTTTAAGGTTTTGATTCGGCTTGGAGAAAATCGACCAAAGGTGTTGTAGTAGTCCCAAACAAATATTAAACAATCATTCAAATTTCTGTAGGTTAAAAGGCTGATTCATGCAAGAAAATAAAGTGATTGTTTGAACTCAATCAATGTTACCTAGAGAGCATGTGCAACCGCCGTTTTCCTATAGAATATTCAAATTACAAAAGTGTGGAAAACGTTACAAAACCCTTGGTCAAACTTGCTTTTATACCTAGGACTACTTTAAGGGGTTTACACAACATACCCCTCAACTTTCTATCAAAAAAGAAAGATTACATAGAAATAAAAATTACATGGAAGTAGATTAAATACAAATTATTACAAAATAAACCCACATGATTGAAATTACAAATCTAACAATCTCCCCCTCTTAAATCACAATGGGGAGTTGGAGACTTAATCTACTGAAGTTTTGATTCCCAGTCTCAAATCAAACCTTCTAATCACTTGCCGCATGTGCAATCTCTCGTTGAAAAGTTCAATCGCTTCTCTAATGATTAACCCTTCCTCTGGATGCATACGAAGTTTGATGTGTTCTTTCTTTTCATCCTCTATGAGGTGTTCATTCAGTTTTTCTCTGATTAAGCGTAGTGCACCATCGGAATAATGGGAAATCTCTTCGAATCTCATGATTTCTCTTTTCATTTTTAGCATCCAAACACACTACACCATGCTCAGGTTTTAACAGGACTTTTTAGATAGGTTGCTGGCCGATCATTGAGAAGCTTTGGTCGGGTGGAGTCAATCCAACTCTTACAAAATTATTCTCGATGGCCATTTGGAAGTCCTTGATGCACATCACTATCGATTGTCTGTTCATGCACCTAACAAGTGTGCACAGAGCATTTTCAATTGGCTTTGACAATTTCTTTACTATGGTCAGCTTCATTATATCATCAAAGGTCATAAAGTCTACGTCTGGATCGTTGACTTCATGTTTGATAATAACAGATCTAGGTGAATCACAATATTGAACACAAAATCTCTTTTTCATCATATGATTCATTTTACTCTTCATGTGAAATACAAAGATAAATGGCAAAGTCTATAAAAAAAATTCCTTAGAATTTGTTTATAGACTATTATAATTTTTTTCATCTCTATATATTTGGTTCTAACAATCACCCCCTTAGAGATGAAAGCAATTTTTCAATCAAAGTTCAAAGCAGGAATTTTACAAAGTAAAACTAAACAATGTAAATATATTCCAGATTTTAAAACTTGATCTACAAAACTTTTCTCTTTTCTTCTCTTCGATCTCTTAATCTTCAAATAAACTTTCTTCTTCATTGTATCTCTCTAACCTTCATATCACTTGTTCTCTGATCTTATCTTTTCTTATGAACAAACTCTCCCCCTTAAATCGTGAATACATTTGATTCTCCCCGTTGATCTATCAAAGACAACATATCATCTTTCATCTTTAACTATTCTGCAGTTGTCACAATTGTCTTCATCTTTCATCTTTAACTCTTCTGCAGTTGTCACAATGGTCTTCAAACTATTCAGCAGTTGTCTCTAAAATTCAACTTTTCTCCCCCTCATGATGACCATAAGAATTATGAACATCATGCAAAATATTTAGAGACACAGATGCATTGAAATTAAAATTGTACTACAACAACAATTACAACTCAGAAATAGTACAAATTTTCTCTCTCCCCCTCAAAATGATATCCTCTCTTTCATATATGTCCTCTTCCCCTATTCTGAACAAATTTATCACTCCTCCTCAAATGGATACTCTCTCCTTACAGAAACAAACAAAGTCAAAGCTTTTCAACTTTGAGTTCAGAAAAATGAAAAACATTCATTTTTACATAACAGTGTCCAAGTCCACATAGGATTCCTGTTTACACAATAGACATAATCTGTGTGACCTACTTTCAGCGCTGACATGATGTTAACACTGGTAGGATTTCCAAATAGTCATCGTGAAATCCTTTATCATGAAAGAATCACTCCTATTTATTCTGCCTTAGCCACTTTGGACTAGCAGTTTATAGTCACGCAGACTGTTAGACTCGATGTGTCCTAAAAGTGTATACAATCAGCTCTAGACACAATGTGCATCAAATGAAGTCGAGACCGGAGCAAATGTCTTCTTTGTTTCAATATCATCAATATCCAAATGATATATTGATAAAAATGTGTTATATCTCTGTGATTATTGAAACAGAAATCTTTTGAGAGATAACTGAGTGGTTGGTGGGGTTAAGTGTATGCGTCACTGGGTCCATGACTTCTTTTTAAATATCAAGTCACCTAGGGCTTGATAGATTATGTAGATTACCCAGCCGACACAGTGTAGGTAGGATTATCTTTTCTTCAAATCTTTTCTCAAGTCTCAGTTCTCATCAATTTTCAACTAAGCTCCCTTCGGCTCATTTTTCAGAAATAAATTCAGTCAGCTTTATAGCGAAAGCATGATCTGATGCACCACCATATCCTTTCAATATAAACTTTCATTTATATTTTAGCTCTGCTCGACCCAGTCAGTATACCGTGATAACTGACACTTCTCAACTAATATACCTAAAGAACCCTCACCCATACAAACTATCGAGTTTGCTCCTTGGGTAGGTCTTCCGGTTCTGGTTAGACCATAGAAGCGATGTTTATGCCTATCACACAAATTGGTGCATAATCGGAGTTAGCAGGAAATAATGTTCAACATTTCACCTCATGGGATATCACACAAAGAATGATTAGGATTTTTTGCTTAGATGAATTAGGAGATGAAATTCAAACGAAATTGGGGAATGATTAGTTGGAAGGTATCATAATGAAATGTAAAATTAGATATATGATATGAAATGAGTCAGATATTCATGAAAGAATTAGCTCATGAGAGATTATTAGAGAATTCAGTATAAATGAATTGGAAGAATTAAGAATGCATGAGAGAATAATGAAGAGAATCTCAGAAGCAATGAGATTATGAAAATCAAAGAGATTAGAAAACTTAACCTCAATGATATACCCTCTCTATTTGGAACTTAAAAGTTTTCTTTTCAGCTCAAAACCTCTTTATGTGTGCAAAAAAATATTTCGTTAAAAATTGCACACAACTTTGTGAAAAAGATATCGTCGTCAGAGTGCGTCTGAAACTCCCCCTAGAAATAATCACACAAAGTTAGTCAACTCATAGAAAATAAATCAGAAGCAAAAATTTGTAAAATAAAACTCCCTCTTTGTCAATACAGCTTCAGAGTTGAATTCAGGGCAGGAATTTTAGAAAGCTCGAGTTCTAATCTGAAGTGACTTTTGGACATTGATTTTTCAGCTTCTTTACAGAAAAATGTCTGTAACTTCTTTCTGGAGTCGAATTAGGCGTTGAAAAATGCCCGAACCGGCTTTGCTAATTTATAAGATCGTAGATCTCGGTTCAAGATTCATTTTGACGTATGGTAGGCCTTGTAAAGATGTTCCAGTCAAAAGTTATGGCCAATTGAAGCAGCAAAAGTCATACAATAAATGTGGAAGATAAAAGCCTTGAATCTAGGATGATATGTCTTAAATCTCACGTGGTATGGAATGAATCTAGCAGTGTGAAGTCTTAGACTAAAAGTTGATTGAACTTTAATAAAACTTGGTGAACACTTAGTAAAACTCGCAACACACTTGACGAAACTCAAAGGAGTCTTGACAAAACTCGAATTACCGTAGTTAAAACTTGAATAAACCTCTTCAAATTCGAATAACTCTTTCTAAAATTTGAACAACAGTGGATGAAACTCGATTGGCTCTTGAATAAACTCAAATTAAGACTGTCAAAACTCAAAGTATACTTTGCAAAACACGAAATACTTTAGATAAAACTCAAGTGAAACTTGGTAAAACTCGGATGAAACTTGAACAAACTCAAATGAAACTTGATCAAACTCGAAATGGGAGTGATAAAACTCGAAGAATAAGTGATAAAACTTGAATAATTCTAACACCTTAATGTTTCTTGAGATTCAATAGTTTTGAACAAATCTAAGTGCAGATCCACTATTTTTGACAAAAACTACACTAAATGATACCAAATTTGAAACATACAGTCGTTTTTAACTCGTTTTTAACGCTGAAACACTTTTTGTGAAATGACTTTGGCTAATTCTTGTAACATCCGACACTAAACCAGGTTAGCAACTATCTCCTAATCAGTGTTTATTAGCAATTTATAACCTAATCAGTGGTTATTAGCAATTAATCAAGGTGATTAACAATGTTCATAAGGAAATTCAACTCAATTGGAATCAATTTCATCGGTGCGATGAATCGGCAAATTAATTAATCCAATCAATTTACGATATGATGGATTAATTCAACTAAGTACATAATTAAATTATGATTAGTGACACTAATCATACACTAATACACTTACATAACATTAATGATGCAAGACTAAAACAAATCATTAAACAAATACATTCAAAAGTATTTATGAATTTACATAAAAAGAAAAATACAAGAATACATTCTAAATACATTTATACGAAAAAAAAATGAAAATACGTAAAAATATCTTCTAAAAATCTGCCCATAGGGAGGTACAAGTAGGTTTTGGCTTCATTTTTATAATACACACTTCCATAATCCATCAATGTCAAATCGTTTTCACCATTTTCTTTCATCTCATCCAACACTCCACTCAACCTCCACTTTGATGACCATTTTTCTCTATAAATAGAGAGATCATTTCTCATTCATCCTCACACCTTTGCAAGAGCAAAACCACTCATTTTACTCTCTCAAAATCATCCAAAGCCACACACACACAACCAAAGTTTTTTTCTTTCTTTATTCTTTAATAATTCAAGCTTTTCAAGAGTTTCTTTGGTGCAGCAAGTTTAATAAAAATTCAAGTTTATAAATCACTAGTTTTGTTTTTAAGTTGTTTTTTATAAATATATAAACACATCATGCAATTGTAAATATTATGAAAACAAGTTATAAAAATGTGTTTTATAACCTTTTATACAAGTAGTTTTTGAATAAACAACAAGAATCACAAGTTGTTTCAAGTTTATGAAATACGGAATTTCGGCAGAAATGTTGCGTCGACTTTGAAAAATCATAACTAATTCATAACTTAACGAAATGTGTTGATTCTTATCTCAAACGTTAGATCTACGTCTTAACTAAAAATATGGAGGTTTTCATAATTTAATATCGAGTTTTGAACCCTCAAATATTGTTTGGGAACCCGAAAGTTTGACAGCTCAAAAATGGCCAACATAGTGTTTTTAACGAGCTTTTTCCCTAACCTAAACACCTCGAAAAATGGCCGTTCTTGACTTTAAAAATTCTTTGTATACAGTAGTTTAATGTCCAAGAAAACCAAAGTCTAAATTGTTTTGGAGCTTGGCCAAAAACAACCTGAAAGTAGGCCGAAAAACCTTTAAAAAACTGGAAAATTATATATATAAAATTGACGTTTTAAGTGGGTTTTATTTATTAACTTGTAATGTTGGGTGATTTAAAACATAACAACATACATACATATTATCATATATGGGAGTTATTAAATCACTTATATCATTTAGGACTCGGTTAAACGCGTCTGGTGTCATCACTCATCAACAACTAAAATCGTCGTTTTTACGATCATTTTGTCATCAACATGCGGTGAGTCTTCATAGCCCCTATTTGCATTATCTATTGGGGTGGAAATACATGCACGATTTTCATATGAACATCAAAACTGTTTATTTCTTATATGTATTACATGTTTGGATCCATCAGCCCTCAAATCATGAACCGTTAATTGCATTTATTTGCAAGCGTGAATATATTGTGGATAGATATATCGGGAGTCATGCCCCCCATTCGGGTTAGTTCAGCTCGGCTAACAGCGGGTGCATATATATTCAACACACAGTATTACGTATGGGAATACTGCACAGGGCAAACTCGTTTAATTAAGTTTCGGTTGCATGATCGTTTATATGTAATACATAACATGGAATTTATGTTTTTATAAATTCAAACCCAACTGTTGTTGTCCATACAAGTCAGATTTACGTGTAAACCTATGAGCTCACCAACAATTTGTTGACGTATTTTAGCATGTATTTTCAGAGGATTAAGACATGCGCATTTATCGGAAGCATTCCAAGGCTTCCGTTCATTTTGGAGTCGCATCATTTTCAAACTCGGAGATTTATTTGCATCATTCCTGATAAACTAAATTGTGTATTTAAACCTTGGTATTTTAAGAACTACTTACGCTGTATTTTGGTTATGTAAAACAATATTTATATTTGAAGTTAAATCAATGTATTTTTGAAAACGTCCATATAGTGGTCGTTCGATATGATTATGGTTATGTTTCCGCGACGTCACGCTTCGTTGCCAACCGGGGTAACGGGGTGTGACAGATTGGTAACAAAGCCATATTTATAGTGAACTAGGTTGCATTAGTACCTAGACTATAACTGTTACAAAAACTAATGAATCTTCAAAAACTGTGAACATATATAAGGACCCTGATGACAAGAACATGTCAAACAATACGGTTATTATCCTCTTTGACTCTGAGGATGAATTCTCGCCCATGGAACAAGGAAGCCAAGGTGACACTAAGGTGTACCTTGGATTAGAAACCCACCCAGACCCAATCGACGATGTAATGGACCCGTCAAAACACAAGGAGGGCAACTGTGGCCCTGCAGCACAAATTGCTCCACCATCGCCACCACGTGTTCACCCTATTCAGAAGTCATCCCGATGGACCATTGAGGAAGTTCACCCCTAGGAAAAGGGTGCGACTGGCACAATGGGATTCTATCCCGGTACCTGCCCATCAGCCAAGCCAACCAGATTACCTATGCGATCCAACAAGACGGAATCGACGAATTGTGACAACGCTTAGCTGAGCGCGAAGCCTTTAATGTAGAGCTAACCCAATGACTTAACGTTCTGGAGTACGAGGAAAACCCGGAGGCATCTCATACTTAGTACCCTTCTACATTTTTTTTCTCTAGGTTTTACTATCGGATGTATCTTTAGGTATGTAAGGCTTGAAAATTTATCGGAAAATCCCGACCATATCTTGTACAAAGATTAGGTATCAAGCACTTTAATGAAGAATTAAGTTTTAACTACAACTCTGTGTATGAAGAAATAAAGTGTTGACTATTTCTGTAAGAAATTTCAAACCCATAGGCTTATCCTCTTATCCCATTAGATACCACTTATGCATTTCTACTATTTGATACTGGTGCTGATGGGAGCCTTATATCTACTAAGTTAAGTAAGCATATAAATTCCATTCTTACACCATTAAGTGACACTTATGCTATTGAGGTTGATGACAGTAAGACGCTTAAGACAAATAATATAAGTCGAGGATGCTCCTTAGAATTAGTAGGCCGACTCTTTGAAAATGACTTGATGCCCGTCAAACTGGGAAGTTTTGATGTGGTCATAGGAATGGATTGACTATCGAAAAATCGTGCGGAAATAGTGTGCAACAAAAAGACGGTTCACATACCCTTAGCCAATAAGAAGGTCCTTACTTTCCAAGGCAAAGCAAGAAATACCAAAGTAAGCATCGTCTCCAGTATTAGGATCTTGAAGTGTTGAGCCAAAGGAGAAGCGGCTCGAAAATATTCTTATTATTTGTGATTACCCCAAAGTTTTTCCAGAACACATACCTGGGTTCCCACCATCGAGGCAAGTCGAATACCAAATCGACCTAGAATCAGGTGCTGCACCAGTGGCTCGAGCACCATACCGATTAGCCCCATAAGTTATGTGGAAGTTGTCCAACCAGCTACATGAGCTCTTAGAAAATTGAGTTCCTCGCTTTGGGGAGCTCCAGTTTTGTTCGTAAAGAAGAAGGATGGAACCTTCAGAATGTGCATCGATTACCGGGAGCTAAATAGGCTAACCATAAAGAACCGGTACCCACTCCCAAGAATCGATGACTTGTTCGACCTACTCCAAGGATCAAGCTTCTATTCGAAAATCAAACTGAGGTATGATTATCATCAGGTTAATGTCCGCAAGGAAGATATTCCAAAGATAGCCTTCTGATCTCGTTACGGTCATCATAAATTCTAGTAATGCCATTTGGATTAACCAATGCCCCAACAGTATTCATGGACCTCATGAATCGGGTGTGCAAACCTTATCTAGACAAATTCATTATTATCTTCATAAATGACATCTTAATCTACTCACGAAGCAAGGAGGAGCACGAGCAAACATTTAAGACTGAATCTAGGGTTTTTGGAGAAAGAACAACTATATGCCAAGCTTTCTAAGTTTGACGTTTGGCTAAGATAGGTAAGATTTCTCGGGCACTTGATCAATAGTAAAGGAATCCAAGTCGACTGTGCAAAGATTAAGACTATCATGAATTGGTCAACCCTTAGAACCCCCAAAGAGATACGACGGCCCTTAAGGCTTGCCACTTATTAAAGGCAATTATAAAAAAAAATTTCTCAAAGATCACCGGAGCTCTAACAAAACTAACCCAAAAAGACATTAAGTATGGTTGGGGCGAGGATCAGGAGACATCATTTCAGTTATTAAAGGACAAACTGTGCAGCGCGCCTATTTTGTTCTTACCTGAGAGAAGCGGGAAATTTATAGCTTACTGTGACGCTTCACACAATGGGTTGATATAGAAAGATAGGGTCATAACTTATACTTTATGAAAACTTAAGGTTCACTAGGTGAATTACACAACGCATGATCTAGATCTTGGAGCAGTAGTATTTATCCTTAAGACTTGGAGACATTAGTTGTACGGTAAGAAGTGTACGACACTCATAAGAGCCTCCAACACATCTTGAACCAGAAAGAGTCGAATATGAGGTAGCATAATTGATGGAGCTAATAAGTGATTGCAACTGTGAAAATCGTTATCACCTGAGGAAAACTAATGTGGTTGTAGACGCTCAGAGCCGAAAGAAACGAGTTAAGCCGTTAAGAGTACCAGCCCTAGTTATAACCATTCAACCAAACCTTCCTTTCTTAGTTTATGATGCACAAGTAGAAGCTGTGAAAAATGAAGCCCTGCACGGAATGTATAAATAGTTTGGGATAAGGGTTAATGAAAACCGATACTTCATGAATAGAGTCTGGTTACCCTATTTTTGATAGAGTAAGAAAACTGGTTACGGATGACGGACACAAATCAAGATATGTCGTTCACCCCGGATCTGATAAAATGTATCATGACCTTAAGGAGCTATACGGGTGGCCTATCATGAAGGATGTCATTGCCACGTATGTCAACAAATTCCTAACATGCTCCAAAGTTAAGACAAACATTAGAAACCATTTGAGTAATAGTCGACCGCCTAACAAAATCCGCGCATTCCTACCAATCAAGGAGAACAACAGGATGAATAAGCTAGTCCAAACGTACCTCAAGGAAGTCGTCTCCGGACACGGAGTGCCTATTATAATCATTTCGGATACAGATAGCAGATTTAAATCTAGATTTTTAGCAATCGTTACAGCAAGCTTTGAGTACAAACTTGGACATGAGTACCACATATCACCTCAGACCGATGGTCAGAATGAAAGAACGATCCAAACCCTAGAACATACGTTAAGAGCCTGTGTGATGGATTTTGGGAATTATTGGGATACTCATTTGCCCTTAATGGAATTATCGTACAACAATAGCTATCACTCGAGCATTAAAGCTGCTCCGTTTGAGGCACTCTACGGGCGAAAGTATCGATCGCCGATTTGTTGGGCAGAAGTAGGGGATAGCCAAATCACCGACCCTAAGATCATTCATGAAACTACCAAAAAGATAGTATAGATATGGAACCGACTAAAAGTTGCCCGCGATTGTCAGAAAAGTTATGCAGACGTTAAGACAAAATCCTTTTGAGTTCCAATTAGGAGAAAGGGTACCAATGAAAGTCTCGCCATGGAATGGCGTGATACGATTTGGGAAACAAGGATAACTTAATCCTCGTTACATTGGACAATTCAAGGTCTTAAAAAGAATTGGACTAGTAGCTTATCGTCTAGAGCTACCACTAGAGCTTAGCAGCGTGCACAATACCTTCCACGCATCGAATCTGAAGAAGTGTTTGCTAGATGAAACACTTGTTACCCCCCCCCCCCCCTTGGAATAGATTCAGTTAAATGACAAACTTCGCTTCATCAAACAGCCGGTATAAATCATGGACCGTAAAGTCAAAGGATTGAAGCACAGTCGTATACCCATCGTCAAGGTCAGATGGAATTCTAGACATGGACCAGAATTCACTTAGGCATGCAAAGGTCAGTTTAACCAAAGATACCCTCACCTAATCCTAAGTAAAGAAACCTCAGAGGAAACAAGATAAAATTTCAGGACGAAATTCCCTTAACAGGGGGGAGACTGTAACATCCGGCACTAAACCAGGTTAGCAACTATGACCTAATCAGTGTTTATTAGAAATTTATAACCTAATCAGTGGTTATTAGCAATTAATCAAGGTGATTAACAATGTTCATAAGGAAATTCAACTCAACTGGAATCAATTTCATCGGTGCGATGAATCGGCAAATCAATTAATCCGATCGATTTACGATATGATGGATTAATTCATTAAGTACATAATTAAATTATGATTAGTGACTGATGCGAGTGTCGTTAACCCGTCAAAAATAACCACTAAATACCTTAGAAGCTAGGGTAAGTAGGGATCGTATCCACAGAGAGCGAGAGGTTAAATGCACGTATTCGAGCGACTAGCATTGTAATTTAAATAGTTCGAAAAGATTGATTGGTTTGTAAAAAAGGTGATTACTTGCTTTATAAAATTAACTACTTACGTGATTTGTAAAAAGAAAACTTAATGAAATTGTTTGATTAAATATAATACGAAGATACCATTCCCGGATTCCTCACTTAGCTTTGTATTTTATTTATAAACAATGTGAAGATTGCATAGACATAATCTTTTTATAATTATTATTAGATTCGATACGTGATCTTGGGCATAGTGCGTGACACGTTTGATTACTCGTCTTAATTAAATAAATAACTCGGCACGAATAATAAAATATCAACGAACTATCTTGCGAAACGCAACCAAACAAATAACATTCATTCGTTGACAATCAATACCTAAATAATAAAACCATGCAAACATAAGAAAATCGTTCATAAAATTAAACACTTAGCGTTGTGCTTCCTCCGAGAATGATTATTGCAAGATTAGCCGGACATCGTCGGTGTAATACTCCAGAGTTGTGTATCCATCTTCATAGCAAATGTCGTAGCTTGGCTCGTGTGCTCTTCGTACTTGTGTGTGCTCAAACGGGGTCTCTTTCCTAAGCTTTTCTCTCCAAAAAAATGATCACTCTTTTAATCTTTGACTTTTGTATTTATAGGAAAAGCAGGAAACCCTAAAAAACGGCTGGAAATTATTTTAATGGGTTGGGCGCAGCCGTAGGCGCAGGCCTGCGCCCCCCCTGCACCTGTCTGTAAAATCGTATTTTGGCGAATTAATTTCTTCTGTTGAGCACGTGGTCTGGGTGCAGTGTTGCGCCCCTCTCTGCGCCTGGCTCTGAAATTTTGTCCTTTTTCTGCCAATTTAGACTGGATTTTATTTACCTGTACAAGCACATAATATATTCAATAGTAGCACATTCTACGACATTTTCCTCCTAAAAACAACTCTTTTACACCTAATAAACACGGTAAATTATAACCCGATCAAACTTCCCCAACTTAACCCTTGATCGTCCCGAGCAAGCAACGAACACAAGAAAAATCAAGATACAAACTGGATTATTTTCAGATATATCGTGACGTCTCTCGGATAGTTTGTTCAAAAATTCCTCACCACTATCATCCTTTTAGCTCAAGGTTATTGGAATGAATTCACGTGGGTCACTGGACCATCTTTTTCCTCGGCGCATGATGATAGCTACTGAGTTTTCTTTTCTTTTCGTTTTAGTCTTTTTCATGCAATATCTATGTTTTTCATTCAAGTTTAACGTGACTTTCTAGTTGATCCGTGTAGAAGGATTTGGGTCAGCCACTCCCAGACCAGTTGGCCTTAGGGGACTAGGCATGATGGTACCCTTCAGACTTAATTTCCTGAATCAACTAGGCCACACTTGAATTGAGGATTATATTCATGTTCAATTCCTCCCCCTTATTTCATGAATTAATAGCGGCTATTGGAACTTTTATTATTTATCGCTCGCTACAACATAATATATCCTACTTCAAATTCGGTTCACTTCTAAGTGTTTACGACTCTTTGTGTTGTGTTTAAACTCATGTAGTTACATCTTGTTACTTGAAACCGACCTAACTAACATCATCATATTTAAGTCGCAAGATCAACAATAAGGATTTAAAGGGCAATTCGATCGGATCATTTCAACGGCTTACTTCTCAAACAACCTTTCTTAAAGGAAACACATTTATTTAACAATAATAATGCATGCAAAAATAATAAATCATCCTACTAAAGAAAAAGGATCGGGAGAACCTGACTACTGTGGCGGTGGTGGCGGTCCAAAGATGCCGGCAAAGAATTCCCCGAAAGGATTCCGATATTCTTGCATGAGTGGTGCAGGCGGGTATGTGTTCGCAGGATGAACCACACTGTCCCCTCGTGTCGTGGTTGGGATTCGACCATAAGCTGGGAAGTATTGAGGCGTTCGCTCCTCAATGTTCAGCCTCTCAAAGTTCTGCCACTGATAGTCCTCGTATTGTTGGTGTGGCAATCCGGTGTTATAGTTCATATGGTCTCTTACCGCGTCAGTGTATGCCCAGTGCTGCTGGTTGTAGAATGCATTCTGAAATACCGTTGCGCGCACACCCGTGTAGATCTCATCAATGCGGCTCGTTTGGGTCTCCAACTCCTGTTGGAACTCATCCATCCTCTCAACTAAATCCTCTTGGAAGTTACCCAAACGCAGGTTCATTGCGTCTAACCGTGCGATCACCTGAGACATATCGTTGGCTCCCCCTGCGCATGTACTCGCTCTGCCTGATGCTGGTGATAGGCTTTTGCTTCTTCTACATCATATGGCTCTCGGTGCGTCTTTCCCGTGTCTGAGTCGAAAATTTCAAACCCTTGATCCGTTTGACGTAGGGTGATGCTTTGTATCATGGTTGCTGTGATGACGGTGCCGGAGACTACTCTTGGAACAGAGATGGGAGAAATAGCTGCTTGAGCCCTCAAAAACTCTGATATAAACCATCCGTGAGGAATTATCTTCCTCTCCCTTGTGTCATACATCGACCAAAGGTCGTTCATTACAATCCAAGCAAAAGCGAGGCTCGGCTCTCCTGTCATCAATGCGTATAGAATGGTTACCTCCTTGTGCCGAATCTTCGTCAAGTCACTGTCTCTCGGAAGCACATTATTGGTAACGATCTTATGCAACACTTTTGCCATGGGGCTGAGATCGTGCCTGGCATATGCCGTATACCCTGCCGCGACATTATAGTCAATTCTTAAAATTTCCGCCAGCTGTGTGGTTCATTCTCCCTCCCATGTCCTATCCGTAAATGCTAACTGCGCATCCGTCTTATACTCATAATTGAAAACCCGTGCCTCATCTGCTCCAACTCCGATATCTACTCCAAAAATTTCTCTCAAGGCTTGTGCAGTCATCGGGAAGTCATGTCCATTCACGCGCCCTATCAGTGTGAAATCGCCTCTGAATCGTCCTTCCTCTCTTCTCAATGTGTACATCCATTCCACAACCTCGTCATGGTAAATATGCTCTCCTTCCAAGTACAATACAGCCTCATATCCTAAACAGTCGAAACACCTTACTACCCCATAGTTCTCAAAGTCATCTTTTTTCACTCTCTTTTCTACTAAGACTTTCCCCGAGAATTTCTTCGTCATGAATAATTTTCGTCGTATGTTGGCCGGGTGTTGTGACAGATAGAAGTCTGGATTCCATTCTACCCTCGGTTGGGTAGAGGAACTGGCGCCTTCTCCCACACGTTGTCTTGTTCGGCGAGACATTTGCAATTACGATGACTTAAGTATATATATATATATATATATATATATATATATATATATATATATATAAATATAACATTCTCAAGTCGTTCTAATTTCACAACAAGGATTCATAACTTATAATTTATGCAACGATCATATCATATGTAACATAAAGGTGTATAACTTATGCACATCAAGCAAAACACATTGTCACATTTAACAATTTAAGCAATTTGCATAAAATAGCAACGAACTTTTCGGAAATTGACTAGCATGCCTTATTTTTTATTTGTGACCATGATTTCACTTTATATTCTACTTTGCATCATAAATTCATTAAGTTTATCTTGTTTAATTGGCCATGCAAAAGGTCAACCTAAAAGTCAAAATCAATCTCAAAACTCCATTAAAGCTTAGTTGTTCATAAAATGGTGAAAAGTTCATACCTTGCCTTTGATGAAAATGGAGGAGGAGTTAAATCTAACTTTGTAGTGAATGAGTTCCTAGCTTGATTCCTACTTCCCCAACTTGAGTTGGAAACTCAACTGTTTTGCCAAATCTTGTGTGATGTGAAGATTTATCTTGATTTCTAGTGATTTTTGTGGGCAAAAATGGGTTTTTAGTGTGAAAATATGTGAAGAAGATGAAGAAACCGTAAGGGGGGCGCAAGGGTACTCCTTGTAGGGTTTGTACAAAAATTTTCTATTTAAAACGGGATAAAAACGGGCAGGCGCAGGCCTGCGCCGGCGGCTGCGCTTGGGGGGCCTGTTCGTCTCAAAAAACTTTCGTTTTTTCAGTTGGTTGGGTGCATGCTTGGCTCGATAATTTTACATTTTGTCAATAAAAACTTATGGTTTTCAAGCATTTTTCTTGAAGTATTAACACATTTATGTGTTTCCCCTTCCCCAACTTAGAAAAATTATGGCGTCCTCGACAATAAGAGAGCATAAAAATAGTTCGATTAAATGAGCAGTATGTGGAGTATGAATTTATCATAAGTAATAGTCCTACTAAGTTCGGCATGAAAATGTTTTGATGTCCTACAATTACCGATGCCAACATAAACACCGAGAACTCAATTGTTTACGGCCCAAGGCCAATTACACAACCAAAAGTGAATTGTTTAAGTATCAAGAGCCATTGTTTGTTAGCGGAAATCACACGGAACAACTTTGTCAATACTCGTCGGGAGAGGTCATGTGCGAGGTACGGGCGGAGGTGGTGTGGGAACTTCGGCGGCCGACAACCCGCTCTCATCCACCCGAGAGTGGAGGCTAGAGAGCCAGCGGGAGTGAGCTCCCACCGAAATCCTATGGACATTGAAATCATGCTTGAGTTTGTCGACCTCCAAAAGAACCGCCTTGTCGCTGCTAGTAGTCCCTCGACAGCATCTTTAATCGCCTTAAGACGTGCCTCCAAAACATCATTCTCTGAAGGTTGTGAATGTGACGGTCCTCCCTCATCGTTACGATCCTCAACAAGCCTAGCCTTTCCTTTCTCAAGAGTCTTCTCATACACATAAAATGAACGAGCTGCGGGGATGATGGAAACTGAACCATGAGCTGGGTCCCGAATCAGAAAAGTATCCTAAACTTGTTCAAACATTAGTCCAGCCATGGTGTGTCTCGAGAACCACACATCATTCGGCCCTAACAAACGTGGGCTAGATCCCTCAGAAATGACTCCCTTGTTGATGAACAACTCGCTTAACATACGGCCATAGGGGATTTCCATTGGTGTTTTCGACAAAGTAGCTTCCCATATGGTTTGCATCATTATGTATGCGAGGGAGATAGTTGGTTTACCAGTAATAAGGGCATGAATGAGTATCACCTCTCTTGTACGGACAGCGGTGGTATTTGAGGATCGTGGTAAGATATTGAAAACAATAATTTTCCAAAGCACCTTCGCCCATGACCGTAGATCACCTCGGTAGTACTTAGAGTAAACCCGTGCCTGCTCAATAGTGAGGTTGAACACCTCAGTCAATTTCTTTGCCCACCCTTCAGAATGTCGTAAGACACCACTTGACAAATCTCGTTCGGTCCAGAATTCTCTTGCTACAAGTATTTCAGTATCGAAGTCAAAATAGTTACATAGCTCCGACCTCGAAACTATCACTTCCTTCCCATCAATGCACCCCCTGAGTTCGAAATCATGCTCCAAATCACCCTCCCTACGAATGAGAGATCGCATCCACTCACGAATCTCATACTCGTGAACATAGGGTGTCTCAAATCTCAAAGCACCCGACCATCGTATTCGGTCAAAACTTTCTATAATTCTGAAGTTCTTAAAATCATATTCTTTCAATGTTTTCTCAATGTAGAAGTGGGTGGGTGGTTCTGAGACAGGTGGTGATGGTGGAGGCGAAGGATATTCTATGTTAATCGGAATGGGCATGTGAACGCGCATACGTGGGGTGCGGGTTATGCGGCGACGAGAACTTCCTGAAAATTGTTGTGCCATCTATATATATAAATATATATATATATATATATATATATATATATATATATATATATATATATATATATATATATATATATATATATATACATATATATAGGAAAAATGGATTTTAGCACGACTAACTTTACATGATGGCACATAATTATGCAAATCTCGATGGATTTCGAAGAAACCGGTGAGATAATCATAACCGAAATGTTAAGTGTGAAGGATTCCGCGGAGAGTAATATATAACAACTACGAAATTAACATTCTCCTTGGATTTGTCTCATATGCATGAAAAATGAGGGGTACGTAGCATGGCAAGATTTATGTACATGTCGTGAATTGCATGATTATGAGCAACAAATATAACGATTAAAAGCACGAATCATGGAAATGTGGTGTAATAACATGTTTATACTAATTTTAGCATGGAGAGTGGTGAACCTAAACTTAACGACATCACTATTGTAGATCTTCTAAGCACATCACACATAGAAATTCCTCAAAATCCATACTTAGAAATTAAAGATAAAATCATGAAACGCTAATATTCTAGGAATTTCTACGAAAATAATGACATAGTAAGCATCTAAACATACTCTCCATCTTTTTGAAATTAGGGCAGAAACATAGGTCAAAATAAAGTAGCATTTCTTGCTTGAAGAGAAGAACAATGGAGGAATAGTTGACTTACATTGATGAAATGAGCAAAGAGATGAAGAGATTTTGACAAGACTTCCTGTTCGTTGAAGATTTGAGAGCAAAAATGGGGCAAAAATTCGGAGTTTTGGAGAGAAAATGGGAAGAATGATGTGAAAAAGGGTTAAAAACCGCTGGTGTTCATCGGGGCGCAGGCGCAGGTGCACCCTTGCGCCGGCCAGTGCGCTTGAGGCGCAGGCCTGCGCTGGCCGGTGCGCTGCCCTGCTGCCAGGTGATTTTTGTGTGCGCTGTTTGTAGTGTTTGGTCCCCCCAAAAGCTAACGAATTTACGTACAATATACTGATTTCCTCCTTGATTTTTCCATGTTTTTCGTCGTTCTTCGTTTTCGGATTTGCACCCGCTGATGATAATTTTTCCCCAACTTAGTCGGATATTACGTGTAGCATTATATTGTAGGATGAAACATTATTTAGCTAAGTGTTTTACGGGAGTGATTAACTAAGGCATATTAAAATCTATTCTAATTCTAAAAGTAAAAACACACTTTCGTAGTGAAAACGATTGCACTTAGCACGTGCAACAAGCCTTTAAACCCCTAGGTAGCCCGAGTGGACGAGTTATAGTCTCGTGAGGGTTTCTTTGGAACACACCCACAAAGTTCGCTGGATTGCCTTCCAGAAAGCGCTAAGTTTAATGTCTTCAGCCAGACATTTTGCAACTCTTAATATTTAAGTGATATCTTCCAAGACCATTGTCTCTGATGATATAAAATCGTTATCAGCCCATTGTACAAACGATTTTAATTGATGTCCGTTCACTTTAAATGGTTCACCGCCTTTTGGTCTATTATTTCTATTGCACCTTGAGGATATACGTTAGTAACTGTGTAAGGACCTGACCACTTACTTTTTACTTTACCTGGGAAGAGTCACAGGCGTGCGTTGAATAGCCAAACTTTGTCACCTTTATTAAACACCTTTCTTTTAATTAGTTGATCGTGGAATGCTTTTGTCTTTTCTTTATATATTTAGCACTTTCATAAGCTTCCTTACGTATTTCTTCTAATTTGTTTAATTGGTGTTTTCGATTTATACCGGCAGCTGTGAAATTGAGATTTGCATTTTTAATTGCCCATAAGGCTCGATGTTCTAGCTCAACCGGAAGATGACATAATTTCCCATATACTAACTTATAGGGAGACATGCCAATAGGGGTTTTAAATGCCGTACGATATGCCCAAAGTGCGTCATCTAATCGTGTTGACCAGTCTTTCCTATCAGGTCGTACCGTTTTCTCTAATATGCGCTTAACTTCCCTATTAGACACTTCTACCTGTCCACTAGTTTTGGGGTGATATGGGGTTGCTATCTTATGGGTTACTCCGTAGTGCTTAAGTAGTTTGCTAAAGTACATATTTTTGAAATGAGAACCCACATCACTGATTATAGCTCTAGGAATTCCGTGACGAGAAAATATATTTCTTTTAACGAATTGGCATACTACGTTATGATCATTAGTTCTTGTGGCTTCGGCTTCTACCCACTTAGAGACGTAATCGACTGCCACTAGGATATATTCAAAACCGTACGACTTAGGGAAGGGTCCCATGAAGTCTATGCCCCACACATCGAAGATCTCTACTATAAGAATTGGTGTCATAGGCATTTGGTCTCGTTTTGAAATACCTCCTATTTGTTGACATCGTAAGCATGACTTAACAAACTCATATGAGTCCTTATAGATAGTCGGCCAAAAGAATCCACTTTGTAAGATTCGATGACCTGTCTTTTTAGCACAAAAGTGACCTCCACATGCATACGAATGACAGTGATTTAAAATGTCATAATGCTCATTGTCTAGAACACGTCGCCGGATAATCTGGTGTACTCCTATTTTGAATAAATCCGGTTCCTCCCAAATGTATTGTTTAGTTTGAGAGAAGAAATACTTTCTTTGATGTGAATTCCAGTGGCCTGGGATTTTCCCTGTGACAAAATAGTTCACTAAATTAGCAAACCAAGGCACTTCTGCGATAAACAGTAATTGTTCATCTGGGAAATTATCCCGAATGGAATCCAGCATATCGGTGGTGATTGCTGGCAATCTCGATAGATGATCTGCTACTACATTTTCTGAGCCCTTTTTGTCTCGAATTTCTAAATCAAACTCTTGTAGCAGTAGATCCAACGAAATAGCCGTGGTTTAGCGTCTTTCTTAGCCAAGAGATGTCGTAAGGCACTGTGATCGGAATACACAATTACCTTAGCTCCCAAAACATAATATCTAAATTTATCTAGTGCATACACTACTGCAAGCAATTCTTTTTCAGTTGTTGTGTAATTAATTTGGGCTTCAGAGAAGGTTTTGCTTGCATAGTATATTACCACAGGCTTTTTATCCACTCTTTGACCAAGGACGGCACCTACTGCGTGATCACTTGCGTCGCACATGATCTCAAAGGGCTGAGACCAATCAGGTGATTGCAGAATTGGTGCCTCCGTGAGCTTCACTTTTAATGTATCAAACGCCTCTATACATCCTTTATCAAAGTTGAAAGGTGCGTCCTTAAGGAGAAGGTTACATAAAGGGTTGGTTATGGCACTAAAGTTTTTTATAAACCTCCTATAGAAACCTGCATGTCCTAAGAAAGAACGAATTCCCTTAATATTAGTAGGAGGTGGTAACGAGGAAATTATTTGTATTTTAGCTCGATCAACCTCCATTCCCCTTTCAAAAACTACATGTCCTAGGACTACTCCCTCTTTAACCATGAAATGACTCTTCTCCCAGCTTAATTCCAAATTGGTTTCGGTACATCGCTTGAGAACTTTTACTAAATGAAAGAGACACCCTTCGAATGACTTATCAAATATAGAAAAGTCGTCCATGACGATTTCAAGAGACCCTCCGACCATGTCTGAAAATATAGCCATCATACATCGCTGGAATGTGGCCGGAGCGTTAATAATCCAAATGGCATTCTTCGGTAGCCGAATGTGCCATACGGACACGTAAAGGTCGTCTTATCTTGGTCCTCTTGGTGTATCGGGATTTGTTTATACCCCGAATAGCCATCTAAGAAGCAATAGAATTTTTGCCCTGCTAATTTTTCTACTATTTGGTCGATGAATGGCAAAGGGAAATGGTCCTTAGAGGTTGCGGCATTCAATTTTCTGTAAGCGATACATACTCTCCACCCTGTTACAGGGCGAGTTGCAATCTTTTCTCTTTCAGGAGTATCGACCACAGTGATTCCAGATTTCTTTGGAACCGTCTGTGTAGGACTAACCCATTGGCTATCTGATATCGGATAAATAATTCCAGCATCTAGCCATTTTAGTACTTCCTTCTTCACTACCTCTCTAAGGTTGGGATTTAGCCTTCTCTGAGCATCTCTGCTCGGCTTAGCTGTCGGATCGGTTATAATCCTGTGCATGCACACTGTTGGGCTAATCCCCTTAAGGCCTGCTATGGTCCAGCCTACCGCTTCCTTATATCTCATTAAACTTCTAATAAAGCCTTTTCTTGTGCAGCAGTAAGATCTGTTGCAATGATTACGGGCAATGTACTCTCAGGGCCAAGAAAAGCGTATTTGAGATGAGATGGAAGTGGTTTCAACTCTAACTTGGGTGGTTGCTCTAGAGATGGTTTTGCTGATGGTGGAAGATCAGTAGAAAGTTTCTCGATCTTTGTCCATGGTGGTTGAGTAGAATCCACTGACTGAACACGTTCAAGTTCGAACTCCTTAGCTTCAGGCATATTGTCTAACTTATGTTCATTATAGTACAAAAGCAGCTATACTGGATCTTTACATGTTATTGTTGATAATTGTTGTTGTATTAAATCATCAACTAAGTCTATCATGTAGCACTCTGAATCCAATGGTGCATTAGGTACATTATTAAAGTCATTGAGTCGGAGTTTGCGGTTTCCGAATGCTATGTCTAAGGCACTTGTCCTACAATTGATCTGAGCATTGATTGTAGCTAAGAAGGGACATCCTAATATGATTGCCGGTTGCCTTTCTTTATAAGTACTGTCCGAATCCAACACTAAGAAATCTACTAGATAATAGAAATCTTCGACCTTAACAATTACATCTGATAACATCCCCCGTGGTACTTTGGTGGACCTATATGCTAATTGTAGGATGACATCTGTTGTCTGTAGGGTGCCTAGATCATGTTGGTCAAATAAATTACCAGGTAAGCTGTTTACACTTGCCCCTAAGTCTAGAAGTGCCTTTTTAATTTGAATATCGCCGATAGTCACCGGGATCAAGGGTGATCCTGGATCTTTTAATTTAGGCGGCAGTGAGCTAGTGATAACTGCACTGACTTGTTCAGTGAGGTTGATTTGCTTTTGAAGAGATATTTTGAATTTACGTTTCTGAGTAGAAAGGTCTTTTAGGAACTTAGCATAAGAAGGGACTTGCTGAATAGCTTTAATAAAGGGAATGTTAATTTTAACTTGATTAAAGATGTCCCATAATTCTTCATTTTTAGGTCTTTTCTTACCATAAGGAAATGATGCCGGATTTTCTAAGGTCGTTGGGTAAGGAGCAATTTTAGTATTGGAACTGCCTTCCCCATCTTTAGTCTCGACTGGTTTCTTGGCTTCTATTTCCTTAAAGGTTACTTTCTTAATCTTTGTTTCTACCTTTGAGTCCGATTTAGGTGGTTCTTCTTCATAGGCAATTTCTACCTCATCGTCTGTCTCACTTTCCTTAGGCATTTCTATCTTATTATCTACTTCCTTTCCACTCCTAAGGGTAGTGACTTTGTTAACTTCATTCACTTCGTTGACTTCGTATTTCTTTTCCTTGCCATGGTGGTGCGATGGATTAAATGTGGTATTACTTGGAAGCTTCCCTTCTTCTCGCTTAGTTAAGGACTCTGCAATTTGTCCCATTTGCCTTCCAAGCATCTCCATAGTTTTTGCTTGAACCATCGTTTGTTGTTTCATGAATTCCATAAATTCGGAAAACTCTTTCGAGTTCCCCGACACTGGTCGTGAATCATGTTCTTCTTTAGGGTCTTGACGTTTATAGTACTAATCATCCTTCGTATCCGAGGTCGATCCATACTGAAAGTCTCGGTTTTGTTGACGAGGTTGCTCATATCTTGGCTTCGGGGGAGCATCATTGTCTTGATTATCCCTCCAACTAAATTTCTGGTGTTTTCTCCATCCCAGATTGTAGGTTTCCGAGTATGGATTCTCCCGTTCTCTTCGTTGTCGAATGCCAAAAGCTTCATTCACATACTCTTCGTAGGCGAAGGTATGTGGGCAATTCTCGGTTGGATGAGAAGGGTCTCCACAAGTGACACAACAGACCTGTGCCACTGTAGCCTTTCCCATTCCCTTCATCAACAAGTCCATCTTTTTGCTTAGTTCGGAGATATCAGATTTAACTTCCTTTTTCCATGCGTTGTCTATGCCCAGAACTTGGACACCAACACTACTATCCGAACCCACTTAGACTTTTAAACCTTTGGTTAACTGGGTTAATAATTCCCAGGCTTCGTCATCTTCCTTAGCTAAAAAGGTTCCGCCTGAAGCAGCGGTGATCATATTCCTACTTTCTTGACTAACCCCATCGAAAAAGGTTTTAATTAACATCCATTTAGGAATTTAATGGTGAGGGCATGTTCTTAGAAATTCATTTAACCTATTAAAGGCTTCATGGAATTGTTCCCCAATTTTCTGTTTAAATCCAGTTATTTCTTTACGTTTTTCTGTAGTTTTGCTAATTGGGTAGTATTCTGTTAGAAATTCTTTTTTCATTTAATCCCAGTTAGTTATACTATCAGTGGGTGACACAAACCAGTTTTTCGCCCTTTCCTTCAAGGAAAAAGGAAAGAGTCTAAGTTTGAGTGCGTCTACCGTCGTTCCCCTAACGTGATTGGCCTTACATATGACAGTGAATTCGGCTAAATGCTCATATGGTTCTTCGATTGGTGCTCCGCGAAAAACGGGTAAGATGCTAAATAGCTGTGGCCTAATCTCAGGTTCATTCTCGTTGATTGGGTAAAGAATGGGTGATGGATCAGGGATATCACCCGGCCTATAATGGGATTCTACGGTTCTACGGTTTCCCATCGGTCTTTGGTTTTGTTGGACGTCGACAAGAATGTTATCGACGTTCTCGTCTTCCGAACTAATTACTTCTTCTTCCACATTTACTTTAGGAGCAATATTTTTTATTTCGTTTGCTAGAGTTGTGGCTCGCCTATTAGATCTAGCAGTTTTTTTGATTTCTGGATCAAACTTCAGGGGTGAAATTCTTCCAAAGTAACTTGTGTGCATAAACCTATGAGGGCTAGATGAAGATATAGAATTAGATACTTTCTTTTTGGTGAGAATCGAAGCTTGCGCCACGATTCCCTTTTTCTTAATAAAACTAAGGCAATAATTAAAGCTTAAAAACTAATTAAGTAGAATAATAGCTAATAAATAAATAAATTCAAATTAAAGCAAATAAGCAAATAATTTGAAACAAACTAAATTAATCTAGACAAAACTAAGTAACTAAATTAAAGCTAATTACTAAAATACGTGACTTTAAGCGCAACTGCTCCCCGGCAACGGCGCCAAAATTTGATGCGAGTGTCGTTAACCCGTAAAAAATAACCACTAAATACCTTAGAAGCTAGGGTAAGTAGGGATCGTATCCACAAAGAGCGAGAGGTTAAATGCACATATTCGAGCGACTAGCGTTGTAATTTAAATAGTTCGACAAGATTGATTGGTTTGTAAAATAGGTGATTACTTGATTTATAAAATTAACTACTTACGTGATTTGTAAAAAGAAAACTTAATGAAATTGTTTGATTAAATATAATACGAAGATAACCATTCCCGGATTCCACACTTAGCTTTGTATTTTATTTATAAATGATGTGAAGATTACATAGACATAATCTTTTTATAATTATTATTAGATTCGTTACGTGATCTTGGGCATAGTGCGTGACACGTTTGATTACTCGTCTTAATTAAATAAATAACTCGGCACGAATAATAAAATATCAACGAACTATCTTGCGTAACGCAACCAAACAAATAACATTCATTCGTTCACAATCAAAACATAAATAATAAAACCATGCAAACATAAGAAAATCGTTCATAAAATTAAACACTTAGCGTTGTGCTTCCTCCGAGAATGATTATTGCAAGATTAGCCGGACATCGTTGGTGTAATACTCCAGCGTTGTGTATCCATCTTCATAGCAAATGTCGTAGCTTGGCTCGTGTGCTCTTCGTACTTGTGTGCGCTCAAACGGGGTTTCTTTCCTAAGCTTTTCTCTCCAAAAAAACGACCTCTCTTTTAATCTCTGACTTTTGTATTTATAGGAAAAGCTGGAAACCCTAAAAAACGGCTGGAAATTATTTTAATGGGCTGGGCGCAGCCGTAGGCGCAGGCTTGCGCCCCATGCAAACATAAGAAAATCGTTCATAAAATTAAACACTTAGCGTTGTGCTTCCTCCGAGAATGATTATTGCAAGATTAGCCAGACATCGTTGGTGTAATACTCCAGCGTTGTGTATCCATCTTCATAGCAAATGTCGTAGCTTGGCTCGTGTGCTCTTCGTACTTGTGTGCGCTCAAACGGGGTTTCTTTCCTAAGCTTTTCTCTCCAAAAAAACGACCTCTCTTTTAATCTCTGACTTTTGTATTTATAGGAAAAGCTGGAAACCCTAAAAAACGGCTGGAAATTATTTTAATGGGCTGGACGCAGCCGTAGGCGCAGGCTTGCGCCCCCCTGCGCCTGTTTGTAAAATCCGTATTTTGGCGAATTAATTTCTTCTGTTGAGCACGTGGTCTGGGCGAAGCGAAGGGCTGCGCCCCTCTCTGCGACTGGCTCTGAAAATTTGTCCTTTTTCTGCCAATTTAGACTGGATTTTATTTACCTGTACAAGCACATAATATATTCAATAGTAGCACATTCTACGACATTTTCCTCCTTAAAACAACTCTTTTACACCTAATAAACACGGTAAATTATAACCCGATCAGTGACACTAATCATACACTAATACACTTACTTAACATTAATGATGCAAGACTAAAACAAATCATTAAACAAATACATTCGAAAGTATTTATGAATTTACATAGAAAGGAAAATACAAGAATACATTCTAAATACATTTATACAAAAAAAATGAAAATACATCAAGATATCTTCTAAAAATCTGCCCATAGGGAGGTAGAAGTAGGTTTTGACTTCATTTTTATAATACACACTTCCATAACCCATCAAAGTCAAATCCTTTTCACCATCTTCTTTCATATCATCCAACACTCCACTCAACCTCCACTTTGATGATTATTTTTCTCTATAAATAGAGAGATCATTTCTCATTCATCCTCACACCTTTACAAGAGCAAAACCTCTTGTTGGTACACCCTGTGTTACGATAGCAGTCTAGGTGATCCAACATTGTGGTTTAGCAAGTATTAGATATATATGTTTATATATGGTTGATAATTATTATTGGTTGTGTGTTTGAACTTGATGTAACATATTACAAGAAGTTCAAACATCAAGATCAAAGATAAAATCAATCATAAAGGTAAAAACATATGTTTCAATACTAAGTGGAGTATGTGAAAAAGTAGATTTGAAATGTCTAAGGACCAAGATTCGAATCTAGGTCAGATTCGAATGGGTCAGTTAGACAGATTCGAATATGCTTACTTAGGCAGATTCGAGAGTGTCAGTGAGGACAAACTCGAATGGGCCTTGGGCCGGATTCGAGTTTGGCCCATGACAGACTCGAATTAGCCTTTATAATTAGGGATAGACTCGAAATATTATCACACTTTTTGCAGAATTCGAGAGTGATTAAGCATTAAGCGATTTCGCGTTTATCATCAGTGTTAGTGTCGTTTCGGAGAGAATCTTCTGGTAGGTGCGTTCTTGTGTAGTTCGTGCAGCTCGTTCATAGTCTCTGTGTTTCTGTTGAGTGTTGTTACCGTCTACCGGTTAACGAGGATTCCGCACTCGTTGACGGTTCCGCGTCTAGATAGATCTGTGTTTGGTAGACCTTACAAGTGGTATTAGAGACTACGGGGTGTTCTTCGTGTTCATCTAGATATATCCTAGGTTTCTTGACGCTTTTGGACGGTTTTTCCCTCATCTTCGTGTTTTTCGTGTTAGTAGAGCTTAGCAAATTGTCATCCGGGAAATACTTCGTGTTTTTCACGTTTTTTATCGAAATCATTATTTTTCGTTGGAAAAATATTGATTTAAACTGCAAAACGTAAAGAAATCGAAGTGTTAGCCATTTTTCGAGTTTGCGGCGCTCGAATCTATTAGGAGTAATTAGGGTTTCACTTAGTCTCGAGTAATTAGGGTTTCACTTAGTCTCGAGTCTAACCAAATCCGCTCCCCGGCAACGGCGCCAAAATTTGATGCGAGTGTCGTTAACCCGTAAAAAATAACCACTAAATACCTTAGAAGCTAGGGTAAGTAGGGATCGTATCCACAAAGAGCGAGAGGTTAAATGCACATATTCGAGCGACTAGCGTTGTAATTTAAATAGTTCGACAAGATTGATTGGTTTGTAAAATAGGTGATTACTTGATTTATAAAATTAACTACTTACGTGATTTGTAAAAAGAAAACTTAATGAAATTGTTTGATTAAATATAATACGAAGATAACCATTCCCGGATTCCACACTTAGCTTTGTATTTTATTTATAAATGATGTGAAGATTACATAGACAAAATCTTTTTATAATTATTATTAGATTCGTTACGTGATCTTGGGCATAGTGCGTGACACGTTTGATTACTCGTCTTAATTAAATAAATAACTCGGCACGAATAATAAAATATCAACGAACTATCTTGCGTAACGCAACCAAACAAATAACATTCATTCGTTCACAATCAAAACATAAATAATAAAACCATGCAAACATAAGAAAATCGTTCATAAAATTAAACACTTAGCGTTGTGCTTCCTCCGAGAATGATTATTGCAAGATTAGCCGGACATCGTTGGTGTAATACTCCAGCGTTGTGTATCCATCTTCATAGCAAATGTCGTAGCTTGGCTCGTGTGCTCTTCGTACTTGTGTGCGCTCAAACGGGGTTTCTTTCCTAAGCTTTTCTCTCCAAAAAAACGACCTCTCTTTTAATCTCTGACTTTTGTATTTATAGGAAAAGTTGGAAACCCTAAAAAACGGCTGGAAATTATTTTAATGGGCTGGGCGCAGCCGTAGGCGCAGGCTTGCGCCCCATGTAAACATAAGAAAATCGTTCATAAAATTAAACACTTAGCGTTGTGCTTCCTCCGAGAATGATTATTGCAAGATTAGCCGGACATCGTTGGTGTAATACTCCAGCGTTGTGTATCCATCTTCATAGCAAATGTCGTAGCTTGGCTCGTGTGCTCTTCGTACTTGTGTGCGCTCAAACGGGGTTTCTTTCCTAAGCTTTTCTCTCCAAAAAAACGACCTCTCTTTTAATCTCTGACTTTTGTATTTATAGGAAAAGCTGGAAACCCTAAAAAACGGCTGGAAATTATTTTAATGGGCTGGACGCAGCCGTAGGCGCAGGCTTGCGCCCCCCTGCGCCTGTTTGTAAAATCCGTATTTTGGCGAATTAATTTCTTCTGTTGAGCACGTGGTCTGGGCGAAGCGAAGGGCTGCGCCCCTCTCTGCGACTGGCTCTGAAAATTTGTCCTTTTTCTGCCAATTTAGACTGGATTTTATTTACCTGTACAAGCACATAATATATTCAATAGTAGCACATTCTACGACATTTTCCTCCTTAAAACAACTCTTTTACACCTAATAAACACGGTAAATTATAACCCGATCAGTGACACTAATCATACACTAATACACTTACTTAACATTAATGATGCAAGACTAAAACAAATCATTAAACAAATACATTCGAAAGTATTTATGAATTTACATAGAAAGGAAAATACAAGAATACATTCTAAATACATTTATACAAAAAAAATGAAAATACATCAAGATATCTTCTAAAAATCTGCCCATAGGGAGGTAGAAGTAGGTTTTGACTTCATTTTTATAATACACACTTCCATAACCCATCAAAGTCAAATCCTTTTCACCATCTTCTTTCATATCATCCAACACTCCACTCAACCTCCACTTTGATGATTATTTTTCTCTATAAATAGAGAGATCATTTCTCATTCATCCTCACACCTTTACAAGAGCAAAACCTCTTGTTGGTACACCCTGTGTTACGATAGCAGTCTAGGTGATCCAACATTGTGGTTTAGCAAGTATTAGATATATATGTTTATATATGGTTGATAATTATTATTGGTTGTGTGTTTGAACTTGATGTAACATATTACAAGAAGTTCAAACATCAAGATCAAAGATAAAATCAATCATAAAGGTAAAAACATATGTTTCAATACTAAGTGGAGTATGTGAAAAAGTAGATTTGAAATGTCTAAGGACCAAGATTCGAATCTAGGTCAGATTCGAATGGGTCAGTTAGACAGATTCGAATATGCTTACTTAGGCAGATTCGAGAGTGTCAGTGAGGACAAACTCGAATGGGCCTTGGGCCGGATTCGAGTTTGGCCCATGACAGACTCGAATTAGCCTTTATAATTAGGGATAGACTCGAAATATTATCACACTTTTTGCAGAATTCGAGAGTGATTAAGCATTAAGCGATTTCGCGTTTATCATCAGTGTTAGTGTCGTTTCGGAGAGAATCTTCTGGTAGGTGCGTTCTTGTGTAGTTCGTGCAGCTCGTTCATAGTCTCTGTGTTTCTGTTGAGTGTTGTTACCGTCTACCGGTTAACGAGGATTCCGCACTCGTTGACGGTTCCGCGTCTAGATAGATCTGTGTTTGGTAGACCTTACAAGTGGTATTAGAGACTACGGGGTGTTCTTCGTGTTCATCTAGATATATCCTAGGTTTCTTGACGCTTTTGGACGGTTTTTCCCTCATCTTCGTGTTTTTCGTGTTAGTAGAGCTTAGCAAATTGTCATCCGGGAAATACTTCGTGTTTTTCACGTTTTTTATCGAAATCATTATTTTTCGTTGGAAAAATATTGATTTAAACTGCAAAACGTAAAGAAATCGAAGTGTTAGCCATTTTTCGAGTTTGCGGCGCTCGAATCTATTAGGAGTAATTAGGGTTTCACTTAGTCTCGAGTAATTAGGGTTTCACTTAGTCTCGAGTCTAACCAAATCCGCTCCCCGGCAACGGCGCCAAAATTTGATGCGAGTGTCGTTAACCCGTAAAAAATAACCACTAAATACCTTAGAAGCTAGGGTAAGTAGGGATCGTATCCACAAAGAGCGAGAGGTTAAATGCACATATTCGAGCGACTAGCGTTGTAATTTAAATAGTTCGACAAGATTGATTGGTTTGTAAAATAGGTGATTACTTGATTTATAAAATTAACTACTTACGTGATTTGTAAAAAGAAAACTTAATGAAATTGTTTGATTAAATATAATACGAAGATAACCATTCCCGGATTCCACACTTAGCTTTGTATTTTATTTATAAATGATGTGAAGATTACATAGACAAAATCTTTTTATAATTATTATTAGATTCGTTACGTGATCTTGGGCATAGTGCGTGACACGTTTGATTACTCGTCTTAATTAAATAAATAACTCGGCACGAATAATAAAATATCAACGAACTATCTTGCGTAACGCAACCAAACAAATAACATTCATTCGTTCACAATCAAAACATAAATAATAAAACCATGCAAACATAAGAAAATCGTTCATAAAATTAAACACTTAGCGTTGTGCTTCCTCCGAGAATGATTATTGCAAGATTAGCCGGACATCGTTGGTGTAATACTCCAGCGTTGTGTATCCATCTTCATAGCAAATGTCGTAGCTTGGCTCGTGTGCTCTTCGTACTTGTGTGCGCTCAAACGGGGTTTCTTTCCTAAGCTTTTCTCTCCAAAAAAACGACCTCTCTTTTAATCTCTGACTTTTGTATTTATAGGAAAAGTTGGAAACCCTAAAAAACGGCTGGAAATTATTTTAATGGGCTGGGCGCAGCCGTAGGCGCAGGCTTGCGCCCCATGTAAACATAAGAAAATCGTTCATAAAATTAAACACTTAGCGTTGTGCTTCCTCCGAGAATGATTATTGCAAGATTAGCCGGACATCGTTGGTGTAATACTCCAGCGTTGTGTATCCATCTTCATAGCAAATGTCGTAGCTTGGCTCGTGTGCTCTTCGTACTTGTGTGCGCTCAAACGGGGTTTCTTTCCTAAGCTTTTCTCTCCAAAAAAACGACCTCTCTTTTAATCTCTGACTTTTGTATTTATAGGAAAAGCTGGAAACCCTAAAAAACGGCTGGAAATTATTTTAATGGGCTGGGCGCAGCCGTAGGCGCAGGCTTGCGCCCCCCTGCGCCTGTTTGTAAAATCCGTATTTTGGCGAATTAATTTCTTCTGTTGAGCACGTGGTCTGGGCGAAGCGAAGGGCTGCGCCCCTCTCTGCGACTGGCTCTGAAAATTTGTCCTTTTTCTGCCAATTTAGACTGGATTTTATTTACCTGTACAAGCACATAATATATTCAATAGTAGCACATTCTACGACATTTTCCTCCTTAAAACAACTCTTTTACACCTAATAAACACGGTAAATTATAACCCGATCAGTGACACTAATCATACACTAATACACTTACTTAACATTAATGATGCAAGACTAAAACAAATCATTAAACAAATACATTCGAAAGTATTTATGAATTTACATAGAAAGGAAAATACAAGAATACATTCTAAATACATTTATACAAAAAAAAAATGAAAATACATCAAGATATCTTCTAAAAATCTGCCCATAGGGAGGTAGAAGTAGGTTTTGACTTCATTTTCATAATACACACTTCCATAACCCATCAAAGTCAAATCCTTTTCACCATCTTCTTTCATATCATCCAACACTCCACTCAACCTCCACTTTGATGATTATTTTTCTCTATAAATAGAGAGATCATTTCTCATTCATCCTCACACCTTTACAAGAGCAAAACCTCTTGTTGGTACACCCTGTGTGACGATAGCAGTCTAAGTGATCCAACATTGTGGTTTAGCAAGTATTAGATATATATGTTTATATATGGTTGATAATTATTATTGGTTGTGTGTTTGAACTTGATGTAACATATTACAAGAAGTTCAAACATCAAGATCAAAGATAAAATCAATCATAAAGGTAAAAACATATGTTTCAATACTAAGTGGAGTATGTGAAAAAGTAGATTTGAAATGTCTAAGGACCAAGATTCGAATCTAGGTCAGATTCGAATGGGTCAGTTAGACAGATTCGAATATGCTTACTTAGGCAGATTCGAGAGTGTCAGTGAGGACAAACTCGAATGGGCCTTGGGCGGGATTCGAGTTTGGCCCATGACAGACTCGAATTAGCCTTTATAATTAGGGATAGACTCGAAATATTATCACACTTTTTGCAGAATTCGAGAGTGATTAAGCATTAAGCGATTTCGAGTTTATCATCAGTGTTAGTGTCGTTTCGGAGAGAATCTTCTGGTAGGTGCGTTCTTGTGTAGTTCGTGCAGCTCGTTCATAGTCTCCGTGTTTCTGTTGAGTGTTGTTACCGTCTACCCGTTAACGAGGATTCCGCACTCGTTGACGGTTCCGCGTCTAGATAGATCTGTGTTTGGTAGACCTTACAAGTGGTATTAGAGCCTACGGGGTGTTCTTCGTGTTCTTCGTGTTCATCTAGATATATCCTAGGTTTCTTGACGCTTTTGGACGGTTTTTCCCTCATCTTCGTGTTTTTCGTGTTAGTAGAGCTTAGCAAATTGTCATCCGGGAAATACTTCGTGTTTTTCACGTTTTTGATCGAAATCATTATTTTTCGTTGGAAAAATATTGATTTAAACTGCAAAACGTAAAGAAATCGAAGTGTTAGCCATTTTTTGAGTTTGCGGCGCTCGAATCTATTAGGAGTAATTAGGGTTTCACTTAGTCTCGAGTCTAACCAAATCCGCTCCATTCGAGTTTCATACAGAGTGTTTTCGAATCTAATTCGAGTCTGTGCTAGTTTCGAATAGGTTCTCGAGTCTGCTGACATTCGAGTTTGATTCGAATCTGGACTAGTTTCGAATAGGGCTTCGAATCTACTAAGTGTTCGAGTTTGCCTTGACCTTCGAGTTTAAGAGACTTTCGAATCTGCCATCAATTTCGAACCTAATTGAATTATCAAACTTAATCTAATTTAGTCCCAAATAAATTTAAACAAAATTATATTCGAGTCTACCTAGATTCGAAAGAATTAATTCAAATTAGTTTCGAAATAAATTAATTAAGTTCAATTCAATTACTCTCGAAACGATGTCAAATCTTCAAAAGTTTCTAGAAATGGATCACGAGGTCGGGAAGGCAAACACTCCGCCTAAGCTGATGAAACTCGAGGATTACTATTGGTGGAAACATCGGTTTGCCGATTTTGTGCGTTTCAATGACATGCGCATGTGGGTATGTATTGACGAAGGATACATTCCACCTATTTCTGAAGTTGAAGGTCGTCAGAGAGTCTTATCATACCAAATGATGAAGGAGGATGATAAGAAACTGTATGAAGCCGAGAACAAAGCTTTCTCGATAATTCGAATGGCGTTGACTCAGGATATACTACACACATTTCGGACTCAAAAGACATCTAAGGAACTTTGGGAGTCGCTAGAAAAAAGGTGTGAGGGTAATCCTAGGGTTCGAAGAAAGCGTATGGAGCTGTTGAAACAACAGTTTGCTATTTTCCAGGCGTTGAAGGATGAAAAGTTGGATGATACTATCACCCGCTTTTATCATCTATTGACGGAGCTTGAAAGTCACGGGATTGAGTATAATGATACTGAGAAAAACAATAAGTTTCTCGATACCTTACCAGCCAAATGGGCAATGTATGTGGCAATGATCAAGCTTAATGAAGACAAGTATTATACCCAATCTTTGGAGGATATTGTGGGAACGTTGCGAGCTTATCATTTCGAGCTACTGAAGGCCGAAACGGATTACGAACAAGTCCAGAATCCAGCGATGTATTTTGGAAAATCAACAAAACCTTCAGTCGCAGCTGATCTGAAGACTGCTATAGCATTTTTTGTAACATCCGGCATTGAACCAGGTTAGCAACAACGACCTAATTAGTATTTAATGGCCAATTATAACCTAATCAGTGGTCATTAGAAATTAACCAAAGTGATTAACAAGGTTCATGAAGAAATTCAACTCAATTCGAATCAAATTCATCGGCGCGATGAATCGGGAAATCAGTTAATCCGATCGATTTACGATATGAGGGATTAATTCAACTAAGTATATAATTAAATTATGTTAGTGACAATAATCATACACTAATACAATTACTTAACATTAATTATGCAAGACTAAAACAATTCATTAAAACAATGCATCCATAAGTATTTATAAAATTTCAAGAAAAGGGAAAATACAAGAATACATTTCTAAATACATTTATACAAAAAAAAAAATGAAAATACTTGGATATACACCTAAGGGCCGGCCATTAGGCCATATGGTGTATTAGAAGTTGACTTTTATTTAAATAATATTACTTTAAACACCATCATTTTGTTAAAAAGTGCACTCAACTTTTGTCTCTCATGCCTTTCATCATTTGAAAGACCAAACATTTCTCTATAAATAGGAAGGCAATTCATTCATTTTATTCACACCAAAATCTTCTTTTCTCCTCTCTTAGAACCGGCCACATACACACACATCACAAACTTTGGCATTCAAGTGTTCTTCAAGTGTTCTTGGTGTTCTTCAGGTGTTCTTGGTGTTCTTCAAGTGTTTTTAGTGCAAACCTTGCAAAAGATTTCAACTTCTACTCAAAATCATGTTCCAAATACATCAAAGTAAGTAAATACTAACTTATTTCATCATACATTTATGTTTATATAAGTCTTGCATAATATATGTAATCACCAACAACAACAAGTTACATAAAAACTCAAGTTTATAAGTTTCTAAATTTTTATTTTTAAGTTGTTTCTTTAAATGTGCATATGAATATATGAACACATTATAAACATGTTAATATTATGAAAACATGTGTTATATATGTGTTATATAACTTTTATAACTTTTATACAAGTAGTCTTTGAATAAACAACAAGAATCAAAGTTGTTTTAAGTTTATAAACTACGGATTTTCGGCAGAAAATTTATATCGACTTTGAAAAATCATAACTAATTCATAACTCAACGAAATGAGTCGATTCTTGTCCCAAAAGTTAGATCTATGTCTTAACTATAGATCTGTAATTTTTCATAATTTATTTTGAAGTTTAAGACCTCCAGAAATTATTTGGGAAACCGAAAGTTTTACAGCTCAAAAATGGCCAACATAGCGTTTTTAACAAGCTTTTTCACCAACCTAAACAACTCGAAAAATGGCCGTTCTTGAGTCTAAAAATCCTTTGTATATAGTAGTTTAGTGTCCTAGACAACCAAAGTCTAAAACATTTTGGAGCTTGGTCAAAAACAGCCTCAAAGTAGGCCGAAAAACCTCCGAAAAAGCTGGAAAATTATATATATATATAAACTTGACGTTTTAAGCAAATCTTATTTATAAACTTGTAATGTTGGGTGATTTAAGACATAAAAATCTATAAATATACATATTATCATATATTAGTGATATTAAGTCCTTATTATCATTTAGGACTCGGTTAAACACCTCCGGTTTCATCACCCATCAAACAACGCACATTTGCATTTTTGCGCATATTTTGTCATCGCAATTCCGGTGAGTCTTCATAGCCCCTATTTTCACTATCTATTGGGGTGGAAATACATGCACTGTTTTCATATGGACATCAAACCTGTTTATTTCTTATATGTATTACATGTGGTTCCATTAGCCCTTATATCATGAACCGTTAATTGCATTTATTTGTAAGCGCGAATATATTGTGGATAGATCTATCGGGAGTCATGTCCCCCATTCGGGTTAGTTCGGGTCGGCTAACAGCGAGTGCATATATATTCAACACACGGTATTACGTATGGGAATACTGCATAGGGCAAACTCATTTTAATTAAGCTTCGGTTGCATGATGGTTTATGTAATACATACACGGAATTTATGATTTTATAAATTCAACTCATCTGATAATGTCCATACAACTGGTCTTTTCGCGTAAACCTATGAGCTCACCAACAATTTTTGTTGACGTATTTTAACGTGTATTTTCAGGTAATTAAGGCAAGTATGCCTCGGACGTATTTTACTTTCAAGCTTCCGCATCCATGGAGTCGCATGCATATTCAAATTAACGGAGATTTAGCTGCATTATTTTGGATATTTTAATTATGTAATTAAATCTCTGTATTTTGCGAACTCTTTTACTCATATCAGTCTATGTGAAACATTGCTATATTTTCAAGTTTCAATGATGTATTTTAAAAACGTCCATATAGTGGTCGTTCATTATGATTATGGTTACGCTTCCGCATTCGTCACGCCTCGCTGCCAACCGGGGTAGCAGGGTGTGACATTTTTCACCGGAGAAACGTCGTCACCAGCAGAGACTGATGACACACTGAACAGAGCGTTCTTAGGATTGGGAAGATCGGAAGAACCGCAGCCTCAAGCACCACAGGCATCAACATCTCAGGGCTACTCTAAGATGCCCATGAGCGCTAAATCAGCGGAAGAACATTTGAACTTGCTTGCTTCATTTGTGGCCGCGTACGGGAACTGCGTTCAAGGGAAAATTAACGATCTTGCACTCTGGGATGAAGACTATGATCAGGTCGACCCTGACGATCTTGAGGAAATGGATCTTAAATGGCAACTGGCCATGGACAGTTTTAGAATCAGTCTCAACAGCGATACCTTCCGAGTTCATCTGCCGGTCAAGCCAATCTAGCTGGTCTATTATCTAATGTCACATCAGACAGACAGCTGATGGTACTTATGACTGGAGTTCACATCCATAATCAAATGCTCGGGCTTTTATGGCTGAAGTCACGGAAAAGGGATGTGAAGGGGAAGAGCAGACCACAAGGGACAGCTGTCCGATGTGGGTGGAGAAGACGAATGATCAGACGGTTCTGGAGTTTGCCGCTCAAATGGCCAACGTGGAATCTGATAACACAAAGGTTAGTCTGACTTACTCCCTTTTTCATGAATTATGTGTGTTGTGTGTTACTTCTAATGATAGGTTGAATCTAGTCTTAGAATCACATAAAACCATAACTGCTCAAAAATGAGTCTTTAAAAGCTGATAACGCTAGCCTTAATGACATTAAGCAAGATCTTAAGGATAAGCTTAAAGCTGATGCACAAGATGTCATAGTTCTAAAGGACAAGCTGAGTGAGCAGTGCGTAAGATTAGAACTGATGTATGAGCATGTAGTGGCTTTAACCAAAGATCTTAAAACAAAAGAAGTAGAGCTAGCTGAAACAAAGGTGAAGGTAGCAGAGGCTAATAGTAAGTTAGAAAAGTTTAGGAATTCAAGTCTTAACCTAGGGAAAGTTTTAGATGCTCAATGCCAATCTAAAAAGCCTGTAGGTCTAGGATTTCATGAAATTCCTCCTCCTTTTAATGCAAACTACGTGCCTTAACCTCAGGAGAAAACTGATAAATCAGTAGATTTAGAGGACATACCTACACCTATATCTGAGCCTGTATTAGGAAATACACCTAAGGTGACTGATACAACCGTCAAGGTTAAGAAAGTCAAATTTGTGTCTTCCTCCAGTGAAACACCTGCAGGAAAACATAAAATTGATTTTAATGATCAGGATGATGAACCAGTCACAATAGATGTGCAAAAGGATCAAGACACTAGTGAGACACCTAAGTCTAAGGGCACACACAAGAAGTCCATAGATAAGATGTACTGTTTTAGATGTCAAGAAAAGGGGCATGTTGCTTCTAACTGTCCGCTTAGGAAACCTGAAGTTACACCTAAGACAGGGAAGCCAACACCAGTTAAGCCCTCAACCTGTGTGGCGAGCACTAGTAGTTCTCAGAGTACCGAGAAAACTGTGCATGCTACACCAAAACAAGTTGTGAAACAAATACCGGTTAAGGTTGGACCAAAGGAAGTGGTTAGGACTAATTCACCGAATAGAGTCGTAAATCAATCTAGGTCTGGACCTCAACAACAATATAGGAGCACAACACCTAGCAGAGCATACACTCCGGTTAGGTCACACACTCCTATTAGACATCACACACCGGTTAGAGCTCAGGGATCACAATCTGAAATGCAATACAATAGGAATTATTCAAGAGCTCCACAACAATGCCTACTCAAAGGCAAAGAGTGAATTTACATCACTCGGCACCACAACAAACTCCTGTTCAACGACCCAAGTCACCTAAAAGGCGAGATGGGTATTTGAAAGAGTTTAAGTATGTGGACGAGAATGGTATAACCAAGTCAGTTATGGCTTGGGTTCCCCGTGATAACTAACATATTTTCTTTCATGTGCAGGAGATTACCACAGGTCCAAACAACAAATGGTTCGTCGACAGTGGATGCTCCAGGCACATGACAGGGGAAAGAAGTCTCCTTACAGACTTCAAGGGTGGGAATCGGGGATTTGTATCATTCGCGGGAAACAAGGGAGGAAACATCACGGGTACCGGAGTGGTCAGTAATGGGACGATCAAGTTGGACCAAGTTTATCACGTTGATAAACTGGTTCACAATCTCATTAGTGTATCTCAAATCTGTGACAAGAAGAATTCAGTGTTGTTCACTGACACTGAAGCGTTAGTGCTAAAACCGGGATTCAAGATTCCTGAAGAATGGGTATTGATGTGGGCACCAAGGAAGAATGACTTGTACATGCTTGATATGAACAAGCCGGAGAATTCGATGGGGCCAATCTGTTTGTTATCCAAAGCTTCGGAGACGGAATCAGTGTTGTGGCACAGACGCATGACACATTTGCACCTAAGGAAAATGAATTATATAACGAAAAATGGGTTGGTGCAAGGTGTGCCTATGAAGAGCTTTCAGTTCGAGGATAACTGTCTACCATGCAAGAAGGGCAAACAACATAAGAAGACACACAAGTCCAAGACTCAGAACTCCATAACCTCTACATTCAATTTGTTGCACATGGATCTTTTCGGACCAATCAACAAAAGAAGTATAGGAGGTATTTGGTATTGTTTGGTTATCACTGACGATTACTCACGATTTTCTTGGGTTTTCTTTCAGGTACAAAGGACGAGACGGCTTCCAAGCTCATCGGGTTCTTAGACCAAGTGGAGAATTCCTACGGAACACGGGTTAAAAGAATACGTAGTGATAACGGAACTGAGTTCAAAAACACTGTAATTGGTGTATATTGCCTATCAAAGGGCATAGTGCATCAATTTTGTGCACCACATGAGCCTCAACAAAATAGGGTGGCCGAACGTAAAAACAGGACACTGATTGAGGCAGCTAGGACTATGTTGTCGGATTCAAAGCTTCCTACCATGTTTTGGGGGGAGGCAGTGAATACCGCATGTCATATTTTAAACCGGGTCCTAACTGTCAAATCTTTGAACAAAACCTGTTATGAAATTTTGAATAAACGGCCACCTAATTTAACTGGCTTCGAACCGTTTGGGGTACCATGCACTTTATTGCGTACAAAACATCAACCGAAGTTTGGAGAAAAGGCTGACGAAGGATACTTCCTAGGTTATGTGCCGAACTCACCAAACAAACGGGTTTTTAACAAAACAAATGGTCCGGAATGGATATTTGACTATGATAAATTATTTGAGTCATTTAACATTCCTTTGGATGAAAATGCAGGTACAATCGAAAAGGACATGGCAACGTTGCATCTGAATGACGATGGTTATACCTTTCCGAGGACTACATTTCAATCCATATCCAATCCTACTTCGACTGAAGATGGATCTCCAGAAGTCGCTGATCCAGAAGCACCTACAACTTAGAATCAGACTCAGGCAACAAATTCCAACTCTGAGGAAAATGTCCACGAGGAGGAAAATGTAGAATCTGAGGAAGTTCCCCTAGTTAGTGAAATAGGATCTAACTTAGGAGATAATCTAAGAGTTGACGAGATAGAGACCTCTAGGATCAACAAGAACCATCCTATAGAAAGCATCATAGGAAATCCTAACGAGGGTGTGAGGACTAGGAATAGTTTAAATAACAACACAGTGTTGTTTTCGATGATAAACGACTCCAAGGCATATCATACCTGTCTCTATTCGTGTTTCATATCGCAAGTAGAGCCTAAAAATGTGCAACTGGCACTTAAGGATAACTCCTGGGTTGAAGCGATGCAGGAAGAACTCTCGCAGTTTAGGAAACTAGAAGTGTGGGAGTTAGTTCCATTACCTCGAGGGGAAGTTTCCATAGGAACCAAATGGGTTTTTAAGTGCAAAAGAGACGATCGGGGTATAGTCACTCGCAACAAGGCTAGGTTAGTTGTAAAGGGTTTCAACCAAGAGGAGGGAATCGATTACAATGAGGTGTTTGCGCCAGTAGCAAGGCTTGAAGCTATTAGGTTGTTTCTAGCTTTTGCCTCCTTCAAGGGATTTAAGGTCTATCAATTAGATGTGAAGAGTGCTTTCCTATATGGGAAAGTAAAGGAGCTGGTGTATGTAGAACAGCCGCCCGGATTTACAGATCCAAAATATCCTGATAGAGATTATCGTTTAGATAAGGCTCTATATGGATTGCATCAGGCACCAAGGGCTTGGTATGAGACTCTATCCAACCATTTATTAGAAAACGGGTTTGAAAGGGGTAGGATAGATAGTACGCTGTTCGTTAAAAGAAAGGGAGAACACTTCATCTTGGTACAAGTGTACGTAGATGATATCATTTTTGGATCATCAGACGAACAAATGTGCAAAGATTTCGAGAAGGTAATGAAGTCGAAATTCGAGATGAGTGCAATGGGAGAGTTAACTTTCTTTTTGGGGTTACAAGTTGACAAGAAGAAGGAAGGGATGTTTATCCATCAGACGAAGTATGTCTATGACATATTGGAACGTTTCGGGATGGAAGGAACGAAACTGACTGCCCATTTCAGCACGCCGATTCAAGTGAATCACAATCTAGGACCGGGTACTGAAAGTGATATCGATGTGGATCCGACATTATATCGGGTCATGATTGGATCACTTATGTATTTAACTGCTTCAAGACCTGACATCATGTTTGCTGTGTGTATTTGTGCTAGGTTTCAAGCGAATCCGAAGGAGATGCATATGAAAGTTGTGAAGCGGATTCTACGATACCTCAAGTCGAAACCGAAGCTGGGACTTTGGTATCACGCGGAGGGAGATCTAGAGTTGGAGGCGTTCACGGATTCTGACTACGGAGGATGCAGCTTCACGCGCAAATCAACAACTGGAGGTTGTCAATTCCTAGGAGGGAGATTGGTATCCTGGCAATGCAAGAAACAGACGTCGGTAGCCGTGTCAACGTGCGAGGCTGAGTATGTTGCTGCTGGTAGTTGCTGCTCACAGGTTCTGTGGATACAACAACAATTGCGGGATTACGGTTTGGCTTACACTCAAACTCCCATTAGAATAGACAATCAATCTACAATTGCTATAACTAACAATCCAGTTAAACACAGTAAAACAAAGCACATAGACATAAGGCATCATTTTATTCGTGATTGTGCTGAAAAGAACTTAATCAAATTGGTAAAAGTGGCAACGGATGATAATAATGCTGATTTATTTACCAAAGCATTTGATAAGTCACGGTTTGAGTATTTAATTCAACTAAATGGAATGCGCAACCCAGAGTAATTTGACCTTAGTGGTAGTTTATTTCTTTTTATAGCAGTAGTATTTCTTTCTTTTTATAGTAAGTCTGCTAATTTAGGAAAGTTTCTATTTTTAGTAAGTTAGTAGGTTATCTTCTTTTCTTGCTATTTCTTATGAAAAACAAAAGAAAAAAGAGAGAAAATCATAAAAATACAAAAAAGAGAATATCAGAAAAAGGAGTTAAGTCTTAGATGCATAGGTTCAAAGTGACGAAAATTAGCACAGTCGTTACAAACTCTAAGTGTTTAGGCTTTCACACATAATGCACCTAAAATTCTAAGTGTTATAATTTATTTTAGTTTGTTGTGTTGGTAGGCATAATACATATAGGGAATCCCAAGGCTAATAAAATACTCAAGAAAAAGTCAAGCGTGTCGCTAACTTAGATGTATGACCAATCGGTCTTAATTTTTATGTACAAGACATACAAACTTTGAGTCTAAATGAGGTATACAAACTTTCTGGGGATGTATAGCAACATCAAATACATCTTAAAGTGGAAAGAATAGAAAAATCATACAAAATTGAGAGTCGAAAACATGTAACTCTGTTGTACGTAAGTACAGACCTGTTGCCTCTGTTTAGATTCGGGTTAGCAAGATACGTCGCCTTGTTGTAAGTCGGTACAGACCTGTCACCGCTGTCTTGCTAGCTTTAAGAATAAACCTTAAGTCAAACTGAGACACTTTGTTGTATGAAAATACAGACCTGTGTCCGATGTTTGTCTTTTAAAGAAAGTTTGCAAATACCAACAAGTTAGAATCTTAGTTTGTATGCCTTGATCATAAAAGTATGTCTATGTCTGAGTCACATGAGATAATTTCATGATAAATAAAAATGCCGAGGGATATTCCGAAATGTAGCATGTTTAAAGGGGTAAATACCAACAATCGGCTAAATGGGTATTTCACGACAAACAATCAAAGGAATCAAAAATTCCTAAGTGTGAAAGTTTAAGTACTGAAAGTGAGTATCTGACACCGCTATCTGATTGAACCTTTCTTTGACTATGCTCATCAAAATTATTTTGTGAAGTGTTTAGCATAGGTTGTAAATTTTAATAAGTATAGTTTAAGTCTAAGTTAAATTTTTGGTCAAAATTTTAAAATTTTATTTTTACTTATTTTTATTTTTACTTTATTCTATTTTATTTTATCTTTACTTTATTTTATTTTATTTTATTTAATTTTATTTTTTACTTAGGAAAAAGGTCAAAAATTACCGAGGGTGCATTCATAGTTGGATAAAATAAACCATTGGGTGAAAATCTTGTGCTTAGGCTAAAATATTTGGCATAGTTTATTCCGTTACACAATACCGTTGAAAAGGTTGAAAAAGTTGAATTTATTTCAAAATTTTCAAAATTTTCTAAGTGTTTGGGGGTAATTCGAGTTTAGGTCAAACTCGAATTTGGGTGGTCTCAAATCTGTCAGTAGATTCGACTTTGGCCGTAGATTCGAAGTTAGGTAGTATAAATAGGTTAACAGTAATGTCATTAATACATCTGTTTTCGAATCTATACTCTCGAATCTATCTGCGATATCGAATCTATTTCCTCGAGTCTACCGATTTCCACAAAAACGACAATTTGTCGAGTTTCTTACTTGGGTGTTCGATTCTACTGATACATCTAGGTATAATCAACTTGGTTGTACAAGATTCATGTAGTTTAATACACCATTTAAGTCAAAATCACCAAGTGTTGAAGGTTTGATGGTCGAAACCGTGTTTTTCAAAATTACAAAGTTTGAACCGTTAAAAAGTCAAATTAAAGACAAATATCTGTGATTAGGACCTAGTTAGACTAATGTATGTGATTTTCTAAGTTCAAAATGGTTAAAATCATAGTGTTTGGTGATGATGTTGGCCGACGAGTTCGAATCTGTTCCAGACGATTCTCGAGTTTGTCAGTAAACTCGAGAAGGTCACTAGATTCAAGTGTACCGTCAAATTCGAAAAAGGGTTTCTTCGAATCTGTTTATTCGAAACTGTCATTTTATGTGAATTATTCAATTTAAATTTAATTAAACTTGTAGAAATTCATTTATGTTGGATTTTCTACTTAAACAAGTTCAAAGTAAAACAAATTTGAATTTAAACAAGTTTATTGATTTTTAATAATTCTAATAGTTTATCTATTGTGCAGATATGGCTGTTCGAGTATTCGTGCCGAAGCATAATATGGTCATTCCCCCCGACCATCATATCCCTGAGGCGCAGGGTTTTCGTCAGATGATGGATTTCCTAGTAGACTCTAGGATTGCATTTGCATTGTCTCATAATATTCAAATTGTAATTCCATATGTTCGACAGTTCTACGAGCACTTACAAGTTGATTGTTCTGTCACTCCAACAGTTTTGAGAACAAGGATAGCAGGTCAACCATTGGTGTTTTCTGCTGACATGCTACGTCAGGTTTTGCAGCTAGGATCCCAAGAAGAAGAGTATGGGCCTATTGACTTTCCCTTAAGTATTAGGCAAGTAGCTTTTCAGAGGATGGGTTATAGTTTAGATGTTACGAAGACATCTTACATGAAGAGCGGGCTTATTGGTCAATGGAGATTCTTGGCTCATGTGTTTATGGTTTGTTTTGCAGCCAAGAAAGCTGGTTTTGATTACATTGTCTCGAAGATCCAATCCGGGATGATCGCTTTAGTTTATAATCGGCCCTTCAGCTTTTCTCAAATGTTTTTCTCGGAATTCGTTCATCAAATCTCGGCTCCAGAGCAGCAACAATTTCTGCTATATCCCCGTTTCATAATGATGCTCATCAGGCATTCCTTGCCTAATTTGCCGCAGCTAAATGAGATTCAAAGTGTAGCGGTCATGGATAACAGGATTTTTGCTGACTGTTCTTCGCACAGAGGAAGGCTAGCAGTTCCAGTCGAACGACCGTTGTTTGGAGCTGTACTTGACAGGAACTTTGAAGCACCGAATAATGCCAACTGGGCAGGAGAAGTGGAAGTAGCTAGACAGCCACCGCAGCAACAACGACAACAACCGCGTGCACAGCAACAAAGGAGAGGACAAAGAGCTACTGCGAGTCAAACTCAGGCAACCAGGCCTTCTACAAGTCATCAGCAAGAGGTACAAGAAGCAGGGCCTTCGAATGTCCCAATTGAATCTGATCAGTTGTGTCAAACACTACATGAAATTTGGGAAGCTGGTCCTCATGCCAATGAAGAAATATCAGCAGCGTTAGTTGGAGAATTGCTAGAGCCTCCAGAGGGAGAAGAAGATGTTCTTAGGGATGTTGACGAATATGAACCGGAGCAGACTGGTAATGAGGTGTCATCGTCTGCAACTGAGTCAGAAGATATGGAGGAGATCGAGGTTGAAGCTCCAGAGTCCGTATCTACAGAACCTCCTGTTCAAATGGGAACTTATGGATCAAGGTTAATAGTATCTGAATAAGCTTCAAGGAGGCGAGCATCAAGGGAGTCTGATGACTCTGATTTTGAAGAAGAAGAGGTTGCTACATTAGTGACGAGGCAAAGGGCCAAGCGTCATAGATTTATGCAAGGGTCTACTTCAGCTTCAGCAGAACAACCTGAAATTCCTCAACCTCAGGACCCTCAAACCACCATTCCACCATCACCACCTCATGATGAACTGTACATCCCATCGCCGATCATTTCAACTCCAATTCAATCCATCCCATCCACCTCATCCACATATGCAAAAAATCAAAGGTTTTTGCGACTAAAAGATAGAGTTGACTTCCAGGAGATCCAAATCTTTGGCCTGACCACAGCAATCGGTGAACTTCAGAAGCATAACGCAAATATTGATAACGAGAATACCGAACTGAAGAAGATTGTGGAAAAAGTTCAGGAAGAGAACTTAGAGCTAAAAACTTTTGTCGCTGATCAAGCAGCTGAACTTAGATCGATGCGCTCCCTGGTTGAGCAATTAATGAAAAATTTACAGGCTCAGGGGGAGACATCCTGCCGTGATCAAGTGGAGTGGCCGAGGGATGATGATAATGAAGATGACTAAGGCAATGATCCCAGCACTAAAAGACAGAATGAGCCAGTAGATTTTTCTGCTGCTCAGGATGCTCAATCTCAGGGGGAGCCAAGTCAAGCAGGAGCTAAAGAAGGAGAGGCCAGTTCGTCTAAACCTACAGAATCTGAGATAAATGAGATGATTGATGCTCTTATGGATCTCGACGACCACCCGATGGATTTGGGCTTTGACTTTGAAGATGATATGGAGGAACTAGAAGAGGGAGAATTTGTTCCTGAAGAGATTGTTGATTGGAGATCAGATGATGAGGTGTGTGCTGACGAAGATGATGAAGCCAATGAGATCGTTGTTCAGCAAAATCCAATTACTGATACGTATGTAATAGAAGGAAATGATGTTGTGAACATAGAAGTAGTTAATGCTGCTTTAAATGTTGAGTCATCAATAGGAGAGCCTGCCAGAGAGCTGACTAATGAAGAGAAAAGAAAGCTATGGTTCAGGGCAGAGCAGAAGGACTTAGAGCTGAAGAAGAAAATGAAGGTGTCGGGTACTGGAAAACTGTCAGGTAGCATTTTAAGCTGGTTCTTTGATCGGGAACTGCAGCTATTCATAATCAAGAGAAAAGATGGGCTCCAGTACCTTAGAAGATCTCTGAAAGTATTCAATTCACTGTCGAAGAGTGAGATAAAAGCTTTAGCCTGGAAAGATCTAATCAATATCGGCAATGACCCTTACGCAGATATAATTTCCAGAATCATAAGGAAAGAGGGAAGGTCGAGGAAGTTTGAACGGCTTAATCCAAGGATAGGAAAAAGGGTAGAGGATCATTCTCGAATTGATCCTCTAACTGGGCGTCCATGGATGAAGATTCAATACAGACCCGTAAGATGTCTGAGAAAGGTGCCACTCAAGCCTATGCCACAGAACGTCATGAAAAATCTGAACTGGTGGTATGTTGAGAGTGAAACAGGTGAAGCGGTGATGGAAGATTTTGAAGAAAAGGTGATTCTTAGAATCTATGATCCTCTTCACCTGGTAAACCTTTCTCGAGATGACCTTCAAATTTTGCATGCTCATAAGATTTCAAGTGATACTCATATGGATGGTGAGGCAAGAAAGTATGAGAATGTAGTTAAAGTGTGTGTTGAAAAGGGTTTGTATGCTGGAAGCAGTTTGAATAAATAATAAACAAAGTACTTAATCAAATGTGTGAATTATTAGAAGCTATCGTCAAGGGGGAGTCTGTTGGTACACCCTATGTGACGATAGCGGTCTAAGTGATCCAACATTGTGGTTTAGCAAGTATTAGATATATATGTTTATATATGGTTGATAATTATTATTGGTTGTGTGTTTGAACTTGATGTAACATATTACAAGAAGTTCAAACATCAAGATCAAATATATAAATCAATCATAAAGGTAATAACATATGTTTCAATACTAAGTGGAGTATGTGAAAAAGTAGATTTCAAATGTCTAAGGACCAGGATTCGAATCTAGGTCAGATTCGAATGGGTCAGTTAGACAGATTCGAATATGCTTACTTAGGCAGATTCGAGAGTGTCAGTGAGGACAAACTCGAATGGGCCTTGGGCCGGATTCGAGTTTGGCCCATGACAGACTCGAATTAGTCTCTATAATTAGGGATAGACTCGAAATATTATCAGACTTTTTTGCAGAATTCGAGAGTGATTAAGCATTAAGCGATTTCGAGTTTATCATCAGTGTTAGTGTCGTTTCGGAGATAATCTTCTGGTAGGTGCGTTCTTGTGTAGTTCGTGCAGCTCGTTGATAGTCTCCGTGTTTCTGGTGAGTGTTGTTACCGTCTACCCGTTAACGAGGATTCCGCACTCGTTGACGGTTCCGCGTCTAGATAGATCTGTGTTTGGTAGACCTTACACCTCTCATTTTACTCTCTCAAAATCGTCCATAGCCACACACACACACAACCAAAGTTGTTTTCTTTCTTTATTTTTCAAGAATTCAAGCTTTTCAAGAGTTTCTTTGGTGCAACTAGTTCAAGAACTACTATTCTACACATTTTCCTACTTCTAATACATCAAAGTAAGTAAATACTACCTTATTAATTCTTATATTTATGTTAATATAAGTCTTGCATAATATATATAATCACCAACAACAACAAGTTTAATAAAAACTCAAGTTTATAAATCACTAGTTTTGTTTTTAAGTTGTTTTCTTCAAATGTGTTTATAAATATATAAACACATCATGCAAGTGTAAATATTATGAAAACAAGTTATATAAATGTGTTTTATAACCTTTTATACAAGTAGTTTTTGAATAAACAACAAGAATCACAAGTTGTTTCAAGTTTATGAAATACGGAATTTCGGCAGAAATGTTGCGTCGACTTTGAAAAATCATAACTAATTCATAACTTAACAAAATGAGTTGATTCTTATCTCAAAAGTTAGATCTATGTCTTAACTAAAAATCTGGAGGTTTTCATAATTTAATATCGAGTTTTGAACCCTCAAATATTGTTTGGGAACCCAAAAGTTTGACAGCTCAAAAATGACCAACATAGGGTTTTTTAACGACCTTTTTCCCTAACCTAAACACCTCGAAAAATGGACGTTCTTGACTTTAAAAATTCTTTGTATACAGTAGTTTAATGTCCAAGAAAACCAAAGTCTAAATGGTTTTGGAGGTTGGCCAAAAACAGCCTCAAAGTAGGCCGAAAAACCTTTAAAAAGCTGGAAAATTATATATATAAACTTGACGTTTTAAGTGGGTTTTATTTATAAACTTGTAATGTTGGGTGATTTAAAACATAACAACATACATACATATTATCATATATGGGAGTTATTAAATCTCTTATATCATTTAGGACTCGGTTAAACGCGTCTGGTGTCATCACTCGTCTACAACGAAAATCATCATTTTTACGATCATTTTGCCATCAACATGCGGTGAGTCTTCATAGCCCCTATTTTCACTATCTATTGGGGTGGAAATACATGCACGATTTTCATATGGACATCAAAACTGTTTATTTCTTATATGTATTATATGTTTGGATCCATCAGCCCTCAAATCATGAACCGTTAATTGCATTTATTTGCAAGCGCGAATATATTGTGGATAGATCCATCGGGAGTCATGACCCCCATTCGGGTTAGTTCAGCTCGGCTAACAGCGGGTGCATATATATTCAACACACGGTATTACGTATGGGAATACTGCACAGGGCAAACTCATTTAATTAAGTTTCGGTTGCATGATGGTTTATATGTAATACATAACATGGAATTTATGTTTTTATAAATTCAAACTCAACTGTTGTTGTCCATACAAGTCAGATTTACGCGTAAACCTATGAGCTCACCAATAATTTCTTGACGTATTTTAGCATGTATTTTCACGGGATTAAGACATGCGCATTTATCGGAAGCATTCCAAGGCTTCTGTTCATTTTGGAGTCACATCATTTTCAAACTCGGGGATTTATTTGCATCATTCCTGATAAACTAATTTGTGTATTTAAACCTTGGTATTTTAAGAACTACTTACGCTGTTTTTTGGTTATGTAAAACAATATTTATATTTGAAGTTAAATCAATGTATTTTTGAAAACGTCCATATAGTGGTCGTTCGTTATGATTATGGTTACGCTTCCGCGACGTCAGGCTTTGTTGCCAACCGGGGTAACGGGGTGTGACAATTCTCGATTAAAAACCTAAAATCAACCAATAACCTTAAGAACACACACTTTTTCAAAAAAAAAATATAAAAATCTCAAATACTTTCTGTGTGTTTGGAGATAAGATGTGAGACTATATCAATGGATTCATATTTTTAAACTAAGGACACGATGATTATTTGAAGCTCAAACGTTCATGGAATCAAAAACCACACGAGATTTTCAGAGATGAATATTTTTCGAGAAGAACACTCAATAAAATAGAGAAAATCATATTTAATCACTCATATATTAGATTGATTCACCTCATAGTCTCTGATACCAATTGATAATAACATATCTAGGTGAATCACAACATTGAACACAAAATCTCATTTACATCAAATGATTCACTTTGCTCTTCACGTGAAATACATAGAAAATGGCAAAGTCTATAAATAAATTCCTTAGAATTTGTTTATATACTACTAAACTAAACTTTCTAGAATTGAAAAATCTAGTCCCTATACTTACAATTATAATTGCTTTCATCTCTAAATACTTGTTCCTAATAGAGTTGTGTTTCGTCTTCTCTGATGAAAGCGATGAACGTCATGAAAATTCGAGCTCTTTTGTATGGCATTATGCACAGGATCTTTTTGACTTTAGACCTAGATCATACCAGCTCTTTCTTTCTAAACTCTCTCAACATCATCTGATTGTATTCTTCTTGCTCCCCCTTGGAACGATCATGAAGTCCCATGAGGAGCCTTCAATTTTAGTTGTTTGTGTTCTTCACAAAGACTACTCTGGATTGGTTTTCAAGGTAAGGTTTGCAGAGGTCATCAAATGTTATCGAGAGATGAGCTTTTAAACCACTGGTTTGGGCACGGTTTACTTCAGCCTGGTTGACGTGTAAAAGATGATAGACTTGTTGGTGATGAGTGTCAACCAGCTGTTGTTTCTCTTGAGAAGGCTGTTCAGGCACGTTTCCTCTAGTGAAGTACACCCAGTTGGCTTCTGATTCTTGATATGTGGCTTCGGGATTGGGTGCACTGGTTTAGAAATAATCTACTACTATTGTGGTTTGGACTTGTGGGGGAGTGGTTTCTTGAACTTGAAGGAGAGGACGGATTGGAAATCCGATTTTCAGGGAAATGGGGATAGGGATCAGTTGGGAAGTGGTAGGAGTAGATGTTGTAGGGGTTGGGGTTATATCTAGTTCAATTTCTGGTTCTGGCTTAGTTGGCTCGTTTAAGAAATCGAAGGATGAGGAGGAGGAGGAGTCGGATTAAAGAATTATCAACTCAGGTTCATGTTCTGAAGTACGACCCTCATAAAGTACCAACGCCAATGATTCATTAACCCCTTGTCTTTCTGACCCGTTTAGCTCTTTGGCTGTAGATTTTGATCCTTTTGTTAAGTTCCCAAACTCTGAATCCCTTCAGTCGTACCCTAAGGCTCTATTCTGGGGCGTTTCTCCCCCTCAGGATGACCAGGATCGTCCTGATCATCATGTTTTGTTTTTGAAGCATTGGCCTGAAGGCGACATAGTTGTTGCAGATCGAGTCCCGTGGATTCCAGGCGATCCATCCGCTTATTAATATCTGCCTCCACCTGCCAAGTGAACCTTTGCAGATTGTCTACTGACTCCGTGAAAATCGTAGTTTTGGTGGCCATTTGATCTTGAAGAGCGTGGATGTCGCTGGTAGATTGGACTGATAGGGTTACTGGTGGCAACTCTTGAGTTGCAGCACCCTTTCCCTTTAAGATAGAGAGAAGAAAGGAGTGTTATTCCACATTCGCTTCCTTAAGGGCTGTCAGGTCAGCCGTGTGACAATAACGACGTCACGAAGAATCGCCATTAGCATCTCGGGAGTTATCCCGAGATGGCCTGACACGGACGACATTGAGGTGGCCGCGATAGGACTTATATCCTTCATTTCTACACCATCGGTTGGTGGTGTAGATCGGGATGTTGGAGAAGATTTCACAGAGACGTCTTTGGTGCGGGGTGACGTGATATGGGGTGGCGGAGAGTCATTGGGCAATTGAACATTGGTTACTGGGGGCAGCAGGTGACCCTTTTCAACATCTCCCCCCTTCCGAGCGAGGGGGTGATGGCATGTGGTAGTTCCCTTTGGAATGAAACAGGTTCCTGTTGAGAGGAACCTGAGTTGGTGGGGGGATTAGATTCAGCTACCAGACTAGTAGCCTTCTTCGGAATTTTCCGGCTTTGGATGGAAGGTTCTCCCTCGACTCTCACACTCACACCCTCAACCCTTACAGGTTCAAAGATGGTCCGTTCAGAATCTGTCGTGTCTGCCCTCTCACCCCCTTCTCCCTCTCTTTCCATCCTCACTCAGACTCTCGTCACTAGCAGAAGTGGTTGACTCGATTGAATCTGACAGAGTCTCTTCTTGATACACTCCCTGAATGTATTCCCTCATGCTTTCTGATATCCAGCCTCCAAGTCGTAGAAGGGACTGAGGAATGTCCATCACTGGTACCCAAGGCAGTTCCCTCGAGAGTTTAAATTTTTGAAGCACCACTGTTCTGTAGACATCTAATTCCGGCCTTTCATGAATGTATTCGTCATTCTCCTTGGCATACTGAATGAATAATTGAAGGAAGCGTTGAAAATGGAAGAACTTCCTTTCTCTCTTAGTCCCCTTATCCTGGACTGCCCTTTTGAGTTCATCAAAGATGAACTTAGCATAGTCATAGTGGCGGTCATGAGCGAAGGCAGAGAAGATGGCCAAGACATGAAGGCTAGCCAAGTAATGTCTAGTGTGTTTCCTAGTGAAACATCGGTTCAGGACATCGAAGAAGACTTGCCATGGAGATTCTAGTTGCTTTGTCTTGAAGTCTGACGACTTTTTTAGGGTGCCGTCATATCCAAGAATGTGACGGGTATGGAAGCAAAGGTGTATTTAAGATGTGTTCCAGTTGGTGGAAATGAAATGATCGAAAGGAAAAGAATAAAAAGGAAAGGATATGAAACATTTCCATCCTTTTTCTCCAATATTGGAAGGAAGAAATACTAAGCAAAATCTATCCGATTTCCATCCTTTTCTTTCCTTAAATGAAGCTATGGAACGCGACATATTTATATTCCATTCCTTTCTCTCGTTAAGTGAGGTTGTGGAACACAACATTAGAGAGGGGTAATGTTCAGCCCGAAGGCGGAGAATGTGACGGGTGGCTTCGACGGTGAGGCGGATGGGAACAGAATCAATTTTGGTCACAAAGTGAGGGATTGCCTCATTGATGTATTTTAGGTGGAACCAAATTGTTGGAGGGAGATGATGGGTACGGCTATGGCAGTGGTTAGGGAATAAAAGATGGGGTGGCCTTTGAGGATATCAAAGGTGATATCCTCGGCTTCTTCACGAAGAAGTGAATGGTCGAGCTGCCAGTTGTGGGGGGGCGAATTCAGTATAATGAGCTAGATGTAGAAGGGTGGATTCTGGAAACTCCATGTTGTTCAGCGGGATAGGACGATGGGGAATGGTTAGGGTGATTGATTGTTCCATGAGTCCTGTGAGAATGCAGATTGGTTAGTTAAGCAGACCTGAATAGATATGTAAGTCATTGTGATATAGTCTGAAATAGGTGTGAGATAGAACCAATCTAATATGTTTAAAGCATCAGGATTTAATTCAGTAGTATGGAAATACTACTGAAAAGAAATCCAAAGTCGATCGTTAAGAGACTGATGTTAGATTAGATGTGTTCACTCAAACACCTATAGCTAACTAGAACCAATAAAGACTAGGAACTTATTATATTTTTGTAAAAATTTTGATAGGCAAGGAGGCAAGAAAGAAACAAAAAAAAAAAAAGACAAGCATTGAACTTCGGATGGAGGCATGAAGTTCAGATGAACCCTGCCTGAACTTCGGGTGGTACAAAAGATCAGATGGACTTATGCAAGACAAATAATGGCAAGTAAAAGAACCGAACCAATGGATGGCCAGAAGTTCGGATGGACCCGAAGTTCGGATGGGTCCATGACAAACACTTAGAGAATTATGATGAATCGAATTCAGGTGGCCCAATGTTCGGATGGACCCGAAGTTCGGATGGGGTCCAAAGTAAGTGATATATTTACAAGTAGTGTATGCATGTGAACCGATCTTCGGATGGTCGATGTTCGGTTGGGCATACCATCCAGAATTGAGATAGAGCCCTTAGGATAAACATGTGGTGATGTGTGAACTGAACTTCGGATGTGACACTCGAAGTTCATGTGTCATGCGGTACTTCGGGTGCAACCGAAGTTGGACTTAGAACATAGCATTAAATGTGTTCATGCACATGCAAAAGATTACAGTGTCATATTCACTAAATGGCTTAAAAATGCATATCCTAACTCTAAATGTGATTACTAACAATTTTGCTAACTACAATAACATTTAAAAACAGGTTCTAATAACCTTCACTTGGGAAAATTAGAGGGAAAAACCCTAAAAAATATCAAGAATCTGAAAACCAACTAAATGCATGATATTGAAAAATAAAAGAAGAGAAGTGATACCTCATGATCGATTAGCAGAAAAATGACAGAATCCACAAGAAAAACACGCAGATATGGAGGTTTTGAGAGGCTTTTGAGTGCGGAAATGGCGGTTTTTAATGGAGATTATCGACGGAGATGAAAAAGAAAGGTCAACAGTTACCAACCCCGCTCTTTTTATAGAAGGGCAGTGGGGTGGGTCAGTCTGTGACCTGCGTGTCTTGGGCCCAAAAGAAAAACAAAAATGGGCTTACTATTTAAATTAAAGAAACACTTACTGTAACAAAAAACTGATTTAACGAAATAAATTTGACCAAAGAATAAAATATTTTTGTGTTTTCCATTAAAAAAAACTATTCAACCAAAAATAGAAATAAAAGATAATTATAAAAATGAAATTAATAAAATTAAAATTAAAATAAAATTAGAATCTTTTTTTTATTTTTCTGATCTTTGCAAATGAAATAATTAAATTAAATCATTATGCATTTTTAAGGTTTTTCAAAGTAAGACAATAAGAAATGAAATACAATAGATTGTAAATACATTTCATCTTTCTCCCCCTCAAATAAACAATTATCTTTCTGAAGTTAACCTAGAGCCTGGATAGAATTAAAAAAAGCCCGACAAACCTTGATAGTTTTAGCGTCCCACTCAAATTAAATATTTCACATAGCATTTGTCAGGTTCACCAAGCATTAAAGACGTACATAGATGACGAGCCGTCGTTAGGGCCCGTAGATATAGTTCCAAACTATCTACTAGTGTAGGGAAGTAAGGGTCGAATCCACAGGGAGCGCGTAGGTTTATTAGGGTTAAATTGTCAGTTTATTTTATGATTAGAAAAGCAATTAAATTACGGAATTAATTGATTGTTTGGAACGATGATTAGAACTAAATTAATGCTAAATAATGGCAAATCAAACTACGATCGAATAACAAATCCAATTAAAGATAACCATTTACGAATTCACTACGGCATAAGTTATTATTCAATTGAACATCATGCAATGGTCACATAGACATAACCAATTACTTAGTCATATTAATCACGAATATTTTAATCAATAACTCTCTGCATAGCACATGCAATATTCATTAATTGTCTTAATCCCTAAACTATAGACTCGGCACAAATGATAATATCACTATGAACTTTCTTGCTTTAACGAATTAAATCATTCAATCATAATCATAACCAAATATACATCATTTGCATTACATAAAATATTCAATAATCTTAAACACATCAATACTATAAATAATGATCAAATAAATAACACTTAGCCGTAGATCCTCTGCAAATGGCTATGAAGCGTATAGCCCTTCATCATGTGTTCTTCACCGGAAATGATTGTGGAGATCATCTTTAGGCTTCTTCGGTGATGAATGGCTGGCACTTCACTTCTTCGTACTCGATCCGTGACTCGACTGCAGCAGGGCTTCGCCAGCGTTTTCAATATTCGAAACTTCTGAAAATGGCCGCAGATCACCTCTATTTATAGAAGACGTGATTTCTAGGGTTTTGGATGCAGAAAAGCGGCCGTAGGGTTTTCACGCCGCGCGGGTGTAGACCAGGCGCAGGCTTACGCCTGCCCCTGCACTGGGGGTACGGAAAAGGCTACGCTGGCTGCGCTAGAGGTTCTCTTTAACGTCCAAACTAACTGTTTTGGCAGCGTAGGGTGGCGCAGGGCTGCGCCCTCACCTGCACATTTCGCGCTGAAATTTTCCGAGCTGCTTCCAAATGACTTCCTGACCCTGAATCACAAATATGATGTAAAAGTATGACGGTTATGAAGTAAAGTGCATATTTGAGCCTTGAAGATTACCGAAAACACATAATATTGTAGTCTCATTAACAAAGAGTATAATTTTGTGACACTTCTGATGAATTGTTATAACATATATTTTCTACAATGAGGTGTGATTCTTTTGGGTCGGCTTGAAAGTGAGCTCAAAGATTTGTAGAAAATATTATATCTGGTCTACTGGCCGTAAGGTAGAGTAAGGAACCAATCATCACTTTGTAAGTTGGGTTGTCGACACTTTTCCCAGAAGAATCAGTGTCTAACTTACAGTTTGAAGCCATGGGAGTTGCGATAGTCGTGCAAGAGTCTAACTTATACTTCTTGAGTATGTCAAGAGTATATTTCGGCTGGTTCACAAAAATCCCATCGTCAAGTTGTTTAAGTTGTAATCCGAGGAAAAATTTCATTTCCCCCATCATACTCATCTCAAACCTAGACTCCATAAGGGATGAAAATTCCTTACAAAAGTTAGGGTCAGTAGATCCAAATATAATATCGTCTACAAATATTTTTGACTAGCATTATGTGTGGGCCTTTCATTTTTGTGAAAGTGTTGTGTCCACCACACCCTTACTAAACCCGACAGAAGTAAGAAAGTTTGAGACGCTATCATACCAAGCTTGAGGTGCTTGTTTTAAACTGTAAAGAGCTTTATCTAGCACATAAACATGGTCTAGTTTATGTACATCAATAAAACCTTGTGGTTGTTCAACAGACACCTCCTCGTTTAGTTCACCATTCAAGAAGGCGCTCTTGACGTCCATTTGGTACACTCTGAAGTCTTTGTAAGCCGCAAATGCCAAGAAGATTTTGATAGCTTCAATCCATGCAACAGGAGCAAAGGTCTCGTCATGATCTATGCCTTCTTGTTGTCAGTGGCCTTTCGTGACTAGCCTCGGCTTGTTTATTACTACAATACCATTCTCATCTTGTTTATTCTTGAAGATCCATTTGTCCGGATTATAGATCGGCCTTTGGGTTTGGGAACTAACCGCCATACCCTTAGCTGAAAAACTGGTTGAGCTCTTCTTGCATTGCTACAGTCTAGTTGGGGTCTTTCAAGGCTTCATCCACACAAGCGGGCTCTGTCATGCTAAGGAATGACACAAAGAGACATTCATTAGTAGATTCCCTATTTGTTCAGTTGGGTGATCACGGGTCCATTTTGTTTCGTGTGGAAGAGATGAACGTAACGGAAACTCAGTGGTTAGAGTGGGGATTGATGATGTGTTCTGTTCAATGGTTTCGAGTGAGGGTACCACTAGTTCCGATTCAGATTCTGTTGGTTCTTGAAATGGGATAATGTTTGACACAATATGGGAGGGTATAATTGGAGTTGAGTCAACAGATGGGATGTGTGTGGAAGATGATGAAGGCACTTAAGATGGTAGTGATGTAGAAATTTGTGATTCAGGACCGCATAAATCCATATGCAGCAGCTCCAAAACTCTCTTAGTTGACGGTTCAGGGTTTGGTTAGTGAGAGGATCTCTTCATTTTTCATTTTTCACATGCTCCACACAGGTGATCTTTTTCATATCGGAATTCCGGGAGACCCTTAACCAGATGTTTTGAAGCCAGCTTGTTTATATTTTTGAAGTTCAAGTGAGATAGTCTTCGATGCCATAATGGGTCCTTTGAGGAGGCATTAGTCGACAGGCAAATACTATCCTTTACCATTAGCTTGGCTACATCGATGGTGTAAAGGTTTAAGTTTCGAGAACCAGTTAAGATTTCATTTCTGTCACCGCTATTGACACTGTAACTTTTTGCTCTAAACGTCACTTTTAGTCCTTTGTCACAGAGTTGTCCTATGCTAAAATGATTATGAGATAATTCTTCTACATAGTCAATGTCCTTGATGACAAGATTGTTTAGAACCAAATCACCGTAGCCTTTTATCTGAGCATGGTTGTCATTTCCGAACCTAACTGTTCCGTAGTATTGTTCTACTATGTTGGACAGTAACTCTTTTAACCCAGTCATGTGCTTGGAGCAACCCGAATCTATATACCACATGGATTTTGCCTGAGATATAAATTGTGGTTAAGATTATTACATTTTAAATCAATTATTAGGCAGGTGAAATAAATCCATGACGGTAGTATTAAAGAGACATGCAAAGTGTGTTCTGAAACGAATTCTTTAGAAAACATGTTGGGTTATGAACGGGTCCTGAACTATGTGCACAGGAGCCTAACATCTCGGTTTTTGTTCTAAGATGCACATAAACCATTTCACAGAAGGACGGGTCCTAGTCTGAGTTAACTAGAAGCCATGTATTTGAGGTGCGGTTATTGATCTGAAGTAACCAAGAACCATCTGCATTAAATCACACGACTTTGGGTACCCATTTTAGGATGGGTCCATTTTTGTTAGGAGTTCCAGATACAGATATTAGTTTCATAGTTTTAGGAACCCATATTGCAGTTGTGTGTGGTCCAGATGCAGAACATTTTGGAACCCATTTGTATGTGGGTCCAACTGGCTTTGAAACCTTAGGCGGTGGTGAAGTTACCTTTGATTTGGGAATTTTTAAATTCTGTTTTGTATTTGCCTTTGGTGTAGCCTTAGGCAGAATACATGTTTTAGTTTTCGATGAGGCCACTGATGCACTATTTTTATTTTTCTTTTTACGAACTCGCTTTTCCGGATATGGAACATATTTATTCATTTCATGTACTTGGCGTCTAAACCGAGTAGGACATACATCAAACATTTTTGCGACTGAATATTTCAAACACAAATTCGAATTTGTTACAGTACATTCATTGTTTTGAGAATTACATTCCCCCTATCACTAGATACAAACAGAGTTGGCATGACAACCTTCTTAACAAAGAAATTGGAAAAGTCCTCCATAGTCGTTTTTGGAACCCTTCTTATATGATATGTAGGTACAAAACAAGAAGAGTCAGTATGTTTGGAATGCTTGGATTTAGAGACATTTCCTTGGTGAGTGGGTTCTTTGAGGACTTTGATTTACTCTTAGTCTTCTTGGAAACCTCAGTTTTTGTAAATTTTGAACACTCATATTTGGAGGTGTTTAAAGGAACTTCAATTTTAATTTTACCTTTGACTGGTGATGTATTTAGGACACTACCAGGAGGAGAGATTTTTGAATCTTTTGAGAATGAACTTAACCTTTCTGAAATAGTGTTAAACCGTTCTTTGTAAAGAGTTAGTTCTATACTATGTTCAAAAAAATTTTATTCTAACTTTCCTTGCTTGTGAGAAGAACTTCTTGACTGGCAGAAGCTTTCACACGAGTTGTCCTTGATTCCTCTTCTAAAACTTTGATTTTGTGTTGAAGAACAGTGGTAGGAATATAAGGATGTGGAATTGGTTTAATAGGTTTGGCTTTCAGTTCTGTTGATGAATAACTAAAAAAAAAATCATCCTCAAGAGTGGGTACTCTATAAGGATAACTGTTGTTTAGCTTTTCATACGTAAAAGGATTTTTGCCTGTTTTCTTTTTTATTTCTCTTTTCCTCCTCTTGGGCCAAGACTTCTTCTGATGAGTGATGAAAGAAGCCCTGATACCCACGTCCCATATATCTTCTATCGTATAACATTGGTAAGACCGATTGAGCTTTTTTAAAAACGTAGGATTTTTAAAACCTATTCCTTCTTTGGAATGATAAAACCTAGTATCTTTCGGTAGATTTAGATGAATAGTTTGTGAAGTTTGACCCCGTTATAAGAATTCATCATCAAGGGTCTCGATTTGTGAGTACAAACCTATTATTTCTTTTTCAGTCATTTTAAACTTTCTATCATTTTCTAAGTTTTCCACGTTTAAAGACTCTAACCGTTTTGTAAGAACAAATAGTTCTGACTTCAAGGAACTCTTTTCCTCAGTAATTGTATCAATACAATTCTTAAGTGAAGCGTTCCTATCCTCAGCCATAACTTTTTCTTGAAGAAAGGTTTTGACGAGACTATGTTCGTTTAACTAGTTATTTTCAAACTTATCAAATGTTTCTTTTAGTGATTGAGCCAATTGTTCCGCTTTGACACATTTTTAGTTTTCAGTGTTATATTTTGCTTCTAACTGAATCATTTGTGTGTTCAATTTACCCTCATTCTTTACAAATTTATCATTTAAAGATTGATGAACGTAAAGGGAACGTACCTCATTTGCCTCGGAGTCTGATGTAGAACATTCTGAGTCCCAGGATTTGGTCATCAGACGAGCTGTTTATTCATCATGTTCTCCCCATCTACAGACTTTTCTGATTCAGAGTCAGAAGAAGTAGCACAATCCGTGGACCCAATTCTTTCAGCCATATAGCAATTTCGGCCCCTGTCTTTCTCATCATCAGACTTTTCATAGGCTACAAGGGCCATAACATCAGCTCTCTTCTTCAGAACTGCTACCTTTCATTCATAGTAGCCCAAGTCATGCTCGTACTGATTTTTGCATTCACGAGCGAAGTGATCGGGTTTCTCGTATTTGTAGCATCCACGGTCATTAGAGGTTTTTGATTCATCACTCCTTGGCCGTTCATCTCTGCGTTCCGGCCTCTTTCAGCTCGGTGGTAGTGCCGGCTATCCTCACGTTGATGAGTCTCCCGCCTAACATCTTCCCTTCTATTGTCACACGTTTCATAACGATGACCATCTCGATAGTCTCTTCTCTCTCTCTGATCATCATTCCTTCTTTCCTCCCTATCATCTCTCCTCCAATTCTCTATTCTCCTATCATCTCTTTCCTCTATCCTTTTCTCATTTGGATACCTCCTTGGGCCTGAATCATATCGAAGCTAATTGTTGGTCTTGTTCTGATAGAATCGCTTTTGTTGAAGGCAATTCGACAACAGGGACATTTGTTCATGTATTCAACCTCTTCTGCATCCAAGGGCTCAGGCATCTGGGGTAAGGCATGTGGGTATTGAGAAGAGGAACCAGCTTGGGTGTGGTAGGGTGCAGGAGATGGGGTTGGCAGTGGCTCAGGAACAGGTGTCTTGTTGGAGAGTAATGCCTGGGAATCGTTGGATTTTGAAATTTGGTTCACATTCAGTAACAGAGAAGCCAGAGTATTGGCCATATGTTTGTGTGCATCCACATCTCCCTGGTATTTCTACAGATCTTTAAAGAAAACACTTATGGAAACCTGACTGGTTTCCAGAGCTCTCTTAGTTGCCCTACATGCAATGCCCCATTTCAGGAGCCAGAGAAGATAGGAACTGGATATTGATATCGTCCTGATCCTTGATGATGTGGAGCTTGTTCAGTTCATTCAGGACAATGTAGAATCTGGTGAAGGTTCCCTGTAGGGATTCTCCATCTTTGGCCCTGAACTTAGAAAATTTTGCCTTGGCTATCTCAATTTTGGCCCTATCATTCAGATCGGACCCAAGCATATGCATTTCTAGTTCATCCCAGATATCTTTTGCTGACATTTTACTGTCAACACTTACAAATATGTCCGTGGGAAGGGCTTGGTACAGTAGATATTCTGCTCTGTGGTCTGCTACCTGTCTCTCTCTATCTTTTTCATCTTGGGGACCCCGGACTTCCTTTCCTGCGGGAATGGGAGGAACAACAGTTGAAACTGTAGGAATGACCGAGTAGAAAATAGCTAGTCCTTCGGTGATAGACTGGATCATGAGATGACCCACTGGTTGCATGCTTATAAATTTCAGGAACCGCTTTTTCATTGCTCATATTCATCAGGGAAGAGAACAGGTGGTCTGTTCTCTGACCCCAGTACAAGAGCTTCTCTGGAGATGGTGAATGTGGTTGGTGAGTGCTGTGTTAGAAAAATAGATCTTTGAAGTGGAAACTGAAAATCAGTTGGAAGGACCGAAGTTCGGACGGTGATCCGAATTTCGGATGAAGAGGAACCGAAGGTCCTTTGACATAGAATCGTTCAAGGAGGAACTGAAGGTCGGGTGGGACCGAAGTTAGGTTGACTAAAACTTCGGTTGGAGGGACCCGAAGTTGTGATGATCCGAAGTTGTGACTGGTCCGAAGTTCGGATGAATTAAAGAACTGAAGTTCGGTTCTTCTGTAATCCGAAGTTCGGATGAGAGACCCAAAAATCTGCTTGATACAAAGTTGTATCACTCGAAGAAGGACTCGAAGTTGGGATCCGAGATTACACATAGAGTATAATAATTTTTTTTTCAATAAAACAGTACAATATTAAGAACACAAACCCAGATTTCTATAAAAGTGAGTTTTAAAGCCTAAAAATGGTACCTAAGTGCTCGGTTTGATTTTAGAAACAAGTTTTGTGAAGAACATGTAACCAAAAACACCTAAATCGAGGATTTTTAAGCAAAAATAGTCCCAATATCGTAGAAAAGTTCAGATGCGTTTTTGTCAAAATAACCACTTAAAACATGAAAAAAATGACTGATGATGCTCGAAATGAATACAATCATGTTAAACAATGAAAATAAAACAGTAAAACACTTTAAACTAGAAGATTTAAGAGATCTAAGAGGGAACTCGTGGGGTTTCGAGATGGACATCAGCAGTTCGATGAAATAAGCCTCAAATTTGGTTCAAATCAGTTGAAATCCACTTCAAAGGCTCTGATACCAATTGTTGTAGTGGTCCCAAACAAATATTTAGCGCTCATACAAATTTCTGTAGGTTAAAAGGTTCATTAATGCAAGAAAACAAAGAGAATGTTTGAACTCAATCATTGTCAACTAGAGAGCATGTGCATCCGCCGTTTTCCTTTAGACTATTGATATTACAAAAGTGTGGAAAAGCTTACAAAACCCAAGGTCAAACTTGCTTTTATACCTCGGACTACTTTGAGGGGTTTACACAACATACCCCTCAACTTTCTATCTAAAAAGAAAGATTACATAGAAATAAAAGACAATTACATGGAAGTAAATTAAATACAAATTATTACAAAATTAACCCACATGATTGAAATTACAAATCTAACCAAAGCGTTTGGATACCCCATGGTGATTCTCGGCCACCTTGGAGTTCTTCATAGCTCGGGATTTTGAAACCTTATTTCGTTTTATTTAGTTGATGTTTGATTGTTTAAAGTGTTTAATTAATTAAAGTCGAGAATTAAACGACTCGGTTCGCAATATCTAGGGAGATTTCGGGCATGGGTTTAAACCCATGACCTCTTGGCTTTAATATGGTGACCGAACCCATGATGTATGTAAATGCGTTAAAATCAAATCAATAAATCAAAAGTGTTTGGTTATTAATATTTAAACATTTGTGAATAAAATATATGTATATATGTTTCGGTTTTATAAAATTAAAGTTGGAGAGTTTATTAGTTTTATAAAATTCACAAATCGTTTTAAATGTTATTCGGTTTGATAATTAAACGATTACTTGAAATATGAAAATCGAAAGAATCGAAGTGAGTTAATTAATGACTTCAATTAATTTCAGCCGTCAAATGATTTAATACCCTACTTGTTTTCGGTTCCAATGGGTTATTGAACCCGAGTATGAGTCGATTAACTAAGTTGGTTCGTTTCCATTTTCCAGTAATTCGTCTTTTATATTAAATCAGTTTTAGTCTAAAAAGTAAGTTTTAATGTTGAAATTAAAATTAATGCCATCATATTTTTTGTTAATATTGGTCATGTCATAGTTATTTTAGAAACCTTTGGCCTAATAAAATAATTGATAGTAATTTTAATTTATAAACTTGTAACATCCCGATTTTGAGAAAGGTACGTGGAATTTATTGAGTGACTAATTTAAATATGGATAATGAGCTGGACCAATTAAAGAAATAAACGTGAGAGATTACTTTGTAAATAACCTTTAGTTGAAATGGGTCCTAACGGTATATTATTTTATCGGGTACATAACGGGTCGTGAACAAGATTTTAGTTAAAAATGTGTGTGTGTGTGTGTGTGTGTGTGTGTGTGTGTGTGTGTGTGTGTATTTCATCTATGTACTTGCTTGCTTTCATGATCCCTATACAAATCCAGAGAAATTGAAGGTGTGTGTGTGTATTTTCCTTCCGGCAACAACAAGCAACCACAATTTTAGATTTAATTCATGATTGAGCTACAAATTCATCATCATCATCATCATCATCATCATCATCATCATCATCATCATCAACTTGTTATTCAAGGTTTGAGGTAAGTTTGAGCTCAAATTCATGGGGTTTGAGATGATATTAATACCAAATGATTGAGGTTGGGCCTATATGTGTTTATTAAGTTTCTGGGCAAATTCGTGAGTCAAAAACAACCTAAAATCGAGTTTTGAGGCAATAAAGAGAAAGCTGGACAGGACAGATTACGAGGGGTGAACTAGGCAAAATTTCTGAGAGTAATGGTCACGACCTTTTGCGTGGTCACGAATTTTTGCATGATCACGACAACTTGCACTACAACGAAATGAGCCTATTGCAACATTGGCAAAATGTTGCATTAGGCCTTAGAAAAGTTGCATTATGCCTAAAACAACCCTTTACCAAAAATTGGATTGTAGCCCCTTGCATTAGGTCTATAGTAATTTTTTTGACAGAATATGCAACATTTTTTGAAAGAGTTGTATGTAACATAGAAATGCAACCTTTTTATACTCAAATGCAATTTTTTTTACTCTCAAATGCAACTTTTTTTTTTCCATCAAATGCAACTTTTTTCAAACTCAAATGCAACCATTTTTATTTTCAAATGCAACCCTTTTCACACTAAAATACAATGTTGGGAAATAGTTTAAGTATACTCAAGCTGTTAGTTTAGACTTCTCAGACTGTTAGTAGATTTTTCATGTAAATACAAAGTTCATGCTGTTAGTTGAAGAAACTCGAGCTGCCAGTGTAAAAGTTCAAGCTGCCAGAGCAAAACAACTCAAGCTGCTCAGTTCATGCTGTCAAGTCATTCAAGCTGCTCAACAGTTTCATAAACAGAATGTGCTGATTTTCAGGGAAGATATCTACACAAAGATTCCAGCATATCTACTATCAGAGAAGTCATAGTCCTTCAAGGAAACACGTCCATAAAGCAATATAAATAGACAGAATATTATATAGAAGTTACATAGAGAAAGAAGTATTCTGCATTTTTTTGAGTCTGTAATTGCTTTATTGTTAAGTTTTCTTAAGCCTCTAAGGTTGTAAAACCCTAAGAACAGTCTGTGTTCTTCGTCTAATGAAAACAGATTAGAGGTGATTGTAATCATTGAATTCAGCAATATAAACAGTCTTGATTACTTCTTATGTTTTAAGCTTAATTGATTCTGAAAGTTTTTGTTAAAATAATTAAGTGTTATTCCGCAAACTTCTTAATTGAACTTTGATTCAAAGCAAGATTATTGATTTATACTCTGATAAATTCAAATCAGTTAATCTTGATTATTCATAATTTTCATAATTTTTAGATCCTGACAAGTGGTATCAGAGCCAGGTTTGTCAAACCAGGTTTTTCAAACCAGGTTGTTCTTTATTTTTCAAAGTCGAAAACTTTCTTTCAAATTTTTAATCTTTTTCAATGGAATTTGAAAATAGTAGCAGTGGATCTGGGCAAGGACTCAAAGTGCCAATGCTCAAGCCCACTGAGTTTGAGATGTGGAAACTCAGGATTCAACAGCATATTCAATTCATTGATTATGCCATATGGGAAGCTGTTGAATTCCCTCCTGCAGTTGATCCAGAACTTGATGCTGAGGGAAAACCAGTCAAAACTCCTCCAAAAACTGAACTTGAAAGGAAGGCTAGAATGAATGAAGTGAAAGCACTCACATTATTACAAATAGCCATTCCTAATGCTTATCAACATCAGTTCAAAAAGTTTTATACTGCTCACTCTCTTTGGAATGCCTTAGAGAAGAGGTTTGCTGGTAATGCAAGTACCAAGAGAAATCAAAAGGACCTCTTGAAACAGCAGTATGAAAACTTTTCTGGTGGCAAGAATGAAAACCTCACTCAAATCTTTGACAGGTTCAACAAACTGATAAGTGAACTGGAAAGTGCAAAGGTCAATCTGGATCAAGATGAAGTCAACAGAAAGTTTCTCAGATCTCTTGGAGAAGAATGGACAGTCTATGCTGCACAGTGGAGAACAAAAGACACACTTGATGAGATAGAATTGGATGATCTGTACAACAGTCTAAGAGTGTTTGAGACTGAAATTGATGCTAAAAAGAAATCCTTTTCTTATAATCACAACACTGCTCTTTTGTCCTCTGAAAAATCTAATAACTGTGATTCTTTTTCAGGTGGTGATGGCAATTCTGCTGAAACTCATTATGAAGCTTTTGTTGCCAATGATGGATTATTTGCTCTAAATGTTGAAGACTTGGAACAAATTCATCCAGATGATCTTGAAGAGATGGATTTAAAGTGGCAACATGCAATGCTGACCATGAGAGCCAAAAGATTTCTGAAAAGAACTGGTAGGACCAACTTTCAAGCCAAAACAGAAGGCAAACCATCTTTTGATAAATCAAAAGTGGAATGCTATAAATGTCATAAGCTTGGTCACTTTGCCAGAGAATGTAGATCTCAAGGTCAACAACCATCAAGGACTTCACAGCCCATTCAAGCTTCCTCATCAACGGCACTTGTCTCTCAAGAAGACAATGTGTTTGACTGGAGTGATCAGACAGAGGAAGAATTCCAAAATCAAGCACTTATGGCAGAAACCTCAAATGTCTCCTCAACTGAACTACCATCTGAGGTAAACTCTAAACTCTGCTCTCAATCATGCAAAAATATGGTTAAAAAGTACAGAGATCATAATGAGAGCATGTGCAAAACTCTAGCTAAGATGGAAGAAAGGAGATATGAATATATGCAAGCCATAGAAGATCTGGAAAAACAGATCAATGATTATAAGGATAATGAGATTCAAATGGGGTATGATAGAAACTATCATGAATGGGAGAAAAAGGAACTCAATAAGAAAATAGAATCTCTGAATAAAAAGGTAGAAGAAACTGAACAGAAGGTGTTAGAGGCTAATGAGAAACTGGAATCTGTTAACATAGATCTAGGTAACTTCAAGTTAGCAAATCAAAAGCTAGAACACCTAATGGAAGTTCAATTCAAAGATAGAGTCAAATCTCAGGTCAATCCCAAAGAAGGAATAGGATACAGAGCTACTCCACCTCCATATAATAACAAGTACATTCATCCAATGAGTGAAGTTGCTGATAGACTTGTCAATGAACCACTAGATGAGTCTATGACTATTGTAGATCCTATCCTTGATAACAGTCCTGAATTAAAAGAAGATAAGAGTCAAAATAGAGACTGTGACACAAAGAGTGCACCCATAGAAGTCCAAGTTCCCAGTAAGAAAGGAAAAGAGAAGATGAGTGTATGCAATGCTACTCCACAAGTTTCTGTACATTCTAACTGTAACACTGCATCTTCATCAAAAGGAACTAAAAGAGGTAAAACTGTTTCTATCTGCACATGCCAAAAGCATGGTGTTCAAAAGTTTCCTAAACAACAGCAGGTAAGAGGAAACCAGAGAAACAAGAACCAGAAATTGACAGAAAAGTCTGGTGTTCCAATTCAAACTGTCAAAAGATGCTTTCACTGTGGAAGGAAGAATCACTTAGCCAAGGATTGTTTTTACAAACCAGCTGTTGCAAAACAGACTGTGCATCACACAAAATCAAATCCTAAACAGGCAAAGCACTTAAAAGTGAAACCTTCCACAGCAGCTCCAAAGAGAACAGTTGATCACAGATTCTCAAAAGTTAATAAAAAACAGTCCACACATCAAAAACAAGTTTTGGCAAAGCCTAAATCAAGTTTTAAACAAATATGGTGTGTCAAGGACAAATCTGTTGCTCAAACTGCTAATGCAAAAGATCAGACTGCTAAGTCAAAATCTGATGCTGTTAGTGCAAAAACAGAAACTGTTAGCACTACAAACACAGCTCCAGCTGCTGGGCACCAAACTGGAGCTGCTAGTGAATCATCTGAGACTGTCAGAAGAAAAGATGATCAAAATAATTGGATACCTCATATTATCACTAAATACTCTCCAAAGACTCCATCAGTAGATCTCACCAAATACAAGAAGTCAAAAACAGTTTTTAGTTATGTCATTGTACAAGGCCAACCCAAAACCAATTTGGTTTGGGTTTACTCCACTACTAACTAAGCTGTTATTTGTGCAGGGCAACCACAGGTCTCCTCATAGGACAAGATGGCATCTGGACAGTGGATGCTCTAGGCACATGACAGGCAATTCTGAATGCTTGTCAAATTTCAAAGGATTTGATGGAGGTTTTGTTGCATTTGGAGGCAACTCAAAAGGAGGTAAGGTTACAGGTAAAGGTACTGTAAATGCAGGCAACATGACATTCCATGATGTTTTGTATGTTGAACAGCTTAAGTACAATTTATTGAGTGTCTCTCAAATCTGTGACAAACAAAACATTGTTCTGTTCACAGATTCTGAGTGCATTGTTCTTTCAAAGGATTTCAAAATTCCTGAAAATCTTGTTTTACTTAGAACACCAAGAAAGGACAATGTTTACTGCCTAGACACAGCTCTTTTGACTAAATCAAATACTTTAAGCTGTTTAATATCCAAAGCATCATCAAATGAGTCTGCTCTTTGGCATAGAAGGATGTGTCACATGAACTTCAAGTCCATGAATGATTTGGTTAAAAAGAATCTGGTAAGAGGATTACCACAAAAGGAGTTCATTTGTGATGATCATTGTGTAGCATGTCTTAAAGGTAAGCAACACAAAACTTCTCATAAGGCCAAAGAAGTAAATTCAATCTCATCTGTTCTTCAGTTGTTACATATGGATCTATTTGGTCCAACATCTGTTTTGAGTTTGACTAAAAGGGCATACTGTTTAGTCATTGTTGATGATTTCACCAGATTTACTTGGGTTTACTTTCTTAGGTCCAAAGATGAAACTGCTGAGCTAGTTAAGTCTTTTATCCTTAAGATAGAAAACCAATCCAATTCCAAAGTTAAGGTGATAAGATCAGACAATGGAACTGAATTTAAAAATCAAATTCTAAACAGTTTCTGTGAGTCCAAAGGTATTGCTAGACAATATAGTGCACCAAGAACACCACAGCAAAATGGTGTAGCGGAAAGAAAGAATAGAACATTAATTGAGGCTGCTAGAACAATGTTAGCTGATTCCAATCTGCCTATGACTTTCTGGGCAGAAGCTGTTAATACAGCCTGTTATGTTCTAAATAGGGTTCAAGTAGTTCAATCACAAGGGAAAACTCCCTATGAGCTATTCCACAACAGAAGTCCCCTAATAGCTTTCTTAAAGCCTTTTGGATGCCCATGTACTATTCTTCACACTAAGACTCACTTAGGGAAGTTTGAGAGTAAGGCTGAAGAAGGATTTTTTGTAGGATACTCAATTCAAAGCAAAGCCTATAGAGTATACAACAGTGTGTCTAAAACAATTGAAGAAAGTGCCAATGTTGAATTTAATGAAAATACTGCTAACATCAAAGGCACTGGTCCTGATTGGTTATTTGATTTAGATTCACTAACAAATTCTCTGAGCTTTGCTGAGTTTACTGCAGAAGCTGATGCATACAGGGTTGAAGCTGCTAACACAAATTCTCATGCTGCCAATACAATTTCTCATGCTGTTGGCACAAAGTTTCAGACTGCTGCAGATTCAACAAGTTGGGATGATTTCACCACTCTACCACTTCTGTCATGTGATCCTCCAGGGATCCTGAGCACTCAACATGATGCAAATCCAGACACTGAAGTGCCATTCCCAAGTCCTGACAGCACAGCTCAAACACAAAAGGAAACAGCTCCAGTTTCTAGGCTAGCAGTCCCAACAGCTTCTCAAGCTGTTAGCCTAGAAACTCAAGCTGTTCCAGAAACTGAACCAATCACTGGTTCTGATGGAGATGACACAAACCTTGGAACGTCCTTCCAAACAGAGAGAGAGCCCACACTAAGAGTTCATAAGTATCACCCTCTCAATCAAATACTGGGTGATCCAAGCACTCCTGTTCAAACAAGGAAGATGGTTCACAATCAGACTGCTGCTGCTGAACAAGCAGTTCCAGAATTCAGCCTAGCTGCTTTTGAACATGCCTGCTTCATGTCTCAACTAGAACCTAAAAAGGCATCAGAAGCACTAAAAGATTCATCCTGGATTGAAGCTATGCAAGAAGAGCTTTTACAGTTCAAAATTCAGAATGTATGGACTCTGGTGGATCTTCCTAAAGGTAAGAGAGCAATAGGTACAAGATGGGTGTTCAGAAACAAGAAGGATGAGAGAGGGATAGTCATCAAAAACAAAGCAAGACTAGTAGCACAAGGGTACACTCAAGAAGAAGGAATAGATTATGATGATGTCTTTGCTCCAGTAGCAAGAATTGAAGCCATCAGACTATTTCTAGCATATGCAAGTTTCAAAGGCTTTAAAGTGTATCAAATGGATGTTAAGTCTGCTTTCTTGTATGGGAAAATTGAAGAAGAAGTATATGTGTGTCAACCTCCTGGTTTTGAAGACTACAAGTATCCAGACAAGGTGTACAAGCTAGACAAAGCTCTCTATGGTCTTCACCAAGCCCCCAGAGCATGATATGACACACTGTCCTCATATCTTCTACAGAATGAATTCAAGAGAGGCACTCTGGACAAAACACTTTTCACTAAATCCATCGAAACTGAGATTCTTCTTGTCCAGATCTATGTTGATGACATCATCTTTGGCTCAACTAATGATAGGTTGTGCAAAGATTTTGAGGCCCTAATGCACAAAAAGTTTCAAATGAGTTCAATGGGGGAACTCACATTCTTTCTAGGGCTGCAGGTCAAACAGAAGCCTACTGGTCTATTCATAAGTCAATCAAAGTATGTCAAAGACATACTGGAAAAGTTTGGCTATCAAGACACAAAGGTTGCAAGCACTCCAATGGATCCTCATAAACAGCTCCATACAGACAAAGATGGCATAGATGTGGACATTCATCTATACAGATCCCTTATAGGATCTCTCATGTATCTAACATCTTCTAGACCTGATATAATGTTTGCTGTCTGTGTGTGTGCCAGGTTTCAATGTTCACCAAAGGATTCTCACTTGGTTGCTGTTAAGAGAATCTTCAGATACCTTAAAGGCCAACCACATTTAGGCCTATGGTATCCCAAAGACTCTCCTTTTGAACTAACCGCCTATTCTGACAGTGACTATGGTGGTTGCAACATTGACAGAAAATCCACAACTGGTGGATGTCAATACTTCGGAGCAAGTGTGGTCTCTTGGCAATGCAAAAAAACAAACAACTGTCTCCACATCGTCCACTGAAGCAGAATACGTAGCAGCTGCAAGCTGCTGCTCCCAGGTAATGTGGATTCAAAATCAGCTAAGAGACTATGGTATGAATTTCTTATCCACTCCTATTTATATTGACAATTCAAGTGCAATTAGCATTGTGCAAAACCCAGTGAAATTCCCAAAAACCAAGCATATAGAAATCAGGTTTCACTTCATCAGAGATTGTAATGAAAAGAAGTTAATCCAAGTTACCAAAATACATACAGATGATCAGCTAGCTGATCTATTTACAAAACCTTTTGATGTAGGAAGGTTCACTTTCCTAATATCAAACATTGGTATGGTAAACATGGATTAATTGGTTTCTATTATTATCATCTTTATATGCTAATTTAAGGGGGAGACACTGTTCTATTGAAAAGTTGCACAATTTTACACTAACAGCATGAATCTTTTCTCATGCTGCTAGTTCATTTTCTCGGACTGCTAGTTATTTTCACTTGATCTGTCAAAGTGTGCAGGGTACTTAGGTAATTTTCAAAATGTGTGCGCGGGACCTAACCTTTTCGAAACCTTTAAAGGTCCCAGTTTCGTTCAGTTGTAACTACCAGTTACATATTCTTCTTCCACGGCCTTCTGTTTTCTCTCTGAACGATACACACACTCTTTTCAAACCCTAAACCCCAAACCGTTGTTTCTTGATCAATGGAGTTCGTAAAAGAACACAACTGCCTCCCATACACCCTGAAACACACTGACCTTCAACCGTTCCATGATATGATGGACTTCCTCAGGCACTCCCATATCCACTATGCCCTCAATATTAACCCCACTATATACATATCTCATATTGAGCAATTCTGGAATCGTGCCTATGTTCAAACCATCAATGGAGTGCCTACCCTGACTTCCACAATCGATGGTACTACCATCAATATCACTGAGGAGTCCATCAGAAGTCATCTGCATCTTCAAGATGCCACAGGTATAAAAGACCTATCTCTTACTGCTTTACACTTTGGTCTTCAAAATATTGGATATAGGGGCCTGCTGATTCTTTTACTTTCTTGAAAGCACATTTTTCTCCTAAATGGAAATACCTTGTGCATATTATTCAGCAATGTTTAAGCCCCAAAAGAACTGGTTGGTCAGAATTTTCTTCAAATATTGCCACTGCCTTAGTGTGCTTTTCTACTGGCCAACAGTTCAATTTTTCAAATATGATCTTTCAAGGAATGTTAAGGCATCATTCCCTGAAGAATGGGAAATTTTTGATGTATCCTCGATTTTTGGCAAAAATAATTGCACACACCTGCACTACTTCTAATTTACATAAGAGGATACATGTTTCCCATAGGCACTCACTATCTTCAATCAAAAGGCTGATAAAGCCAAGTGCCAATTTTGTCAGTATAGATGCTCCATTGCCCTCTGCAATGATGAACATCATCACAAGAAACAGAGGAGAGGGGCCTGAGCAGACACAGCCTAACATTACTGCTTCAACCCCAGGACCCCAACCCTCTCCTCATGATACACATATTCCCTCTGATTCTTTTGTACAGCCCAAACGCCCACTACAATACTTATATAAAAGGAAAAGGGGACGAGGAGCTCCTTCCTCCTCCTCCTTTAGACAAGAGCCATATATCCCTGTGCAGGAGGATACTTCTGCACAGAATATCCAAAGGGAACCAATTGAGGACACTCCCAACCTCACTCAGGAGGTGAACATCTCTTCTGAGACTGTTCATATGGGTTTTGTGGCTGGCACTACTGATGTCTCTGCACAAGAGGCACAGGACAGGGCCAACATCTATAAGACCACACCCATGGCAACAGCATGTGTGCAAACACGAGCTGGAAGTCCCCAGTACCAAGAAAAGAGGGGCCCAGAGGTTTCTACTTCTGGTGTTAATGTCAGTGATAGACCACAAACACCCCTGGTGTTTTCTGATCTTGAGACTAGCCTGCAACTGATGCTCTTAACGGATCCAAAGCTGAAACCTGTTGTAACAATGTTGGAATACCAAATGTCCATCATTGCTGCACAGGGGGCACAAATCTATGAACTCAAACAGGCAGAAGCTGCTCACAATCAGAAACTGGCTTATCTACACAAAGGATTTACTCTTTGTGGGAGTAAGCTCATCAAACTAGAGCAATTGATTCAAACCCATGTGGCAAAGGTTGTAGGTCCTTCTGACCAAACCAATGCTTCCAAAAAGGGGGAGAATCAGGAAGTTCCTGAACCAGTCCAAGCAGCTCCAACACCAACAGTCCAAGCAGCATCAACAGCTCCATCCTCTAGGCTAGCAGTCCCAACAGCTTCTCAAGCTGTTCGCCTAGAAACTCAAGCTGCTTCTACAAGAGCAACTGGAGTTGTTATAAGAGAATGCAGTCAAGCTCCATCTAGTTCAGTCCAAGCTACATCTTCTGCTACAAAAGATAAGGGCAAGGGTACTCTGATTGAGTCTCCAAAGCACAAATTTTCTACCAGAGAAGCCCAGATTGCCTTTGATGCTGAGATTGCCAGAAAGTTAGCAGAAGAACAAGATCAGGCCTTAGACCAGCAAACCCATGCCCCAATGCAAGATGATGAAACCTTAGGAGATTACCTAAGAGGGTTTGTGGTCAAGCAAGGTGAAAGGAAGAGGAAGATGCCAACTGGGCATACCAAGGCTGAGAATAGAAGATTCTTAATCAATTTTGCCGTTGCAGCAGATATTCCAAAGAAGATTGCTCAGTCCATGACTACTGAAAGGCTGCAGGAAATACATGACAAAGATGCCAGGGACCGAGATGACGAAGATCCGTTAAGGTGGAAGATCGGACCTATCACAAGATCAAAATCCAAGATGTTCCAGGATGCTCTCAATGGAATGATTAAATATTGTCGGAATCAAGCTCCCGTTTGTTCGCAAAACAACCAAGCACGCTTCCTAATGTTGATCCAAGTTGAAGACTAATATTAGTCCAAGTTTTGGAGCCCAAGTTCTCACTTTAATCCACAAAAGCCCAAAAATAAATAAAATTCGGCCAAGCCCACCCATGTGCATTGTTTTGGCCATAACTTCCTCATTTTAAGCCCATTTTGAGTGAAATAATAGCCCACTTCAACCTTAGCCTTTTTCCTATATTTTCAAGAATAAAAAGGGCCCAAAATATGTCCTTAGCCACATCCATGAATCTGCCCATAAAGGTGTCCATGTTAAAGAACTTGTCAAAGATTAAATTCAAGGCATTTTGAAGGTTTTCTCAACATTATGGTCATTTACTTGGAGGAGATAAAGAGATAGAAGTTACTTGCATGATTAATACCTACTAGAAGCTTCAAGTGGTGAAATGTCAATAATGCCCTTTTGATAAGTAGTCTTGCTTATTTGATAGCTTATCGTGATAGCTTGTGCAACTTATCTAGATAAGTAGTTGGTCTTATATTTTCTCCTATAAATAGGCACTCAATGTAACCATTTCAATCATCCTTCATTTTTGAGTAAAATTGTGAGTTTTTAACTCTTATTGTTCCTTACGAACTTTCAGAACTTATCGAGTGTTTTAGCTTGTGGCGTTCGAAACTTATCAATCAACTTGGTGGGGTTGATTGTGGCGTTCTCTATACCAAAGTTCTTGCCTCGTATATAGGCAACGGGTCGCGGTTCCACTTATACCAAGGTTCTTGTCTTGTTTATAGACAATGGGTCGCGGTCCTATCCAAGTTACTTGAAACAACCATTAGAACGATCGGGCAATCGTGATCTATCACACATTCCTCGGGTGAGATCACATCACAACAGCTTCTCAAGCTGTTAGCCTAGAAACTCAAGCTGCTTCTACAAGAGCAACTGGAGTAGTTATAAGAGAAGGCAGTCAAGCTCCATCTAGTTCAGTCCAAGCTACATCTTCTCTGGTAGAAAATTTGTGCTTTGGAGACTCAATCAGAATACCCTTGCCCTTATCTTTTGTAGCAGAAGATGTAGCTTGGACTGAACTAGATGGAGCTTGACTGCCTTCTCTTATAACTACTCCAGTTGCTCTTGTAGAAGCAGCTTGAGTTTCTAGGCTAACAGCTTGAGAAGCTGTTGGGACTGCTAGCCTAGAGGATGGAGCTGTTGATGCTGCTTGGACTGTTGGTGTTGGAGCTGCTTGGACTGGTTCAGGAACTTCCTGATTCTCCCCCTTTTTGGAAGCATTGGTTTAGTCGGAAGGACCTACAACCTTTGCCACATGGGTTTGAATCAATTGCTCTAGTTTGATGAGCTTACTCCCACAAAGAGTAAATCCTTTGTGTAGATAAGCCAGTTTCTGATTGTGAGCAGCTTCTGCCTGTTTGAGTTCATAGATTTGTGCCCCCTGTGCAGCAATGATGGACATTTGGTATTCCAACATTGTTACAACAGGTTTCAGCTTTGGATCCGTTAAGAGCATCAGTTGCAGGCTAGTCTCAAGATCAGAAAACACCAGGGGTGTTTGTGGTCTATCACTGACATTAACACCAGAAGTAGAAACCTCTGGGCCCCTCTTTTCTTGGTACTGGGGACTTCCAGCTCGTGTTTGCACACATGCTGTTGCCATGGGTGTGGTCTTAGAGATGTTGGCCCTGTCCTGTGCCTCTTGTGCAGAGACATCAGTAGTGCCAGCCACAAAACCCATATGAACAGTCTCAGAAGAGATGTTCACCTCCTGAGTGAGGTTGGGAGTGTCCTCAATTGGTTCCCTTTGGATATTCTGTGCAGAAGTATCCTCCTGCACAGGGATATATGGCTCTTGTCTAAGGGAGGAGGAGGAAGGAGCTCCTCGTCCCCTTTTCCTTTTATATAAGTATTGTAGTGGGCGTTTGGGCTGTACAAAAGGATCAGAGGGAATATGTGTATCATGAGGAGTGGGTTGGGGTCCTGGGGTTGAAGCAGTAATGTTAGGCTGTGTCTGCTCAGGCCCCTCTCCTCTGTTTCTTGTGATGATGTTCATCATTGCAGAGGGCAATGGAGCATCTATACTGACAAAATTGGCACTTGGCTTTATCAGCCTTTTGATTGAAGATAGTGAGTGCCGATGGGAAACATGTATCCTCTTATGTAAATTAGAAGTAGTGCAGGTGTGTGCAATTATTTTTGCCAAAAATCGAGGATACATCAAAAATTTCCCATTCTTCAGGGAATGATGCCTTAACATTCCTTGAAAGATCATATTTGAAAAATTGAACTGTTGGCCAGTAGAAAAGCACACTAAGGCAGTGGCAATATTTGAAGAAAATTCGGACCAACCAGTTCTTTTGGGGCTTAAACATTGCTGAATAATATGCACAAGGTATTTCCATTTAGGAGAAAAATGTGCTTTCAAGAAAGTAAAAGAATCAGCAGGACCCCTATATCCAATATTTTGAAGACCAAAGTGTAAAGCAGTAAGAGATAGGTCTTTTATACCTGTGGCATCTTGAAGATGCAGATGACTTCTGATGGACTCCTCAGTGATATTGATGGTAGTACCATCGATTGTGGAAGTCAGGGTAGGCACTCCATTGATGGTTTGAACATAGGCACGATTCCAGAATTGCTCAATATGAGATATGTATATAGTGGGGTTAATATTGAGGGCATAGTGGATATGGGAGTGCCTGAGGAAGTCCATCATATCATGGAACGGTTGAAGGTCAGTGTGTTTCAGGGTGTATGGGAGGCAGTTGTGTTCTTTTACGAACTCCATTGATCAAGAAACGACGGTTTGGGGTTTAGGGTTTGAAAAGAGTGTGTGTATCGTTCAGAGAGAAAACAGAAGGCCGTGGAAGAAGAATATGTAACTGGTAGTTACAACTGAACGAAACTGGGACCTTTAAAGGTTTCGAAAAGGTTAGGTCCCGCGCACACATTTGGAAAATTACCTAAGTACCCTGCACACTTTGACAGATCAAGTGAAAATAACTAGCAGTCCGAGAAAATGAACTAGCAGCATGAGAAAAGATTCATGCTGTTAGTGTAAAATTGTGCAACTTTTCAATAGAACAGTGTCTCCCCCTTAAATTAGCATATAAAGTTGATAATAATAGAAACCAATTAATCCATGTTTACCATACCAATGTTTGATATTAGGAAAGTGAACCTTCCTACATCAAAAGGTTTTGTAAATAGATCAGCTAGCTGATCATCTGTATGTATTTTGGTAACTTGGATTAACTTCTTTTCATTACAATCTCTGATGAAGTGAAATCTGATTTCTATATGCTTGGTTTTTGGGAATTTCACTGGGTTTTGCACAATGCTAATGGCACTTGAATTGTCAATATAAATAGGAGTGGATAAGAAATTCATACCATAGTCTCTTAGCTGATTTTGAATCCACATTACCTGGGAGCAGCAGCTTGCAGCTGCTACGTATTCTGCTTCAGTGGACGATGTGGAGACAGTTGTTTGTTTTTTTGCATTGCCAAGAGACCACACTTGCTCCGAAGTATTGACATCCACCAGTTGTGGATTTTCTGTCAATGTTGCAACCACCATAGTCACTGTCAGAATAGGCGGTTAGTTCAAAAGGAGAGTCTTTGGGATACCATAGGCCTAAATGTGGTTGGCCTTTAAGGTATCTGAAGATTCTCTTAACAGCAACCAAGTGAGAATCCTTTGGTGAACATTGAAACCTGGCACACACACAGACAGCAAACATTATATCAGGTCTAGAAGATGTTAGATACATGAGAGATCCTATAAGGGATCTTTATAGATGAATGTCCACATCTATGCCATCTTTGTCTGTATGGAGCTGTTTATGAGGATCCATTGGAGTGCTTGCAACCTTTGTGTCTTGATAGCCAAACTTTTCCAGTATGTCTTTGACATACTTTGATTGACTTATGAATAGACCAGTAGGCTTCTGTTTGACCTGCAGCCCTAGAAGGAATGTGAGTTCCCCCATTGAACTCATTTGAAACTTTTTGTGCATTAGGGCCTCAAAATCTTTGCACAACCTATCATTAGTTGAGCCAAAGATGATGTCATCAACATAGATCTGGACAAGAAGAATCTCAGTTTCGATGGATTTAGTGAAAAGTGTTTTGTCCAGAGTGCCTCTCTTGAATTCATTCTGTAGAAGATATGAGGACAGTGTGTCATACCATGCTCTGGGGGCGTTGTGAAGACCATAGAGAGCTTTGTCTAGCTTGTACACCTTGTCTGGATACTTGTAGTCTTCAAAACCAGGAGGTTGACACACATACACTTCCTCTTCAATTGTCCCATACAAGAAAGCAGACTTAACATCCATTTGATACACTTTAAAGCCTTTGAAACTTGCATATGCTAGAAACAGTCTGATGGCTTCAATTCTTGCTACTGGAGCAAAGACATCAGCATAATCTATTCCTTCTTCTTGAGTGTACCCTTGTGCTACTAGTCTTGCTTTGTTCTTGATGACTATCCCTCTCTCATCCTTCTTGTTTCTGAACACCCACCTTGTACCTATTGCTCTCTTACCTTTAGGAAGATCCACCAGAGTCCATACATTCTGAATTTTAATCTGTAAAAGCTCTTCTTGCATAGCTTCAATCCAGGATGAATCTTTTAGTGCTTCTGATGCCTTTTTAGGTTCTAGTTGAGACATGAAGCAGGCATGTTCAAAAGCAGCTAGGCTGAATTCTGGAACTGCTTGTTCAGCAGCAGCAGTCTCATTGTGAACCATCTTCCTTGTTTGAACAGGAGTGCTTGGATCACCCAGTATTTGATTGTGAGGGTGATACTTATGAACTCTTAGTGTGGGCTCTCTCTCTGTTTGGAAGGACGTTCCAAGGTTTGTGTCATCTCCATCAGAACCAGTGAATGGTTCAGTTTCTGGAACAGCTTGAGTTTCTAGGCTAACAGCTTGAGAAGCTGTTGGGACTGCTAGCCTAGAAACTGGAGCTGTTTCCTTTTCTGGTTGAGCTGTGCTGTCAGGACTTGGGAATGGCACTTCAGTGTCTGTATTTGCCTCATGTTGAGTGCTCAGGACCCCTGGAGGATCACATGACAAAAGTGGTAGAGTGGTGAAATCATCCCAACTTGTTGAATCTGCAGCAGTCTGAAACTTTGTGCCAACAGCATGAGAAATTGTATTGGCAGCATGAGAATTTGTGTTAGCAGCTTCAACCCTGTATGCATTAGCTTCTGCAGTAAACTCAGCAAAGCTCAGAGAATTTGTTAGTGAATCTAAATCAAATAACCAATCAGGACCAGTGCCTTTGATGTTAGCAGTATTTTCATTAAATTCAACATTGGCACTTTCTTCAATTGTTTTAGACACTCTGTTGTATACTCTATAGGCTTTGCTTTGAATTGAGTATCCTACAAAAAATCCTTCTTCAGCTTTACTCTCAAACTTCCCTAAGTGAGTCTTAGTGTGAAGAATAGTACATGGGCATCCAAAAGGCTTGAAGAAAGCTATTAGGGGACTTCTGTTGTGGAATAGATCATAGGGAGTTTTCCCTTGTGATTGAACTACTTGAACCCTATTTAGAACATAACAGGCTGTATTAACAGCTTCTGCCCAGAAAGTCATAGGCAGATTGGAATCAGCTAACATTGTTCTAGCAGCCTCAATTAATGTTCTATTCTTTCTTTCAGCTACACCATTTTGCTGTGGTGTTCTTGGTGCACTATATTGTCTAGCAATACCTTTGGACTCACAGAAACTGTTTAGAATTTGATTTTTAAATTCAGTTCAATTGTCTGATCTGATCACCTTAACTTTGGAATTGGATTGGTTTTCTATCTTAAGGATAAAAGACTTAACAAGCTCAGCAGTTTCATCTTTGGACCTAAGAAAGTAAACCCAAGTAAATCTGGTGAAATCATCAACAATGACTAAACAGTATGCCCTTTTATTCAAACTCAAAACAGATGTTGGACCAAATAGATCCATATGTAACAGCTGAAGTACAGATGAGATTGAATTTACTTCTTTGGCCTTATGAGAAGTTTTGTGTTGCTTACCCTTAAGACATGCTACACAATGATCATCACAAATGAACTCCTTTTGTGGTAAACCTCTTACCAGATTCTTTTTAACTAAATCATTCATGGACTTGAAGTTCATGTGACACATCCTTCTATGCCAAAGAGCAGACTCATTTGATGATGCTTTGGATATTAAACAGCTTAAAGTATTTGATTTAGTCAAAAGAGCTGTGTCTAGGCAGTAAACATTGTCCTTTCTTGGTGTTCTAAGTAAAACAAGATTTTCAGAAATTTTGAAATCCTTTGAAAGAACAATGCACTCAGAATCTGTGAACAGAACAATGTTTTGTTTGTCACAGATTTGAGAGACACTCAATAAATTGTACTTAAGCTGTTCAACATACAAAACATCATGGAATGTCATGTTGCCTGCATTTACAGTACCTTTACTTGTAACCTTACCTCCTTTTGAGTTGCCTCCAAATGCAACAAAACCTCCATCAAAGCCTTTGAAATTTGACAAGCATTCAGAATTGCCTGTCATGTGCCTAGAGCATCCACTGTCCAGATGCCATCTTGTCCTATGAGGAGACCTGTGGTTGCCCTGCACAAATAACAGCTTAGTTAGTAGTGGAGTAAACCCAAACCAAATTGGTTTTGGGTTGGCCTTGTACATTGACATAACTAAAAACTGTTTTTTGACTTCTTGTATTTTGTGAGATCTACTGATGGAGTCTTTGGAGAGTA
>JAANYP010001513.1:299866-337129 GCA_020465985.1 Centrapalus pauciflorus
AACCCAAACCAATTGGTTTTGGGTTGGGCCTTGTACAATTGCATAACATAAAACTGTTTTTGACTTCCTTTATTTGGTGAGTCTACTGATGGAGTCTTTGGAGAGTATCTAGTGATAAAATATGAGGTATCCAACTATTTGATCATAATTTCTTCTGGGACAGTCTCAGAATGATCACTGCAGGCTCCAGTTTGGATGCCCAGCAGCTTGACTGCTGTGTTTGTAGTGGCTAACAGTTTCAGTTTTTTGCACTACACAGGCAATCAGATTTATGACTTAGGCAGTCTTGATCTTTGCATTAGCAGTTGTGAGACAACAGATTGTCCTTGACACACCATATTTGTTTAAAACTGATTTAGGCTTTGCCAAAACTTGTTTTGATGTGTGGACTGGTTTTTATGAACTTTTGAGATCTGTGATCACTGTTCTCTTTGGAGCTGCTGTGGAAGGTATTCACTTTAATGAGTGCTTTGCCTGATTAGGATGTGGCAATTTTGTTGTGATGCCACAGTCTGTTTGCACACTGGTGTTGTAAAAAACAATCCTTGGTTAAGTGATCGTGTCCTTCCACCGGAAAAGCATCTCTTTGGTGAAGACTTTGAATTGTGTGAACACCAGACGTTTCTGTCAATTTCGGTTCTTTGTTTCTCTGGTTTTCTCTCCTCTTACCATGTTGTTGTTTAGGAAGCTTTTGAACACCATGCTTTTGGATGTGCAGATAGGAAACAGTTGTACTCTTTTTAGTTCCTTTTGATGAAGATGCCAGTATTACAGTAGTATGTAACAGAAACTTGTGGTAGTAGCATTTGCATACACCATCTTCTTTTTCACTTTTACTGGGAACTTGGAATTGCTTATGGGTGCACTCTTTGTGTCACAGTCTCTATTTGACTCTTACTTCTTTCATCAGGACTGTTATCAAGGATAAGGTCTACAATAGTCATAGACTCATTAGTGGTTCATTAGACATCCTAATCAGCAACCTCACAATGGGGTAGTACCTTGTTGTTGTATGGAGGAGGAGTGGCCCTATATCCTATTCCTTCTTTGGTGATTGACCTGAGATTTCACTCTATCTTGAATTGAACTATCATTAGGGTGTTCTAGTTTTGATTTGCGAACGTCCGAAGGTTACTAGATCTATGTTAACAGATCTAGTTTCTTATAGCCTCTCTAACACCTTCTTTCAGTTTCTTTATACTATTTTTTATTCAGAGATTATCTTTGTCTTATTGAGTTTTTCTTCTTCTTTCTCCCATTCATGCTAGTTCTATCATACCCCATTGGGAATCCATTATCCTGTATAATCATTGATCGTTTTTCCAGATCTTCTAGGCTTGCATATATTCATATCTACCTTCTTTCCTCTTAAGCTGAGTTTTGCACATGCTCTCATTATGATCTCTGTACTGTTTAACCATATTTTTGCATGATGAGGAGCAGAGTTGTAGAATTTAACCTCAGGATGTAAGTCATCCGTGGAGGAGACATTGATGTTTTGCCATAAGTGCTTGATTTTGAAATTCTTCCTCTGTCTGATCACTCCAGTCAAACACATTGTCTTCTTGAGAGACAAGTGCTGTTGATGAGGACGCTTGGATGGGCTGTGAAGTCCTTGATGGCTGTTGACCTTGAGATCTACATACTCTGGCAAAGTGACCAAGCTTATGGCATTTATAGCATTCCACTTTTGATTTATCAAAAGATGGTTTGCCTTCTGTCTTAGCTTGAAAGTTGGCCCTACCAGTTCTTTTCAAAATCTTTTGGCTCTCATGGTCAGCATTGCATGTTGCCACTTTAAATCCATCTCTTCAAGATCATCTGGATGAATTTGTTCCAAGTCTTCAACATTTAGAGCAAATAATCCATCATTGGCAACAAAAGCCTCATAGTGAGTTTCAGCAGAATTGCCATCACCACCTGAAAAAGGATCACAGTTATTAGATTTTTCAGAAGACAGAAGAGCAGTATTGTGATTATAAGAAAAGGATTTCTTTTTAGCATCAATCTCAGTCTCAAACACTCTTAAACTGTTATACAGATCATCCAATTCTATCTCATCAAGAGTGTCTTTTGTTCTCCACTGTGCAGCATAGACTGTCCATTCTTCTCCAAGAGATCTGAGAAACTTTCTGTTGACTTCATCTTGATCTAGATTGACCTTTGCACTTTCCAGTTCACTTATCAGTTTGTTGAACCTGTCAAAGATTTGAGTGAGGTTTTCATTCTTGCCACCAGAAAAGTTTTCATACTGCTGTTTCAAGAGGTCTTTTTGATTTCTCTTGGTACTGGCATTACCAGCAAACCTCTTCTCTAAGGCATTCCAAAGAGAGTGAGCAGTATAAAACTTTTTGAACTGATGTTGATAAGCATTAGGAATGGCTATTTGTAATAGTGTGAGTGCTTTCACTTCATTCATTCTAGCCTTCCTTTCAAGTTCAGTTTTTGAGGGAGTTTTGACTGGTTTTCCCTCATCATCAAGTTCTGGATCAACTACAGGAGGGAATTCAACAGCTTCCCATATGGCATAATCAATGAATTGAATATGCTGTTGAATCCTGAGTTTCCACATCTCAAACTCAGTGGGCTTGAGCATAGGCACTTTGAGTCCTTGCCCAGATCCACTGCTGCTATTTTCAAATTCCATTGTAAAAGATTAAAATTTTGAAAGAAAGTTTTCGACTTTGAAAAACAAAGAACAACCTGTGGCTCTGATACCACTTGACAGGATCTAAAATATGAATAACCAAGATTAACTGATTTGAAATTTATCAGAGTATAAATCAATAATCTTGCTTTGAATCAAAGTTTAATTAAGAAGTTTGCGGAATAACACTTAATTATTTTAACAAAAAAACTTTCAGAACCAATGAAGCATAAAACATAAGAAGTAATCAAGACTGTTTGTATTGCTGAATTCAATGATTACAATCACCTCTAATCTGTTTTGATTAGACGAAGAACACAGACTGTTCTTAGGGTTTTACAACCTTAGAGGCTTATGAAAACTTAATCAACAAAGCAATTACAGACTCAAAAATATGCAAAAAACTTCTATGAACTTCTATACAATATTCTGTCTATTTATATTGCTTTTTGGACTTGTTTCCTTGAAGGACTATGACTTCTCTGATAGTAGATATGCTGGAATCTTCGTGTAGATATCTTTCCTGAAAATCAGCACTTTCTGTTTATGAAACTGTTGAGCAGCTTGAATCTCTTGACAGCATGAACTGAGCAGCTTGAGTTGTTTTACTCTGGCAGCTTGAACTTTTACACTGGTAGCTCGAGTTTCTTCAACTAGCAGCATGAACTTTGTATTTACATGAAAAATCTACTAACAGTCTGAGAAGTCTAACTAACAGTTTGAATGTACTTAAACTATTTCCCAACAAGTCTGTCCTAGATTCGAAACCACCAAACACTTAGAAAAATTTTCGAAAATTTTGAAATAACTTCAACTTTTCCAACCTTTTTCTACGGTATCGTGTAACCAGATAAACTATGCCAACTCTTTTACCCTAAGCTCAAGATATTTCACGCAATGTTTATTTTATCCAACTTTGAATGCACCCTCAGTAATTTTTGACATTTTACCTAAGTAAAAATTTAAACTAAAATAAAATAAAATAAAATAAAATAAACTAAGGTAAAATAAAATAAAATAAAGTAGAAATAAAATTTTGACAAAAAATTTAATCTAGACTTAAGCTATACTTAAAAAATTTACAAGCTAAGCTAAATACTAAACAAAATATTTTTGATGAGTATAGTCTAAGAAAGGTTTAATCAGATAGCGATGTCAGATACTTACTTTCAGTACTTAAACTTTCACACTTAGGAATTTTTATTCCTTTGATTATTTGTCGTGACACACCTATTTAGCCGATTGTTGATAATTTACCCCGTTAAACATTCTACATTTCGGAATATCCCTTGGCGTTTTTATTTATCAGGAAATTATCTTACGTGACTCAGACATAGACATACTTTTATGATCAAGGCATACAGACAAAGATTCTAACTTGTTGGTATTTGCAAACTATCTTTAAAAGACAAACTTCGGACACAGGTCTGTATTATCATACAACAAAGTGTCTTAGTTTGACTTAAGGTTTATTTATAAAGTTAGCAAGACAGCGGTGACAGGTCTGTACTGACGTACAACAAAGCGACATGTCTGCTAACCCGAATCTAAACAGAGACAACAGGTCTGTACTTACGTACAACAGAGTTTCATGTTTTCGACTCTCAGTTTTGTATGATATTTCTATTCTTTCCATTTTAAGATGTATTTGATGCAGCCATACATCCCCAGAAAGTTTGCATACCTCATTAAGACTCAAAGTTTGTATGTCTTGTACATAAAAATTAAGACCGATTGGTCGTACATCTAAGTTAGTGACACGCTTGACTTTTTCTAGAATATTTTATTAGCCTTGAGATTCCCTATATGTATTATGCCTACCAACACATCAAACTAAATAAAGTATAACACTTAGAATTTAGTTGCATTATGTGTGAAAGCCTAAACACTTAGTGTTTGTAAACGACTGTGCTAATTTTCGTCACTTTGAACCTATGTATCTAAGACTTAACTCTTTTTCTGATATTCTCTTTTTTGTATTTTTATGATTTTCTCTCTTTTTTTTGTTTTTTATAAGAAATAGCAATAAATTAAGATTACCTACTAACTTACTAAAAATAGAAACTTACTAAAAATAGAAACTTTCCTAAATTAGCAGACTACTGTAAAGAAAGAAATACTACGACTATAAAAGAAAATAAACTACTACTACTAAGGTCAATTTACTCTGGGTTGCGCATTCCATTCAGTTGAATTAAATACTCAAACCGTGACTTATCAAATGCTTTGGTAAATAAATCTGCATTATTATCTTCTGTTGCCACTTTTACCAACTTGATTAAGTTCTTTTCAGCACAATCACGAATAAAATGATGCCTAATGTCTATGTGCTTTGTTTTGTTGTGTTTAACTGGATTATTCGTTATAGCAATTGTAGATTGATTGTCTATCCTAATTGGAGTTTGAGTGTAAGCCAAACCGTAATCCCGCAATTGTTGTTGTATCCACAGAACCTGTGAGCAGCAACTACCAGCAGCAACATACTCGGCCTCGCACGTTGACACGGCTACCGATGTTTGTTTCTTGCATTGCCAGGATACCAACCTCCCTCCTAGGAACTGACAACCTCCAGTCGTTGATTTGCGCGTCAAGCTGCATCCTCCGTAGTCAGAATCTGTGAACGCCTCCAACTCTAGATCTCCCTCCGCGTGATACCAAAGTCCCAGCTTCGGTTTCGACTTGAGGTATCGTAGAATCCGCTTCACAGCTTTCATATGCATCTCCTTCGGATTCGCTTGAAACCTAGCACAAATACACACAACAAACATAATATCAGGTCTTGAAGCAGTTAAATACATAAGTGACCCAATCATGGCCCGATATAAAGTCGGATCCACATCGGTATCACTTTCAGTACCCGGCCCGAGATTGTGATTCACTTGAATCGGCGTGCTGAAATGGGCAGTCAACTTTGTTCCTTCCATCCCGAAACGCTCTAATATGTCATAGACATACTTGGTCTGATGGATAAACATGCCTTCCTTCTTCTGGTCAACTTGTAACCCCAAAAAGAAATTCAACTCCCCCATAGCACTCATCTCGAACTTAGACTTCATCACCTTCTCGAAATCTTTGCACATCTGTTCGTCTGATGATCCAAAGATGATATCATCGACGTACACTTGTACCAAGATAAAGTCTTCTCCCTTCCTCTTAACAAAGAGAGTACTATCTATCCTACCCCTTTCAAAACCGTTTTCTAAAATATGGTTGGATAGAGTCTCATACCACGCCCTAGGTGCCTGATGTAATCCATAGAGAGCCTTATCTAAGCGATATACTCTATCAGGATATTTTGGATATGTGAATCCGGGCGGTTGCTCTACATACACCAACTCCTTCACTTTCCCATACAGGAAAGCACTCTTAACATCTAACTGATATACCTTAAAGCCCTTGAAGGAGGCAAACGCTAGAAACAACCTAATGGCTTCCAGCCTTGCTACAGGTGCAAAAACTTCATTGTAATCGATTCCCTCCTCTTGGTTGAAACCCTTTACAACTAACCTTGCCTTGTTGCGCGTGACTATACCCCGATCGTCTCTTTTTCACTTAAAAACCCATTTGGTTCCTATTGCTATTTTCCCTCGAGGTAACGGAACTAACTCCCACACTTCTAGTTTCCTAAATTGTGAAAGTTCTTCCTGCATCGCTTCAACCCAAGAGTTATCCTTAAGTGCCATTTGCACATTTTTAGGCTCTACTTGCGATATGAAACACGAATAGAGACATGTGTGATATGCCTCAGAGTCGTTTATCATCGACAACAACACAGTGTTGTTATTTAAACTACTCCTAGTCCTCACACCCTCGTTAGGATTTCCTATGATGCTTTCTAATGGATGGTTCTTGTTAATCCTAGAGGTCTCTATATCATCAACCCTTAGATTATCTCCTAAGTTGGATCCTATTTCACCTAATGGGGGAACATGCTCAGCTTCTACATTTTCCTCCTCATTGACGTTTTCCTCAGAGTTGTAACTCGATGCTTGAGTCTGATTCTCAGTGGTAGGTGCCTCTTGATCAGCAACTTCTGGAGATCTATCTACAGTCGCAGTAGGCTCGGATGTAGATTCAAACGTGGTCCTCGGAAAGATATGGCCATTGTCGTTCAAATGCAACGTCGCCATGTCCTTTTCGATTGTAACTGCATTATCATCCAAAGGAATGTTAAATGACTCAAATAACTTATCATAGTCAAATATCCATTCCGGACCAGTTTGGGGTTCATGTGTATAACTTGTGACTTCAATATTATACACAATCTCCACAGTACCATTTGTTTTGTTAAAAACCCGTTTGTTTGGTGAGTTCGGCACATAACCTAGGAAGTATCCTTCGTCAGCCTTTTCACCAAACTTTGGATGATGTTTTGTTCTTAAAATAGTGCATGGTACTCCAAACGGTTCGAATCCAGTTAAGTTAGGTGGCCGTTTATTCAAAAATTCATAGCATATTTTGTTCAACGATTTGACTGTAAGGACTCGGTTTAAAATATGGCACGCGGTATTCACTGCCTCCCCCCAAAACATGGTAGGAAGCTTTGAATCCGAAAGCATAGTCCTTTCAGCTTCAATCAAAGTTCTATTTTTACGTTCGGCCACCCCATTCTGTTGAGGTTCATATGGTGCACTGAATTGATGCACTATGCCCTTTGATAGGCAATATACACCAATTACAGTGTTTTTGAATTCAGTCCCATTATCACTACGAATATATTTAACCCTTGTTCCGTAGGAGTTCTCCACTTGGTCTAAGAACCCGATGAGCTTTGCAGCCGTCTCGTCCTTCGTACCTAAAAAGAAAACCCAAGAAAAACGTGAGTAATCGTCAGTGATAACTAAGCAGTACCAACTACCTCCGATACTCCTTTTGTTGATTGGGCCGAAAAGGTCCATGTGCAACAAATCGAATGTTGAGGCTATGGAGTTCTGCTTCTTGGATTTGTGTGTCTTCTTATGTTGTTTGCCCTTCATGCACGGTAGACACTTGTCCTCGAACTGAAAACATTTCATGGGCACACCCTGCACCAGTCCATTCTTCGTTATGTAACTCATCTTCCTTAGGTGCAGGTGAGCCATGCGTCTGTGCCACAGTACTGATTCCGTCTCTGAAGCTTTGGATAATAGACAGATTGGCCCCATCGAAGTCTCAGGCTTGTTCATATCCAGCATGTACAAGTCGTTCTTCCTTGGCGCCCGCATCAATACCCATTCTTCAGGAATTTCGAATCCCGGCTTTAGCACTAACGCCTCAGTGTCAGTAAATAACACCGAGTTCTTCTTATCACAGATTTGAGATACACTAATGAGATTGTGAACCAGTTTATCAACGTGATAAACTTGGTCCAACTTGATTGTCCCATTAGTGACCACTCCGGTACCAGTGATATTTCCACCCTTGTTACCAGCGAATGATACGAATCCCCTATTACCTCCCTTGAAGTCCGTGAGTAGACTTCTTTCCCCCATCATGTGCCTGGAACAACCACTGTCGACGAACCAGTTGTTGTTTGGACCTGTAGTTATCTCCTGCACATGAAAGAAAAGAGGTTAGTTATCACGGGGAACCCAAGCCATGACTGACTTGGTAATACCATTCTCGTCCACATACGTGAACTCTTTCAAGTACCCATCTCGCCCTACAGGTGACTTGGGCCTTTGAACTGAATTCTGTTGTGGTGCCGAGTGATTTAAGTTCACTCTTTGCCTTGGAGTAGGCATTTGTTGTGGAGCTCTAGAATAATTCCTATTATATGGCATTTCGGACTGTGATCCCTGAGCTCTTACCGGTGCGTATTGTCTAACTGGAGTATGTGACCTAACTGGAGTGTGTGACCTGCTAGGTGTTGTTCTCCTATAGACTTGCTGTGGTGCTGACCTAGATTAATTATTGACACGATTCGGTGAATTTGTCCTAATCACTTCCTTTGGTCCAACCTTAACCGGTGTGTTTTTCACAACTTGTTTGGGTGCGGCCTGCACAGTTTTCTCGGTAGGTTGAGAACTACTGCTGCTTGCCACACTGGTTGAGGGCTTAACAGGTGTTGGGTTCACTGTCTTAGGGGTAACATCGGTTTTCCTAAGTGGACAGTGAGAAGAAACATGCCCCTTTTCGTGACATCTGAAGCAAGACATCTTATCTATGGACTTTTTGTGTGTTCCCTTAGATCTAGGTGTCTCACTAGTGTCTACTTCCTTTGGTACATCTATGGTGTCTGGCTCATCGACCTGATCAGCCCAAGAAATTTTCTGTTTTCCTGCAGGTGTTTCACTGGAGGAAGACACAAATTTCACTTTCTTGACCTTGACGGTTGAGTCAGCCACCTTAGGTGCATTTTCTACAATAGGCTCAGGTGTTGGTGTAGGTAGGTCCTCTAAGTCTACTGATTTGTCAGTGTTCTCCTGAGGCTGAGGCACATAGTTTGCATTGAAAGGTGGAGGTATTTCGTGAAAACCTAGACCTACGGGCTTCTTAGACTGTCTTTGGGCATCTAAGACTTTCCCTAGATTTAGACTCGAATTCCTAAACTTCTCCAACTTGCTATTTGCCTCCGCTACCTTAACCTTTGTCTCTGCTAGCTCTATATCCTTGTCCTTAAGACTTTTTGTCAAGGCCTCTACGTGCTCATACATTAGCTCTATCCTAACACACTGCTCACTGAGTTTGTCTTTTAGAACTACTACGTCTTGAGCATCAGCCTTAAGCTTTTCTTTTAGATCTTGCTTGATATCATTTAGGCTAGCGTTTTCAATTTTTAAGTTGTCATTTTGAGCATTTATGGTCTTATGTGAGTCTAAGACTAGATTTAACCTATCGTTAGAACTAACACATAAAGCACATAATTCACGAAATAGAGAATAAGACAGACTAACCTTTGAGTTATCAGATTCCACGTTGGCCATCTGAGCAGCAAACTCCAGCACTGTCTGATCATTCGCCTTCTCTACCCACATCGGACTGCTGTCCCGTGTGGTCTGCTCGTCTCCATCACATCCAGTTTCTGTGACTTCAGCCATGAAGGCTCTAGCATTCGACTCAGGATGTGAACTCCAATCATACGTACCATCTAGCTGTCGGTCTGAAGTGACGTTGGATAGTAAACCAGCTAGATTGGCTTGTCCAGATGAGGAACTCGGAAGGTATCGTTGTTGGGACTGATTTTGGAACTGTCCCTGATGCTGACTCTGCCCCTGGTATGTCTCTACCTTTGGTCTCTGGCACTCCCTGGCGAAGTGTCCTAGTCCTTGACAGTTATAGCATCTCACCTTGGACTTATCAAACCCTATCCCCTTGTTCATCTGCAGATTCCTTCCAGTTCTCTTTATGAATGTCTTAACCCTCTGGGTCACCATGGCCAGTTGCCATTTAAGATCCATCTCCTCAAGATCATCAGGGTCGACCTGATCGTAGTCTTCGTCCCAAAGAGCCGGATCATTAATCTTGCCTTGAACACAATTTCCGTACGCGGCTACAAAAGAAGCAAGCAGATTCAGATGTTCTTCCGCCGACTTTGCGCTCATGGGCATCTTTGAATAGCTCTGAGATGTCGATGCCTGTTGTACTTGAGGCTGCGGTTCTTCCGATCTTCCTAACCCTAAGAACGCGCGATTCAGTGTGTCATCAGACTCTGCTGGTGACGATGTCTCTCCAGTGAAAAAGGCTGTAGCAGTCTTCGGTTCGGCTGCCGCTGAAGATTTTGTCGTCTTTCCAAAATACATTGCTGGATTCTGGACTTGTTCGTAATCAGTCTCAGTCTTCAGGAGCTCGAAGTGATATGCCCTCAACATTCCCACTATATCATCCAGAGATTGAGTGTAATACTTATCCTCATTTAGCTTGATCATTGCCACGTACATAGCCCATTTGGCTGGTAGGGCATCAAGAAGCTTGTTGTTCTTGTCAGTATCAGTAAACTCAATCCCGTGGCTCTCAAGTTCCGTCAATAGATGATAGAAACGGGTGATGATGTCATCCAGTTGTTCATCCTTTAACGCCTTGAAGATTGCGAACTGTTGTTTTAACAGCTCTGTACGCTTTCTCCTAACTCTAGGATTTCTCTCACACCTCTTCTCTAGCGACTCCCAAAGTTCTTTTGATGTCCTCTGAGTCCTAAATGTGTGTAGAATATCCTGCGGTAACGCCATTCGAATTAGAGAGAAAGCTTTGTTTTCGGCTTCAAATAATTTCTTGTCATCCTCCTTCATCATTTGGTATGACAAGACCTTTTGACGGCCTTCAACTTCTGACACCGGTGGAATATACCCTTCGTCGATGCACACCCACATGCGCATATCGTTGAAACGTACGAAATCAGTAAATCGGTCTTTCCACCAATAATAATCCTCGACCTTCATCAGCTTAGGCGGGGCGTTTGCCTTCCCGACCTCGTGGTCCATTTCTAGGAATTTCTGAAGATTTGACATCGTTTCGAAAGTAATTGAATTTGAACTTAATTAATTTAATTCGAAACTGATTTAGAATAATTCTTTCGAATCTAGGTAGATTCGAAACTAATTAAAGTTAAATCTTTTGGGATTAAATTCGATTAAGTGTTTTAATTCAATTAAGCTCAAAATATGTCAGATTCGAAGTTCCTTAGATTCGATGGTCCTTAGATTCGAAGGTCAGCAAACTCGAGGGAACCAGCAGATTCGAAGCACTTATCGAAACTATACTAGACTCGAACTAGACTCGAAACTAGACAGACTCGAGACTCTGTTCGAATGAAGCACACACTCGACACAGATTCGAAACCTACTGAAACGGACTAGAAAGGAGCAGATTTAGGTTACACTCGAGACTAAAGTGTAACCCTAATTACCCCTATTAGATTCGAGCGCCGCAAACTCGAAAAACAGTTAATACTTTGATTTTTTATAGATTTTCATATTAAACCAGTATTTTTCTAACGAAAAATAATGGTTTCGATCAAAAACGAGAAAAAACCACAAAGTATTTTCTGAATATAAATTTGCTAAGCTCAAAAACTCGATTTTGAGAGAAAACCGTCCAACTAGCGTCAAGAAACCTAGAATGTATTTGATGAACACGAAGAACACCAAGAACACTCCGTAGGCTCTGATACCACTTGTAAGGTCTACCACTACTAGATCTATCTAGACGCGGATCCGTGAACGAGTGCGGAATCCTCGTTAACGGTTAGACGGACAACTCTCAACTACGAAACACGGAGACTATCAGAGGCTGAACGAACGACTAACGAACGATCCTACGAACTGATTCTCTCCGAAACGGACCTAAAGCTGATGATAAACTCGAGATCGCCTTAAGCTTAATTCCTCACGAATTCTGCTAAAAGTCTACTAATGACTCGAGTCTATCCCTAATTATAGACCCTGATTCGAGTCTGATGTGGGCCAAACTCGAATCTGGCCCAAGGCCCATTCGAGTCTGTCCACCAAGACACTCTCGAATCTGGGCACATTCGAATCTAAGGCTACATTCGAATCTATCACAGATTCGAATCTCTACCCTTATATAATTCGAATCTAGCCAAAACACTTAAACACCTAAGTGTTGAAACTCATGTTTTTACTTATGCTTGAATTAATCTTTGATCTTTATGTTTGTACTTCTTGTAATACGTTACATCAAGTTCAAACATACAATCAATTACTATTAAACATATATAAACACATATATCAAGCACTCGTTTAACCACAATGTTGAATATTACTTAAACCACAATGTTAGATCGATTAGACTGCTATCGTCACACAAGGTGTACCAACACCTGGATTATGTTTGCGTCCCACTCCGTGATGAACAATTCACATAGCAATTTGTCAGGATCATTAATTATTAAAAATGTACACAGATAAGGAAATATTGATTTTTAATTTTGTGACACAATCCTTAAATTAAAATAACAAATATTTTCTAAAATAAAGAAATTTCAATCATGATATATTGAAATATTATTTAAGACAATATCTGATATTTAATTGGAAGGCGGATTCAACATGCCAATATGGGATACTAAAAACTAAAAACGAGGTTCGTCTAAAGCTTTAGTAAATATATCCGCAAGTTGATATTCCGTGCCAACAAAATACAACTCAATGGTTCCCTTTTCTACGTGATCTTTAATAAAATGATACCTGATATCTATGTGTTTCATTTGAGAGTGCTGCACGGGATTTCAAGAGATGGCAATATCACTCCGAGAATCGCAGTAAATCGGGATATTGGTGAGTGAGAATCCATAATCGCGTAATTGTGTTCTCATCCACAGCACTTGAGAGCAACAACAGCTTGCAGCTGCTACATACTCAGCCTCATCTGTGGATGTTGAAACACAATTCTGCTTTTTCGATGACCAACTCACCGGTCTATCTCCCAAGAACTGTATTCCTCCCGACGTGCTTTTTCTGTCAACTCTACAACCTGCAAAATCAGCATCTGAAAAAGCGGTAAGATCGAAATCGGTTCCCTTTGGATACCATAGACCAAGATCGGGTGTACCCTTAAGATAACGAAAAATGCGTTTTACCGCAGTTAGGTGTGATTCTTTAGGGTCGGCCTGAAAGCGAGCACAAAGACATGTTGAAAACATTATATCCGGCCTACTAGCAGTCAGAGACAGTAAGGATCCTATCATCCCTCTGTAAGTTATATTATCGACACTTTTCCCAGAAGGATCGGTGTCTAACTTACAGTTGGAGGCCATGGGAGTTGCGATACTCGTGCAAGAGTCTAACTTATACTTCTTGAGAATGTCAAGAGTATATTTCGACTAGTTCACAAAAATCCCATCTTCAAGTTGTTTGACTTGTAATTCGAGGAAACAATTCATTTCCTCCATCATACTCATCTCAAACCTCGACTCCATTAGGGCTGAAAAATCCTTACAGAATTTACTGTCAGTAGATCCAAACATAATGTCGTCGACATATATCTGTACTAGCATTATATGTGGGCCTTCCCTTTTAGTGAACAGAGTTGTGTCCACCACACCTTTACAGAAACCGGCAGAAATAAGGAAATTAGAAATACTATCATACCATGCGCGAGGTGCTTGTTTTAAACCATAGAGGGCTTTATCTAGCACATAAACATGGTCAGGTTTATGTGTGTCAACAAAGCCTTGTGGTTGTTCAACGTACACGTCTTCGTTAAGTTCACCATTTAGAAAGGCAGTCTTGACGTCCATTTAGTACACCTTGAAATCCTTGTTTGCCGCGTACGCCAAAAAGATTCTGATTGCTTCGATCCGTGCAACTGGAGCGAAGGTCTCGTCATAATCTATCCCTTCTTGTTGTCGGTAGCCTTTGGCAACAAGTCTCGCTTTATTCCTTATCACAATGCCGTTCTCATCTCGTTTGTTCTTAATAATCCACTTTCTCCCGATCACTGTACGGTCTTTTGGTTTGGGAACTAACCGCCATACTCTTAGCTGTTCAAACTGGTTGAGTTCCTCTTGCATTGCAACTATCCAATCTGGATCTTTTAGGGCTTCATCCACACGAGCGGGCTCTATCATACTAAGGAATGATGCGAGGTGGCATTCATTAGCAGACGCCCTACGAGTTTGGACTCCAGTTGAAACATCACCAATGATTTGATCTGTTGGGTGACTTCGGGTCTATTTAATCTTGTGTGGGAGGGGTGCTCGGGATGGAATCTCAGTGGTTAAAGTGGGGATGCATGAAGATTCATGGTCAATGGTTTCAAATGAAGGTACCACTAGTTCTGGTTCGATTTCCGAGTGTTCAGGTGAAGGAAGGATAGTTGGTATTATATGTGAGGGTATTATAGGAGTAGATTCAACTGCGGATGTATCAGTGGATGATGTTGATGGATGAGGGTATGATGTGGATGAAGATGGAGCGGAGAAACTTTGTGGCGCAGTTGAATTTGAAGGATTACCTACATTATTAACAACATTAGACACATTAGCATTAGGACCGAAAAATTCTACGTAAAAAGGATCAAACAAATTAACCAAATCAGAAGAAGAAAAAGAAATGGGGTTATTAGACGAGTCTCCAGGCATTTGAGTAATGCGAGGTCCTATATGATCAACTTCGGGTGCCAGTTTAGCCAACTCATCAAATGTGACATGCACACTTTCATTGACTGTTCTGGTTCGGGTATTGAATGCGCGATAGGCCTTCGAGTTGGATGAGTATCCAATGAAGATCGCTTCATCCGCCTATTCGTTAAACTTCCCGAGGTTGTCTTTATCATTCAGCAAATCGCACCTGCAACCAAATACACGTAAGTACTTGATAAATGGCACTTTATTCAAAAAGAGTTGGTAAGGAGTTTTGTTAAAGCGCTTATGGATAATGGAGCGATTTTGTGAATAGCAGGCTGTTGATACGGCTTCGGCCCACAAGAATGGAGGTAGCTTCGAGTATGTTAGCATTGTACAAGCGGCTTCCACAAGCGTACGGTTACGCCTTTCCACGACCCCATTTTATTGTGGCGTTCGAGCAGCAGAATATAGATGCTGAATGCCTTTGGATCGAAGGAAGCCCTCAACTACCGAGTTCTTGAACTCCGTGCCGTTATCAGATCTGATTGATTGAACTGACAGCTGCTGTTGGGTCTCGACACTCTTTATAAAATCTATGATTTCTTGAGCTGTCTCGTCCTTGGAACGCAAGAACCTGACCCAGGTATATCGTGAATAGTCATCAACGATAACCAACACATATCGCTTCCCGTTTATGCTCTGTGTCCGCATCGGTCCGTATAAATCCATATGAAGTAACTCCAATACTCTTTTCGTTGATGGTTTAGGCTTTGGTTTGTGAGATGATCGTTTCATTTTTCCTTTCTCACAAGCTCCACAAAGATGGTCCTTTTCATAACGCAATTCAGGGAGACCTTTGACCAATTGTTTCGCAGCCAGTTTGTTGATATTGTCAAAGTTCAAATGGGATAATCCTCGATGCCACAACCAAGAGTCTTTTGAAGAGGCTTTTGATAAGAGGCAAATGTTATCCTTTACTATTAGCTTGGCTACGTCAATGGTGTAGAGGTTAGAGTTTCGGGAACCAGACAGGATTTCTTTTCCATCCATACTCCTCACACTGCAGTTCTTAGCTCTAAACGTTACCTCTAGTCCTTTGTCATAGAGCTGTACTATGCTAAATAGATTATGTGATAATTCCTCAACATAGTCAACGTCCTTGATGACTAGATTATTTAGAACTAAGTCCCCGTATCCTTTAATATGAGCCTGATGGTTGTTCCTGAATTTTACCGTTCCGCAATACTGTTCAACTACGTTGGACAACAATTCTCTTCTTCCCGTCATATGCTTGGAGCAACCCGAATCCATATACCAAATGAATTTAGCCTGAAAAGCAAATAAATTCATATAATGAAAAACTATATGCATTCAAACACATCCATCGTTTATTTACAAGCAAACCGTGTTCTGAGCCGAGATGTTAAGAAAACATGATGAGTTAAGACCGGGTCCTGAGCTGTGTGCACAGAAGCCAAATGTGTCCGTTTAAGCACAACCGATAAGCAAAAGAACGGGTCCTAGTCTATGGTAACTAGAAGCCATTTCATTGAAGAACGGGTCTTGATCAGAAGTAACCAAGAACCATCTGCATAAAGATCACACAACTTTGGGTACCCACCTCAATATGGGTCTCTTTTTGTTAGGATTTCCAGATGTATATGGCACATGTGCAGTTTTAGGAACCCATTTAGCATTTTTGTGTGGTCCGGATGCATAACCCTTTGGAATCCATTGAAGATTGGATTTATCGGGCTTTGGAACCTTAGGCGATGAAATTGCCTTCTGTTTTTGACTTTTTGAGACCTTTTTGACCTTTGCTTTGGTTTTGGGCCTCGGCAACGGACAAGTCTCAATTTTATTTGAGGCTAATGATGCAACATTTTTTATTTTCTTTTTCCGAATTCGTTTAACAGGATATGGCACGAAAGCATTCATTTCAGGAACCTGTCGTCTATAACGAGTTAGACATAGATTAAATAATTCACTGAAAAAGTACTTTAAAGAAGCAACAGAATTCGGTACATTATTACACACATTGTTAAACACATTGTCTTTAGAGATTACAGACATCCTATCCCTAGTAACAAATTCATTTGGCATTATAGCCTTCTTCACAAAAAAACTCGAAAAATACAGCATGGTGGTTTTTGGAACTCTTCTTACATAATCTGTAGGAACAAAACGATTAGAGTCAGTAAGCATGGAAGATTTAGACTTGACAGAATTTTCTTTTTGTTGGTGAGTGGGTTTCTTAAAATACTTGGATTGGATCTGAGTCTTTTTAGAAACCTCATTTTTAAACGATTTTGAACACTCACCTTTATAAATGAAAGAAGAAGTTTCAGCTTTAGACTTACCTTTGCTTGATGACACATATGGGATTTTGGTGGAATGAGAAACTGTTTGTTCTTTTGAAAAATCCTTCAACTTTTGAGAAACCATTTCAAAATTTTCTCTGTAGACAGTTAATTCCACAGTTTGTTGAAAAGTTTGATTTACCAATCTTTCTTCGCTCTTAAGAAGAGCATCTTGAAGATCAAGAGCTTTCTTTTGAGACGACTTCAATTCCTTTTCTAAAACATTAATTTGATGTTGAAGAACTTTTGACGGAATATAAAGTTGAGGAATTGGTTTTATAGTTTCTGTTTTCAATTCAGCTTCTGAATAAGTTGACAAGTACTCTTCCTCTAAAGTGGGTACTCTAGAAGAATAACTCTCGTTAAGTTCTTCATATTGAAAAGAAATTTCTTTTTCTTTGTGTTCAACACGTTTCTCATTCTCTTGTTTAGATAATGAAGTTTTTGTTTTAAGAAAAATAAGATGAATGATTATAATATAAGAAAAATAGGTTAGGTGATAGAAAAGTAAGAGAGAGAAAGAGAGTATTATATAGAATATAGGGTAGGTAATTAAAAAGTGAGAGAGAGAATATGAAAAGTGATATTTTAAAAAGTGAAATGAAAATTTATGAAATTTTTTTAAATTAAACAAGTTTTCATTTTTTTATGAAAAGTGAGATGGAAATTATAGAAATTTTCGGTAACTAAACGCACCCTTGGGATTTTTAAAACCGATTCCTTATTTAGAATGGTAAAACCTAGTTTCTTTGGGCTGATTTAAGTGAATAGTTTGTTCTATTTGACCCCTTTTTAAAAATGCATCGTCAAGGGTCTTTATTCGTTTGTACAAACTTATCCTTTCTTCTTCAATCATTTTATATTTTTCTAGACTGTCTATATTTTCCATATTTACTGTATTCAATTGTTTTGAAAGTACATATATTTCTTCTTTTAACGAGAGTTTTTCTTTTGATAACCTATCCATACAAGATTCAAGATATATATTCCTGTCCTGAACATCTACTTTTTCGATTAACATCTGTTTTATAACATTGTGATTAGTTAACCACTTTGATTGATATAATTCAGACGACTCTTTTAAAGTTTGAGCTAGATGTTCAGCCTGTACACACTTTGCAGTTTCAGCATTTAACCTAGCTTGTAGATCAAGAATATGTGTGTGCAATGTACATTCATTATTTATAGATAAATTATTTACATGTTCTGGAATGTAACAGGAATATGCTTCATTTGTCTCTGAACCGGATGATGAGCATTCGGGATCGTCGGTTGTGGCCATCAGACATGCTGGTGGATTTTTCAATGTCTCCCCCTCAGCAGCATGATCTGAAGTCTCAGCAGTGGAAACGGCACAGTGCTCCAACCTTAGACGATCAACCATATAACAGTTCTTGCCCTTATCATCCTCCTCGTCCGTATCTTCAGCATCCCAGTAATCTTCCTGGGCGACGAGAGCGATTGCGTTGGTTCTTTTCTTTGCGGCCTCCAGCTTTCTCTCGTAGTAGCTGACGTCTCTGTCAAACTTATTGTTGCACTCCCGAGCAAAGTGGCCCGGTTTTCCACACTTGTAACAGAGACGCTCCTCGGTGCCTTTTGGTTCGTCGGCTCTCGGCCTTTCATCCCTTCTCTCAACCGGCCTCTTGTCGGCGCGACGATGTTCTCTGCTATCATCCTTTCTTCTATCCCTTCGGCATGCTCTCTCCTATCATCTCTGCGGTCGTCTCTATGATCATCCCGACGATCGTCCCTTCGATCATATTCCCGCCTGTCGTCCCTGCGATCCTCGCGCCTATCGTCTCGCCTTTCATAACGGCAATCATCTCGATAGTCGCGTCTGTCGTCATACCTTCTCTCATCCCTGTCATCTCTTCGATAATCATCCCGGCGATAATCATTGCGTCGTTCATCCCTGTGGTCATCTGAGTACCTCCGCGGACCGGTGTCATAGCGGAGTTGATTGTTAGTCTTGTTGGAAAACCGTCGTTGTTGGAGACGATTGGTCCACAAGGCTATGTATTCCTGAATAGTGGCCTCTTCCTCATCAATTACCTCACGTGGAGGAGAAGCATACATGTACGGAGATGACGATGAACCTGGTGCGAAGGATGGAGTGGGAATATTCGTATTGATAATCAAGGCTAGTGAATCTTTGGGTTTCATTCCAGTGTTGGCAGATAGCAGCAAAGATGCGAGTTGATTTGCCATCAGCTTTTGTTGATCCACATCCCCTTGATACTTTTTGAGCTCCTTGAAGACGACATTGATAGAGACCTCGGGAATATTCAGGACGTGTTTTGTGGCCCGGCATGCGATCTGCCACTCGGGGGCTAAGGCTGCAAAGAACTAGATGTTTGTGTCATCCCTGTCCTTTTTGATGTGCAGTTTGTTCAACTCATTCAGTACTGCACAAAACCTTGTGAACGTAGCCTGCAGAGATTCCCCGTCTTTGGCTCAGAATTCTGTAAACTTAGCATTCGCTTCCTCAATCTTAGCGCGATCATCGAGCTCTGCCCCTAGCATTTGCACTTCCAATTCGTCTCATATTTCTTTGGCAGACATTTTGCTGTCTACGCCAACCAAGATGTCAGTGGGGAGGGCCTGATAGATCAAATATTCCGCCCTCTTATCGGCATGCTGCCTGTCTCTCTCGGCGTCATTAGCCGGTTCTCTTTCAACCTTAGAAGCTAGGACAGGGGGGTCAGCCTCGGGTCTGGCTGCGATTTCCCAATAGTAGATCACGGGACCCTCAGAGATGGACTTAAGCATTAGGTTCCCAAGCGGTTGCATTCCGACAAATTTGAGGAACCGGGATTTCCATTGTTCATACTCATCTGGATAGAGAACAGGTGGTCTGTTCTCAGATCCGAGTACGAGAGCTTTACGAGACATGATGTGGGTGCTGATTTAACAGATAAGATCTTGAAGGTGGAAACTTGAAACGGATGGGCTGGACTGCGGAAGAATAGCACACTGGATGGTGCTAATTCGGAAGAATTACTGAGTTCGGATGAAATGGAATTCGGATGGGCAGCAATTCGGATGAACAGTAATTCGGACTAGGGACCGAATTCGGATGAAACTGTGGTACGGATGGACTGGACCGAATTCGGATGAGGACCTGGTTCGGACAAGGGAGGGACCTAATTCGGATGGTTTGAAGTCTGATTAAACGAATTCGGATTAACCGGATTCAGATGAACAGTTGTGACTTCGGATGAACAGAGGGTAGTTCGGATGTGAGATGGAACCGAAGTCGGATGGTCCGAGTTCGGGTGAACAGTGACTAATTCGGACAGGCACTAAGGGAATTGTCCAGGAAGGGGACCGAATTCGGATGGTCCGGATTCGGTTGGTCCGAAATGGAGATGGTCCGAAGTGAAAATTTTAAAAATTAAAGCACAAGTCCAAAAGATGAAAATGGGAATGCTTGATCTGAACTTCGGATGGTCCGAAGTTCGGATGGGACCGAATAAGGCTCCGAAATGGGCACAGGGTGGTCCGAAATACACCTAAGTCTGGTCCGAATTGGACCGAAATGAGGTCCGAACTAGGGTTGTATACGGTCCGAAATGAGTCCGAATTGGGATCTAATATGGTCCGAAATGCTACAGTTGAAGGTCCGAATTACAGCAGGTTTTAAGAAGAAATGCTAAGGCAGAATAGTTCAGATGACTATTTTAGCAGATTTAAAGCCTAAAAATGTTTCTAAATGATTGGGAAACTATTTTAAACACTTTCGATGATTTAAAATATACCAAAACACTTAAAAATCAGTAAAAACCAAGCAAAACCCCACTAAAACTCATATTTTTTATATTTTTCAAAAGAACCGATTATGGATGATTTTAGTGAAAAGATTGAATTGAATGAGCTCGAAATCAGTAGAGGATGATATTGTGGTGATTATATGACAAGAATAACACAACAAACAACCGAAAACTGAATATTAAAAGGATCTAATCGGTTTAGAAGGTGAAGAACTCGAAGAACATGAAGAAAAACCCAGCAGAATCCATAAAATACAAGTTGAAATCCACCTTTGAGGCTCTGATACCAATTGTAAATATGTATTCCCGTAATATTTCAGCACCTTTGATGATTCTTTATCAAAACCCAAGAAGAACAAAGCTCAATAATTAGGTAATGATGAAGAAAAGACAATAAGAATGTTGAGAGTAAATATGTAGATGGCGGCTGCTTTCTCATTCAATATTCCAACCGTATCATACAAAAGCAAACCCTAGGAGCTATTATAGCTTCATTAATTAACTTTGAAGCATTGACATAAATGGCCCCTAGACTTTTACAAGGAAATAAATTACAAGGAAACTAAATACAAGACTAAATACTAAGTAAATAATTATTACAAAACAAGTCCACATGATCGAAATTAAATATCTAACACATCATACAATCAAATTAAATCTACACAGACCACCACAAATATCGTCTGCCAATCTGTACCAAAAGAGTTGTTGAGTAGTGGTCTATGAAAACTTCAATCTTGATCTTGTAAGACCTAAGAACTAGGTCCAGCAGGTGACTTTCCTTTATCTTTTCCTGTAAAAAGTGTAAACAACATCTGTAAGCAAAGCTTAGTGAGAATATAGATTTTCAGATTACATGCATTATCAAGCGGATCATGGGTCTAGCGTGATATATCTTGACTGCCGCTACAGCCACCCATGATTGAGACATAGTAGTCATAGAGTCGGATGATGTTCAAGCCACGCTCACGCTTAAATTGTGGGTATCAGCCACATACTGGGCTACCTACCAGTAAATCAACATGGCGGAACATCGGAGTATCATACTTAGTTCAACAGAACTGGTGAAATAGCATGGTCTAGAACAATAGACCGTCAATGCTAATCATCTTAACCTGAATCGATATGTCAAAGGTGCGATCAATAGTGAAGGCATAAATCATCAAGGTCATGATAGCAATAATCTCATAACAATATTTGAAATGAACTATAAGTACAATGTCATGCGGAATGATAAGTCAAATAGCTATCATGATCCACAGGGCATCACCGAACCATGGTGAGCACTGCTCACATTCCAGCTGATCATATATGAATGTCAAATTAATCTATCATCAACAATATGTCTCAACCGGAAATCTCGCATGTAAAGCTGAATATCTATAACTCACAGGTTCTTGTGGTCTTTATCAAGCAGATTTAAAATCCACCACTTGAGTTATCCCAGGATTTTATCTTTAATCTTTGTCTATCTGATCTCTGTCAATTCTTTTCCATTCTGTGACCCGCTATCAATATTTACAAGTCTTTAGATCTTTGTTCAGAATTTAACTGAACATGTTCAAAATCATATCATAGCAAGAACATTTTAGGTCTAAATCTTTATCTGATCTGATTCTCATAACTGATATCTTATCAATCATTTTGTTCATTTTCTTTGTTTCTTTAAATTCTCAAGATATATATATATATATATATATATATATATATATATATATATATATATATATATATATATATATATATATATATATATATATATATATCATGTTGCTTAATTCATAAATCTTTCATCATAATTTATGGATATTGCCATTATAAAATATCATTTATTTATGATTTAAAGTATCAAAATAAAACATCCGGATTCGGACTAATCCAGATCAGGCATTCAGATTCGGACCGAATGGCTAACCCGAATTAGGACCAACCGAAGCATAAGATCTGAAGTAGACATTCGAATTGGGACTAGGCTTCAATCGAATTCAAGGTGGTCCGAATTAGCATAACTTCCAATTTGTATCATCCGAAACATAAGGTCCGAGACATGGGATCCAAAATGGTGCATCACATCCGAATTCGAATCTTACATCTTCATATTTTCCAGAAAATTTTTCTTGGTGTTCATACTTTTACACTTACGGATTTTTACCAAATTTACTCTAATCACATTTTTGTTAACATGCAACTTAAAATTAAGTTATATTATCATTATTGGGTTGATTTTATACTATTTTCCCTAACAATAACACATTAAATTGATCAAAATCATCCAAAATCCTTTCTTTTTGTCAAGAACACAAATAATCACAAAAATTCAGATTTTTACTTAATTTGCATGATCTAACCATTAATTTTTATTTCTATCACATTTATATACTTCATTACATGATTACCTATCAAAAATTTATACATGCAACATATAAATTCATGTTTTAATCATAGGTTTCGGTTTTTAAACAAAATCGAACCAAACTCTTAGAATTATGAAATTTAATAAAATTACCTTAAATGCTTGTAGCTTCTTGTTGTTGGATGTTTGTGGCAACTTATTCTTGATTAATTCTTCACTTTAATGCAAATTTAATGGATTTCTTGAAGGTTATTTGGGATGAACCGTAGGTTAGAGAGAGAGTAGAGAGAGATTTAATTTTTGTGTTAATGACCATTAAATCTCATTTTGGGATTTTTATACTCACTTTGATAAATACTCATTTAACCCCTTACACTTTTGTATAATATATCTCTTTAAAATTTATAATCATCTAGTAGTTTATATCAATCATATAATTTATATCATATTTAATTAATTAAATTTTCATTAATCAATTAAATTACAAAATAGATAATGTAATAAAATTACATTATTAGCTCAAAACAGAAAATTAAGTTCAGCTAAAAGCTAGGTTGTTACACTGAACAAGCATAATATCAGGTTTTCACTTTCTTTATGAACAATGTGGTATCCACTTAACATCTGGAATAGCCATTGCTCATAAGGAAATCAGTAACAGTGTTATACCAGGCCCTAGGGGCTTGTTTTAGACCATATAGAGTTTTGTCCAACTTGTAGAGAAAACCTTGATGTTGTTCATTTTCAAAACCTGGAGGCTGCTTGACATATACATCTATTACCATTCAAAAATGCACTCTTGACATCCATTTGAAATACCTTCATGCTTTTGTGGGCAGCATGGGCTAGAAACAAACGAATTGCTTCCAACCTGGCCATGGGAGCAAAAGTTTCATCATAGTCTATGCCTTCTTCTTGCCTATAGCCTTGAGCAACCAGTCTTGGCTTATTTCTAATAACATGACCTTGCTCATCCATCTTTCTCTCTAAAAACCCACTTGGTGCCAATTGAAGTTTTACCTTTAGGAACAGGGGCCAGCTTCCATACTTCGTTTCTCTCAAACTGATTGAGCTCTTCTTGCATGTCAGTGATCCAGTTAGCATCTTTCAGTGCATCATCTACTTTCTTTGGCTCCATTAGGGACACATAACTAGAAAACATACAAAAGTTTCCTAAGCTGTCCCGTCTTGTTTGTACCCCTTTGTTGATGTCACCAATTATTTGATCATTGGGGTGACACCTAATCCACTTAGGATCACGTTTCAATGAAGATTTTACTGCATCAGTTTCATTTTCATTAGGTCTTGCAGAACAACTTTCAAGATTTTCAGACACACTAATGTCTTGAGCCTGTTCATTCATTGAAAATGAATCACTATGAACACATCAGCAGAGAATTCAGGAAAATCAGCATTGATTGGTTCTGGACATGGTGCATTAACTATATCAGTACATTTATTCACACAGGGTGTACTAACATAATCATCATCATGCCCATTGTGGTTTACAGGTTCCACTCTGGGTGAAGTGGAAGATTTTGAGCCCTTTTCCTCAACATTGGAATGCATAAGATCATCAAAGCTGAACTCTCCTGAAACTGAATTAGGAACAGCTTTGGTAGAGGAATTCTTAGACTCCTCAAAGGTGACATTTGTAGATTCATCTATCACCTTTCTTTTGTAGTTGTATACTCTGTAGGCTTTAGAGACAATAGAATATCCAACACACATACCTTCATCTGCTTTGGGTTCAATTTTAGCCAGCTGGTTTCTTTGATTCAAGATGAAACAGGGACATCCAAACACATGGAAATAACTTATATTTGGTCTTCTCCCTTTGATTAACTCATAAGGAGTCTTATTGAACCTTTTCACCACTAAGGATCTGTATTGAGTGAAGCAGGCAGTGTGGACAGCTTTAGCCCAACATGATGAAGGTAAACTTGATGCACACAGCATGGTTCTAGCAGCCTCAATGAGAGTTCTTTTTCTCCTTTCAGTAACCCCATTTTTTTGTGGAGTTCTTACAGCTGAAAAGTTTTGAGAGATCCCTCTTTCTTCACCGAAGTCCTCAAGAGTACTGATTCTGAATTCAGTACCATGATCACTTCTAAGTTGCTTGACTTGAGCAGAGTTCAGAACTTCCATCTACTTGTTAAATCCAATGATTTTTATGGCAGCCTCTCATTTGGACTTTAGGAAGATCACCCATGTCAACCTGGAGAACTCATCAACCATTACTAGAGTGTATCTTCTACCTCCTAGACTTGGGACACTTATAGATCCAAACAATTCCATGTTGATTAAGAAGAGAGGAGTATCAATAGAGAAATTATGTTATGATTTAAAAGATGTTTTTCTCTGCTTTCCTTTCTCACAAGTTGTGCAGAGTTTATCCTTAACAAAATTTATAGATAGCAAACCTGTTACCAACTATTTATTACAGAGTTTGTTGATGTTTTTGAAGTTCATATGTGATAGCCTTTTGGGCCATAACCAGTTTAGGTCTGCATTGCTCTTTGAGATGAAACCGGTTTTATTTATAGGATCAGCAGATTTCATGTCCACAACATATACACATTTCTTCCTTTGTGCACACAACACAACTTTGCCTTGGGGATCCAGTATGTACCCCAGGTGCTCATAAAAATTAACTTTATACCCAGCATCACACAGTTGACTGATGCTAACAAGGTTATGTTTTAGCCAAGACACATAGGCTACTCTTTTGAATATTGCAGCACCAGCTTGGAGGGTTCCATATCATTCTATGGATCCTTGAACATTGTCACCAAAGGTGACCTTTGGGCCTTTTTCAGGCCTGAGATCACTCAGCAAATCTTTGCAACCTGTCATGTGGCCTGAGCATTCGTTGTCCAAGTACCAAACCTAGCTTGGTTGTTTAACCTGCAGAGTGTCATGGGAAAATATTAGTTTTTAGGGGAACTCATCAAAAGGATGAGTTCTCCTTCTTCATCAAAATTTGTTGATGGACCACTAAGTTATACACTAATATTTCCAATATGGATTGTATCAGCTTGGATACTCTCCTTAATGACCATTTTAGTTCCTACACTGCTAGTTTTTGCAATGTTAGAACTAGCAGTGTCAGCAGGCCTTATGTCCTCAGTTTCAGGATAGTCTTTGGCCATATGAGTCTTCTTCCCACATTTATAACATTTTCTCTTTTTAGACTTTTTGGAAGAAGTACTCCCAGAAACACATTCTGGGATATCCTTGTTGGACTTTTCAATAGATTTAGCAAACTTATCACTATTCTTAGAAGAACCAACAGTTTGAGTGGAAGGTACAACAATAACAGCTTTGCATGTGTCCTCTTTCCTCTTTTTAGAAGGGCAGAGATCAAATACAGGAAGTTTAATTGGCTTTTTTCCTTCTACTGGTTAGGGAAACTTATTCCCAGCTTTCTTAGGTTGAGCAAAGACTTTGCCCTTGCCTTTACTGAGATGTGATGACTGTTGCCTATCAACATAGTCATTAATTCTAGTTTTGACAAAAGATTTTCCTTCATTAATAACCAGTTTTCCACTATGATTTAAAAACTTATTAGAAATCACAGCAGATCTGCTTCCAACATGAGATTTACCACTATTGAATGCAGGCTGCTTTCCTTTTGAAAACTTTTTCTCAAAATAGTCAGCATTAAAAACGATTAACAAGTTTCTTCCCATCAGGTTTAGATCCAGAACATGTCTTGTTGACAGCTTTAGTGTCCAAAGCTGCAGTTTGAATTTGTTTTCTCTTCTTTTGTTTATGTGAACCAGCTATGCACTTAGCAGGCTGATTTGATGGAGAACACATTCCATCATCAGTCTTTAAAGCTTTTTCACACAAACTGTCAGTGTTTTGAGGCCTGACAAACCTGTTTGTTGAGACTTGCTTTCCATTTAATCTTTGGATAAAAGTACTTGGAAGCTCACCAAGAGTGGATAAGTCTTTTTCCAGATTATTAATCTCAATAGTTCAAGCTGTTGTATTAAGATCTCCTGCAAGATAGGCTTGGATTTGAGCAGGAATCTGCTGACTGATACAATGGTTGAGTTTCTGGGCTGATTGGCACCAAGAGTCAATAATATTTTGAAGCTTAGCATGCTTTGAGTCTGTCTCTCTCTTTACTTCTAATAAAATGATGTTAATGTGTTTTACTTCATGAACCTCAGTTTTCAACTTATCAAAACTGTCCAATTCATTAGTTTTTGTTTCAAGATCTGTTTTTTAACTTAGAGATCTCAGACTTCAAAGCATCATGCTTCTCAACAGCAGCTTTTAAATCAACAAGTAAATATTCAAAAATTTTAACTTTTTCATCTGAAGTGTAATTCATAAAATTTTGTACCTTATACATCATAGATGGGTTCCAGTTCTCCAAGCTACTACGAGCTTCAGCTTCAGCCAAGTTTTGTTTGAAGTTGCTTGTTGAGGGGACATCATTGTTGGCCATCATACAGTTTTTGTCCTCTTCATCAGATGATTAATCAGACTCCTCCCAGTCATAAGTCTCAGCCATGAGTCCCTTCTGCTTGTTGGAAGCCACTGAGTCTTCCAACTTTCTTAGCTTAGCCATGGCCATTAGGTACTTAACCCTGTAGCCATCATCTCTGTTTGTCTTGTATGGTTTGGAGTAAGGGCCAACAGCTTTGGACACACAGTCAGTAGCTAAATGGCCTGTTTTGCCGCATTTAAAGCACTCAGAGTTAGTTTCGTCAAATGCTTTCTTCTTGATGGCACCTGACTTCTTTTGCAGCATCTTTCCACCAAACCTATTCTTATTGAATTTTCTAACAAGCATGGCAATCATCTGCTCATCATGAAAATCAGTAAGATCATCACGATCCATTGCCTCAATTTCATCATCAGCCTGTTGATCAGCTTGTGTGAACACATCACACACCTAACCAACAGGTTGTCTCACACTGGCCACTAAGGCAGCACCTCTTTTGGACATCTCTAAGGCATTTCTATTCTGTTGCCTTGATTGTTCATCATTTTGTATGGATCCATATAAATTTACAAGACCCATACCTCTGATGGTGCCTACGTTTCTGAGGATAGTAGAGAAGTAATTCCATTCCTCAGGCAAAATGTCCAAAAATTTATTCACCAGAGTCAAACTGTCTTTGGTGATCCCAACAGCTTTAAGATCATTGAACAGGGCAGTGAACCTGGTATAGGTTTCAGTGAGAGACTCCTTTTGCTTTGCAAAGAATAGTTCATACTGTCTAACAAGATTGTTGATATCATTATCCAGTGTGATAGTGGGACCATCATAGATGGTACACAAAGTATCCCACATCTCCTTTGCAGTGTTCATTTTCTTAACTTGTTTGAACACATCATCAGGAAGAGAAATAACCAGCTTGTTCCTTGCCTTTGCATCAAGAGCTACCAGCCTTTTGTCTTCATCAGACTATTGAGCTTTTGCATCTTAATAGTCCTGAAATCAGGAACAGCTACTTCAGCAGCAGGAGTTATAGTAGTAACAGAGGTTGGCACATAGGGACCTTCCATTACTATCTCTAGCAGTTGTACATCCATATTCTCCTAATAGAGTATCACTCTGCACTTCCAGCCAGAGAAGTTTTGATGATTGAACTTGGGAGGTTTTGTCATTGAACCATTGTCATAGTAAGACGAGGAACTAGCAGCACTGTTGTCCATGGTGGGAAATAGAGAGTAATGAGATATCTAGAGTTAACACACACTCTAAACTGCTCTGATACCAGTTGTAGGTCCCAAAAGGTTTCCCTAGTATGGTGTTCTAAGCTGTAGAGGGGGGGTGAATACAACTATTTAAAATTTCAACACAATTTCTCAATGTTTGTGTATGTATATTATCAACAAGTGTTAATTACAAACAAGCTTGAACTGCAGAAAGGTTCAAGCTGAGATGACAGATACAACAGATGGCTACTAATCTAAGACTCACTCAGACCAGTTACAATGAATTCACTCACTAAGACGGACTCACTGATATTACAAGACAGACAGACAGCTTAAACAAGAACAGCTTGGACACACTCAACTGTTTTATTCAAGCAGACTTTGCATGCATGAAAACAAACTTCTTTGCACAATCTGAATATCACACTCTTGGTTATCTCACATTATCTAGAAGCTTCCTTTTATCTCTCACAGAGGATCCCAGTGAAGTTTCCTCATTGGATGCAGAGATGATGGAATGTCTTTCCAAAAAGACAAAAATACTATTCTGCACGTTCTGACAAAACAACATTTGTCTCTACATTGCGGAATCTTTGTCTTTTCCTTTTTGTCTCTGTTGCAGAAGGCTTTAACTAAAAGAAGAATGCCAGCTTTAAATCTTTCATCTTCTTGTATAGCCATTTTGATATAAGAAATGGTCTGTCACCCATTTCAAACATCCATTTTGTCTTCTTGTATCAGAATAGCTTGGGCAGTGAAAGCAGATTCTGATCTTCCACTTTGTCTTCGAATTTGTAAATTGATCTTTTGGTCCAAGACAATACATAAAGACATGGAAACATATTCCACAAAGTATTTAGCCTGTTCACAAAGAACAAACTCTGTTCACAAAGAATAGGCTCTGTCCACAAAGAACAGAACACTTAGAATTTGTCTAAGCTGCCCAACAGGTTAGAGCAGCGTAGACAGTTTATGTCCAGCCTGTTCAACAGAATAGAATAGCTTGGACAATCTGCCTTAGTTGCAACAAATGCAACAGGGTAAGCAGCTTTGACTTATATTGCAAATCACTTTTCAGGTTTCAATAAGGCGTAAACATGGCCTTAAATTATACCTTCAAGTGCATCTAACAGGCTTGATTAATAATCTCCCCCTAATATGTATAACAGGTTTGACTTAGACCTTTTTGTGCCTAACAGTAAAGTTAGAAGAAATTATCGGAAATCTTAAGACTTATAATCTAGAAGATTACACTGAGAAGTTGTTGTTCACACGTCAAGGGAATGACAGAAATTATGAACACATCAATAGACGAGGAGGAGGTAATCAGACACGAGGAAAAGGCCACGGAAGATTCGCAAGAGATAATAAGACTAAAGATAGTCATGATAAAAGAGGGAGAAACCCTTGAGATTATAGCTACAAAAGAAGGGATATTAAAGAGATAGAATGTTACAATTGCCCCAAATTTGGACACTACATTATAGTTACCTCAAACCTCATAGAAGAAGACTTAGAACCAACATTACTGATGGTTATTGATCAGGATTAGATCAATAACGAAACCAAAAGAGAGAGAGAGACGTTGATCGAGATTAGATCAACATACAAACAGAGAGTAAAATTTTGTCGGGATTAGACCAAAGATAGATAGAGTGAGTAGAAATGGTCGGGATTAGACCAAAAAGAGACACAGTAGAAATGGTCGGGATTAGACCAATGAGAGACAGTAAAGTTGATCGGGATTAGATCAACAAAAGAAGATAACAGAGAATGATTGATTGGGAATAGATCAATAAGAGAATGATTGATCGCGAGTAGATCAATTAATGAAGAACTGATCGGGAGTAGATCGTTTTTCTTAAAGCAGGTTAGAGAAACCGAAGATTTGTCAGCAAAATCAAATACAGATAGAGAGACAGCTTTTGAGAAACATTTGAGAAACAAATGCAAAGACACCTAGTGTAACAACCTGTTAGGCACAAAAAGGCCTCAGTCAAACCTGTTCTACATCTGAGGGGGAGATTGATAATCAAACCTGTTGATGCATTTGAAGGTTGAATTTAAGGCCTGTTATATGCCTTATTGAAGCCTGAAAATGATTTGCAATATTAGTCATAAGCTGTTCTATGTGTTGCATGTGTTGCAACTAAGACAGTTTGTCCAAGCTGCTCTGTCTGTTGAACAGGCTGGACATAAACTGTCTACGCTGCTCTACACTGGTGAGCAGCTTGGGCATTTTTAAAGTGTTTAGTTCTTTGAGAACAGAACCTGTTCTTTGTGAACAGGCTAAACACTTTATGGAATATGTTTCCAAGTCATCATGTATTGTTTTTTACTACAAGATTAGTTTACAAAGTTGAAGACAAAGTGAAAAACAGAACTGCTTAGCCTGCCCAAGCTGCTCTGTAACATGAAGACAAAAGGTGATTTGAAAAAGGGTGACAGACCTTTTTCTTATATCAAAATAGGCTTTTACAAGGAAGAAAGACGCAAAGTTGACATTCCTAAATTAGTTAAAGGCAATGCAACAGTAGACAAAGTAAAAAGACAAAAGTTCTGCACATGTGAAGACAAGTCTGCTTTTCAGAAAAGTGCAGAAAAGGTTATGTTGTCTTTTCAACAAGACTTCTCCTTTTCATTCCGTCCAATGAAGATGTTTCTCTTAGATCCTCTGAATGAGTATAAAAGGAAGCTTCTAAGGACAGAAAGATATGTGAAGAAAGCTAAGTGCTGAAACCAAGAGTGAACGTGGAAGTGTGATTTTCATGCATGCAAGCCTTCTGTGTAAATCAGTATCTGTGTGTCTAAGCTGTTTTACATAAGTTGTTCCTTTAAGTCTTGTAAACACAGTGAGTGCTTCTTAGTGAGTGTATTCATTGTATTCTAGTTTGAGTTTGTCTTAGACTAGTAAACATACTGTTGTATCTGTCATCTCAGCTTAAACTATTCCGCATTCAAGCTTGTTTGTAATTAACAAATTGTTGATAATACATACAAACATTGAGAAAATAGTGTGTAGTTTTTAAATAGCTGTATTCACCCCCCCCCTCTACATCTTAAAGCTATATACTTTGGGAACCTCTCGGGACCTACAACTGGTATCAGAGCAGTTTAGAGTGTGTGTCATTCTAGATCTCATTCTCCCAAGTTTCCATGGACAACAGTGCTGCAGGTTCCTCTTACTATGACAATGGCTCTATGGGCAAACCTCCAAAATTTAATCATCAAAACTTCTCTGGTTGGAAGTGCAGAATGATGCTCTATTTAGAGAATCTGGATGTGCAACTACCAGAGATAGTGATGGAGGGTCCCTATGTGCCAACCTCTGTTACTACCATAACTCCAGCAGTTGAAGGAGCTGCTCCTGAAATCAGGACCTTTGAGAAAGCTAAAGCTCAATGGTCTGATGAAGACAAGAGACTGGTGGCTCTGGATGCAAAGGCCAGGAACAACCTGGTCATTTCTCTTCCTGATGATGTGTTCAAACAGGTTGAAAAAATGAAGACATCAAAAGAAATGTGGGATACTTTGTGTACCGTCTATGATGGACCCACAATCACACTGGACAACAGGATCAACAATCTTGTTAGACAGTATGAACTTTTCTTTGCTAAACCAAAGGAGACTCTCACTGAAACCTACACCAGGTTTACTGCTTTAGTGAATGATCTCAAAGCTGTTGGGATCACTAAGGACAGTCTCACCCTGGTGAATAAATTTCTGGACATTCTACCTGAAGAGTGGAACTACTTCTCAACAATTCTAAGGAACTCAGGTACTATCAGAAGTATGGATCTAGTCAATCTGTATGTATCCTTACTGAATGATGAACAATCAAGGCAACAAAAGAGAAATGCCTTGGAAATGTCCAAAAGAGGTGCAGCCTTTGTGGCTAATGTGAGACAGCCTGTAAATCAGGTGAGTGATGTGTTCACTCAACCTGATCAACAGGATGATGACAAGGAGGAGGTGTCAGATGAAGAAGATACTACAGATCTTGCTGAACAAGATGATGAGCAAATGATAGCTATGCTTGTCAAAAGGTTCAACAAGAAAAGGTTTGGAAGAAACATGCTGCAAGGAAGTTCAGGTGCTGGCAAAAAGAAGGCATTTGATAAATCCAAGGCTGAGTGTTTCAAATGTGGCAAAACTGGTCATATAGCTGCTGACTGTGTGTCAAAAGCTGTTGGTCAGTCATCCAAACCATACAAGACAAACAAGGATGATGGTTATAGGGTTAAGTACCTTATGGCCATGGCTAAGCTGAGGAAGTTGGAAAACTCAGTGGGTTCCAACCGCCAAAAGGGACTCATGGCAGAGACTTGTGATTGGGAGGAATCTGATTCATCATCTGATGAAGAAGATAATCAATGTCTAATGGCCAACACTGATGTCCCATCAACAAGCAACTTCAAACAAGATATGGCTGAAGCTGAAGCTTTCAGCAGCTTAGAGAACTGGAATCCTCCTATGATGTATAAGGTACAAAATTTTATGGCTTACAGTTCTGAAGAAAAAGTTAAAATGTTTGAATATATGCTTGTTGATCTAAAAGCTGTTGTTGAGAAGCATAATGCTTTACTATCTGAAATCTCTAAACTCAAAACTGATCTTAAAACTAAATCCAGTAAACTGGACAGTTTTCATAAGTTGGAAACTGAACTTGATGAATTAAAACACATCAACTCTATTTTACTGGAAGAAAAGATAGAAACAGATATAAAGCATGCTAAGCTTCAAAAGATAGTTGACTCTTGGTGCCAATCTGCACAAAAAGTCAGCCATTGTATAAGTCAACAGATCCCTGCACAAATCCAAGCCTATCTTGGAGGGGATCTTGACACAGCAGCTTCCATTGTTGAGATCAATAATCTGAAACAAGATTTATCCACTCTTGGTGAACTTCCAAATACATTCATTCAAAATGTGAATGGTAAACTAATCTCAACAAATAGGTTTGTCAGGCCTCAAAACACTGACAGCTTGTATGAACTTAGCTCAAAAGCTGATGGTGGAATTTGTTCTCCATCAAGTCAGCCTGCTAAGTGCTCTGCTGGTTCACACAAGCAAAAGAAAGGAAAACATGTCCAAACTGAAGTTGTGGATACTAAACCTGTTGACAAAACAGGTTCTGAGCCCAAAGCTGATGGTAAAAAACATGTAAATCCTTTTGATGCTAAACACTTTGAAAACAAATTTTCAAAAGGTAAGCAGCCTGTTTTCAACAAGGGTAAGTCTCATGTTGAAAATAAAACTGCTGTGAATTCAAATAAGTTTTCAAATCAGAGTGGTAAACTGGTTTTAAATAAGAACAAACTTTTCAAAACCAGACACAGTGAGTATGCTGATAGGCAGCATAAATCACAATCCAGTAGGGGCAAAAACAAAGCCATTGCTCAAACTGAGATAATTGGGAATAAGTTTCCCAAACCTGTGGAAGCTCAAAAGCCAATCAAGCTCCCTGTCTTTGAGATCTGTCCACCTAAAAAGAAGACAGAAGAAGCAGCCAAAGCTGTGGCTATTGAGCTATCCACTCAAGCTGTTGATTCAACAAAAAGTAATAAAACTGCTAAACCTACTGAAAGAATCAACAAAAATAACTCAGAATGTGTTTCTGAAAGATCTTCTTCCAAAAACCCTAAAAAGAGAAAATGTTACAAATGTGGGAAGAAGACACATTTGGCCAAGGATTGTCCTGAATCTGAGGACATGAGGCCTGTTGACTCTGTTGTTTCCCTCACAGCTGTCACAAGCAGTGCTGGAAATGTAACAGTCACTGAGGATGGTATTCAAGCTGATACCATTCAAATAGGGAATATTAGTGTGGATATTTCAAGTCCATCAACAAATGTTGATGAAGTAGGAGAACTCATCTCTGTGATGAGTTCCCCTAAAAATGACTAATAATTCTCTTATCACTCTGCAGGAAAAACAACCTTCCCAGGTTTGGTACTTGGACAGTGGCTGCTCAGGCACATGAACAGGCTTTGTAACTAGAATTGCTTGAGTGAATCAGGCCTGAAAAAGGGGCCAAAAGTACCTTCTGGTGACAATGTACAAGGGATCCACTGACGGGATAATGGAACTCTTAAAGCTGGTGTGCAGTGTTCAAAAAGAGTTAGCCTATGTGGTTGGACTAAACTATACCTTGTTAGCCATAAGCCAACTGTGTATTGCTGGCTACAAGGTAACTTTGATTGAGCACCTGGGTATATTGGATTTCCCAAGGCAAAGTTTGGCTTAGTGTGCTCAACGAAAGGAAAGGTGTTATGTTGTGGGATATGCATTCTGCTACCACACTGAAAACCTGTTTTTCTCAACAAGAAAAATGCTGACCTCTTGAACTTGGCTTATGGCAACAGAAGACTGTCACATCTTGAAACTTCAAGAACATCAACAAACTCTGTAAGAAAGAGTTGGTGACAGGTTTGCCTTCTATGACTTTTGCTAAGGATAGATTATGCACAGCTTGTGAGAAAGGCAAGCAGAAGAAAACATCTTTTAAATCCAAACATAATTTCTCTATTGATACTCCACTCTTCTTAATCCATATGGACTTGTTTGGACCTGTTAATGTCCCAAGTCTAGGAGAAAGAAGATACACTCTAGTAATGGTTGATGAGTTCTCCAGGTACACATGGGTGATCTTTCTAAAGAGCAAAGGAGAGGCTGCTAGAGAGATTATTGGATTTGTCAAAAAGATGGAAATGCTGAACTCTGCCCAAGTAAAGCAGCTTAGAAGTGATCATGGTACTGAGTTCAGAAACAGTACTCTTGAAGACTTCTGTGAAGAGAAAGGAATCACTCAAAACTTTTCAGCTGTATAGAACTCCTCAAAAACTGGAAAGTTGCTGAAAGAGAAACCGAACTCTCATTGAACTGCAGAAGCATGCTGTGTGCATCAGGTTTACTTCATACATTTTGGGCTTGAAGCTGTTGAACACTGCCTGCTTCACCAAAACAGATCCTTAGTGGTGAAAAGCATTCAACAAGACTCCCATGAGCTGCTCACAAAGGGAGGAGCCAAATGTCAGTTCTTTTCCATTGTTCATGTGTTTGGATTGTCCCTCTGTTTCATCTGAATTCAAATGGACCAAAACATGTAAAGTTTGAACCTAAACCTGATGAAGGTGTTGTTGTTTGTTGCTACTCTGCTATCTCCAAAGCCTACAGAGTTTACAACAACAAAAGAAAGGTGATAGTTGAATCTATCAATGTTCACCCTTGAAAGAGTCCAAGAATGCCTCCACCAAAGCTGTCTGGAAATCAGTTTTCAGGAGAACTTAACTTTGATGATCTGATGCATTCAAACATGAGAGGACTCAAAAGCTTCCACTACACCCAGTGTGGAACCTGTTAATCATGATGGACTGATGAGGATTGTCAATACAACCTGTGTGGAATAAATGTAACTGACGTTCAATTAACACCCGCATGTCTAGAACCTATCAATGCTGATTTTCCCGCTCCTCTGCTGATATGTTCAACAGTGGTCAGACATGTTCAACCAAGTGAACAGGCTCAGACAACAGTGTGTCTGAAATCTTGAGAGCTGTTCAACAGGACCTGCTGAGTTGTAACAACTCAGGTGAATCATCATTGAAAAATGATCCTAAGTGTGATCAGTGTCCAACCCCAATGATCAAATAATTGGTGACATCAACAAAGGTACAAACACGTGGGACGCTTAGGGAACTTTGTATGTTTCTCTAGTTTTGTTTCACTGTGCGAGCCCAAAGAAGGTTTGATGAAGCATTAAAAGATGCCAATTGGTCACTGCCATGCAAGAAGAGCTCAATCAGTTTTGAGAGAAACAAAGTTATGGAAGCTGTCCCTGCTCCTAAAGGATTAAAACTATAATTGGCACTAAATAGGTCTTCCGGAATAAATGGATGGCAAGGTCCATGTCATTAAGAAATAAGGCAAAGACTGGTGGCTCGGGGCTACAGACAGGAGGAAGGAATTACTATGATGAAACATTTGTCCTGGGCCAGGCATAGCAATTCGTTGTAACTGCCTACGCTGCTCCTATAAGAGCACATTAAGGTATTCTCAAATGGATGATGTGAAGAGTGCATTTTTGAATGGGCAGCTGCAGAAGCAAGTTTATGTCAAGCAGCCTCCAGGTTTTGAAATGTACAACTCCCAAGTTTTGTCTATAAGTTGGACAAAGCTCTCTCTTCAGTGCTCAAACAAAGCCCCAGAGCCTGGTATGACACTCTTACTGAGTTCCATATGAGCAATGGTGTATCTCCAAGAGGTAAAGTGGATATACACGTGTTCATAAAGAAAGTGACATCTGACATTATGCTTGTTCCAATTTTATGTGTGATGACATAATATTTGGTTTCTTTTTTTACTAATGAGCAGTTATGCAAGAATTTTTCACTACTCATGAAATCTAAAAGTAGATGAAAGAGTAATATGATGGGCGGGCGAGAACT
>JAANYP010001514.1:0-48394 GCA_020465985.1 Centrapalus pauciflorus
TTTTAAAAGATGTTTTTCTGCTGCTTGCCTTTCTTCCACAAGCTGTGCATAATCTATCCTTAGGCAAAAGTCATAGAAGGCAAACCTGTCACCAACTCTTTCTTTACAGAGTTTGTTTGATGTTCTTGAAGTTCAGATGTGACAGTCGTTTGTGCCATAGCCAGTTTAGATCCATCAATTTGTTCTTGTGAGAAACAGGTTTCAGTTGTGGGGTCAGCAGATATGCCATATCCACAACATTATAACACCTTTCTTTCGTTAGCACACAGCACAACTTTGCCTTGGGAATCCAATATGTAACCCAGGTGCTCATCAAAGTTAACCTTGTAGCCAGCATCACACAGTTGACTTATGCTGACAAGGTTATGCTTTAGCCCAATCACATAGGCTACTCTTTTGAACACTGCAGCACCAGCTTTAAGAGTTCCATATCCTTCAGTGGATCCCTGTACATTGTCACCAAAGGTGACTTTATGCCCTTTTTCAGGCCTGAGTTCACTCAGTAATTCTTTACAACCTGTCATGTGCCCTGAGCAGCCACTGTCCAAGTACCAAACCTGGGAAGGTTGTTTTTCCTTATACATCATAGTAGGATTCCAGTTCTCTAAGCTGCTGAAAGCTTCAGCTTCAGCCATATCCTGTTTGAAACTGCTTATTGACGGGACATTAGTGTTGGCCATCAGACATTGATTGTCTTCTTCATCAGACAATGAATCAGATTCCTCCCAATCACAGGTCTCTGCCATAAGTCCCTTTTGGCGGTTGGAACCCACTGAGTTTTCCAACTTCCTCAGCTTAGCCATGGCCATAAGGTACTTAGCCCTATAACCATCATCCTTGTTTGTCTTGTATGGTTTGGATGACTGACCAACAGCTTTTGACACACAGTCAGCAGCTATATGACCAGTTTTGCCACATTTGAAACACTCAGCCTTGGATTTATCAAATGCCTTCTTTTTGCCAGCACCTGAATTTCCTTGCAGCATGTTTCTTCCAAACCTTTTCTTGTTGAACCTTTTGACAAGCATAGCTATCATTTTCACATCTTGTTCAGCAGATCTGGCAGTATCTTCCTTCAATCCGACACTTCCTCCTTGTCATCAATCCTGTTGATCAGGTTGAGGTTGAACACATCAACTCACCTGATTTTACAGGCTGTCTCACTTAAGCACACAAGGGCTTGCACCTCTTTGGACCATTTCCAAGGTTTCTCGTTTTGTTGCCTTGATTGTTCAATCATCAGTAAGGATCCATACAGATTTACTAAGATCCATACTTCCTGATAGTACCTGAGTTCTTAGATTGTTGGAAGTAAGTTCCACTCTTCAGGTAGAATGTCCAGAAATTTATTCACCAGGGGTGAGACTGTCCTTAAGTGATCCCAAACAGCTTTGAGATCATTCACTAAAGCAGTAGAACCCTGGTGTAGGTTTCATGAGAGTCTCCTTTGGTTTAGCAAGAAAGTTCATACTGTCTAATCAAGATGTTGATCCTGTTGTCCAGTGTGATTGTGAGTCCATCATAGACAGTACACAAAGTCATCCCACATTTTCTTTTTGTTTGTCTTCATTTTCCTTCAACCTGTTTTGAACACAATATCAGGAAGAGAAATGACCAGATTGTTTCTGGCCTTTGCTCCAGAGCCACCCAAGTCTCTTGTCTTCATCAGACCATTGAGCTTTAGCTTTCTCAAAGGTCCTGATTTCAGGAGCAGCTCCTTCAACCGCTGGAGTTATGGTAGTAACAGAGGTTGGCACATAGGGACCCTCCATCACTATCTATGGCAGTTGTACATCCAGATTCTCTAAATAGAGCATCATTCTGCACTTCCAACCAGAGAAGTTTTGATGATTAAATTTGGGAGGTTTGCCCATAGAGCCATTGTCATAGTAAGAAGAATTTGCAGCACTGTTGTCCATGGAAACTTGGGAGAATGAGAGATCTAGAATGACACACACTCTAAACTGCTCTGATACCAGTTGTAGGTCCCGAGAGGTTCCCAAAGTATATAGTTATAAGCTGTAGAGGGGGGGTGAATACAGCTATTTAAAAACTACACACTCTTTTCTCAATGTTTGTATGTATTATCAACAATTTGTTAATTACAAACAAGCTTGAATGTGGAATAGTTCAAGCTGAGATGACAGATACAACAGTATGTTCACTAGTCTAAGACAAACTCAAACTAGTATACAATGAATACACTCACTAAGAAGCACTCACTGTGTTTACAAGACTTAAGGGAACAGCTTATGTAAAACAGCTTAGACACACAGATACTGAATTTACACAGCAGGCTTGCATGCATGAAAAACACACTTGCACGTTCACTCTTGGTTTCAGCACTTAGCTTTCTTCACACTTCTTTCTGTCCTTAGAAGCTTCCTTTTATACTCACTCAGAGGATCTAAGAGAAACATCTTCATTGGACGGAATGAAAAAGGAGAAGTCTTGTTGAAAAGACAACATAACCTTTTCTGCACTTTTCTGAAAAGCAGACTTGTCTTCACATGTGCAGAACTTTTGTCTTTTTACTTTGTCTACTGTTGCATTGCCTTTAACTAATTTAGGAATGTCAACTTTGCGTCTTTCTTCCTTGTAAAGGCCTATTTTGATATAAGAAAAAGGTCTGTCACCCTTTTTCAAATAACCTTTTGTCTTCATGTTACAGAACAGCGTGGGCAGGCTGAGCAGTTCTGTTTTCCACTTTGTCTTCGACTTTGTAAACTGATCTTGTAGTCAAAAACAATACATGATGACTTGGAAACATATTCCATAAAGTGTTTAGCCTGTTCACAAAGAACAGGTTCTGTTCACAAAGAACAGAACACTTTAAAATTGCCCAAGCTGCTCAACAGTGTAGAGCAGCGTAGACAGTTTATGTCCAGCCTGTTCAGCAGACAGAGCAGCTTGGACAGACTGTCTTAGTTGCAACACATGCAACATATAAAACAGCTTTAGACTGATATTGCAAATCATTTTCAGGTTTCAATAAGGCATATAACAGGCCTTAAATTCAACCTTCAAATGCATCAACAGGTTTGATTATAAATCTCCCCCTCAGATGTAGAACAGGTTTGACTGAGGCCTTTTTGTGCCTAACAAAGATTATATCCTTAATAGTTATTTTGGTAAAATGCATGTCTAGGTGCATGATTCAAAAGAACAACCTATGTGAATGTGAAGTGTGGCCGCTTCAAGAAGCTTTGGACTTAGCTTTGTATACATTCATAAATGGTTAGTGACACATGACCTTCAATAGTGTCACGAACATAGAATATGTATTTATGAACTTGTGTGTATATTATCTTCATGTATTTAAATGAGTTGAAGGGTTCAATTCTTAGAATACCCCGATTCTCAAGTATTTGAAATGGGTAATATACTAATATGAAAATTCAATCTTCAAGATATTTTCATTTATGCATAAGTTTATGATAGTTTGTATGTGTTTTGCTAATCAAAGATTACACTAAAATGGGGGAGGAATGTTAGTGATTTTAGTGTAATTAAAGGATTTCGGTATGTGCTAGAACAAGTTTGTAGGTGCGGGTTGCACACTTGTATAAGCTACATCGTCATCTCGACCCTTAAATTATAATGGGGTTAAAGGCCTTTGCGGGATTGACCAATTTTCATGTGTATAGAAATGAATTTCATGTTTTGAGTTTACATGGTCATGTGTTATATTTTCCATGGCCATGTTTTATTTTCCATGGCCACGACACAATCTGTTCACTTACGCATCAATGGATATATTCTATGACCATGTTTATTTTAATTCCATGGCCATGGTTTTTAACAATTTGGCGGTTACTTCCCGAAACCATAAATTGGTGTTAAAATTGACGGTTATAAATATGACCATGTTTTCATTTTTGAGGATATACGTACATAGAAAAGAGAGGGTTTTTCTATGTTCATTTTTTCTCAAGAAACACATTCAATCTTCTTCAAAATTCAAATTCTTGGTCAAATAGAATTCGGTCCCATCCAAAGTCACTGTTCATCCTAACTCCGTCCCATCTGAAATCACTGTTCATCCGAACTCCGTACCATCCGCGGTTCTGTTCATCCAAAGTTCAGCTAATCCAAATCCAGTTACCACCTTCAAGATCTCATTCTTTCATATCAGCACTATAAATCATGTCTAGAGAAGCCCTTGTCCTAGGATCCGAGAACAGACCACATGTTCTGTATCCGGATGAATATGAGCAGTGGAAGTCCCGATTTCTCAAGTTTGTCGGTATGCAACCAAATGGCAACTTTATGCTCCAGTCAATTTCCGAAGGCCCAGTTATCTATTATCAGGAAATTGCGGCAAGACCCGAAGCCGACCCACCTGTTCTCGCATCCAAAGTTGAACGTGAACCTGCAAATGAGGCAGAGCGAGACAGGCAACATGCTGACAAAAGGGCTGAATATCTGATCTACCAAGCCCTGCCCACTGATATCCTCGTAAGTGTAGACAGCAAGATGTCCGCTAAGGAAATGTGGGATGAACTAGAGGTTCAGATGCTAGGGGCCGACTTAGACGAGAGAGCCAAAATTGAGGAGGGAAAGGCCAAGTTTACCGAATTCAGGGCTAAAGGCGAGGAGTCACTAGAGGTCATGTTCACCAGATTCTGTGCAGTTCTAAACGAACTCAACAAACTGCACATTAAGAAAGACAAGGATGACATCAACATCAAATTCTTTACTGCCTTAGCCCCGAATGGCAAATTGCATGCCGAGCCACGCGACGAGTGTTGGACATCCCCAATGTGTCTATCAATGTGGTTTTTAAAGAATTGAAAAAGTATCAGGGTGACGTAGACCATCAGAAGCAGATGACCAATCAGTTAGCATCCTTGTTACTATCTGCCATTACGGGCATTAAACCAACTGATTCTCTGGCCCTGATTTCCAACTAGAACCTCCCTGCTGCATCCTATACTCAAGGATCATCGTCATCTCAATGTCGATATGCTTCTCCTCCGCGTGAGATTATAGATGAAGAAGCAGCAATTCAAGAACAGATACATTATGGACTAATCGTCCACAACAGAGACGTTTCTCCAATAAGATGAACAATCATCTCCGCTACGACACCGGCCCGCGGAGGTATTCAGATGAGAGAAGAGATAACTATCGCCGAGATGATAGACGGGATGATTCTCGAAGGGATGACATAGATGACAGACGATATGATGATAGACGGGACTATCGGGATGACTGCCGTTATGAAAGGCAAGACGATAGGAGAGATGATCGCAGGGATGATAGACGCGATTATGACTGTAGGGATGATCGTCGAGAGGATAGAAGGGATGACCAACGTGAAGATAGAAGGGACTATAATCGTCAGGACAACAGACAGGACGACAGTCGAGAACCTCGCCGTGCCGACAAGAGGCTGGTTTAGAGGAGAGATGAAAGGCCAAGAGCGGAAGAGCCTAAGGGAAATGAAGAACGTCTAGGCTACAAATGCGGCAAACCAGGTCACTTTGCTCGGGAATGCAAGAATCAGTTTGAAAGAGACGTTGGCTAATATGAGCGGAAACTGGAGGCCGCTAAAAAGCGTTCTGATGCCATGGCATTGGTTGCCCAAGAAGATTATTGGGATGCGGAGGATACTGATGAAGAGGATGACAAGGGTAAGAATTGCTAGATGGAGGATCGTCTGGGATTGGCCGACTATGCTCCATCGACCGATTCAGATTCAGACACTGCTGCTAAGGGGGAGACACTGCAAAATCCACCAGCATGTCTGATGGCCAGATCTAAGGATCCAGAATGCTCTTCATCAGATTCTTAGGCACGAGAGGTACATTCCTTTTACATTCCAAAGCATGTAAATAAATTATCTATTAATAGTGAATGTAACATGCAGACACCTATACTTGATCTAGAAGCTAGATTAAATGTTGAAACGAAAATGTGTGTCAAGGCTGAGCATCTAGCCCAAACATTAAAAGAGTCATCTGAGTTATATCAATCGAAGTGGTTAACTAATCATAATGTGATAAAACAGATGCTAATTGAAAAGGTAGATGTTCAGGATAGGAATACATATCTAGAATCTTGTATGGATAGGTTATCAAATGAAAAGCACCCATTAAAATCAGAAATATCTGTTCTATCAAAACAATTAGAAACGGTAAGTATGGAAAACATAGACAGCTTAGAAAAATACAAATGATAGAAGAAGAAAGAATAAGTTTGTACTCTAGAATAAAGACCCTTGATGATGAATTTTAAAACCATGTCAAACAGAACAAACTATTCATTTGAACCAGCCCAAAGAGACTAGGTTTTACCATTCTAAACAAGGATTTGTTTTTAAAAATCCTAAGTATTTGGAAAAGGCTCAACAAGTTTTACCTCTTTTTTGTGACATGAATTACATGGGTGCTGGGCTTAAATCCTTCTTTTTCGAATCATCTAAAGTAGTCTTAACCCAAGAGGATGAGAAACGTAATGAAAATAAAGAAATAGAAATATCTTTTAAATATGAAGAACTAAACGAGAGTTATCCTTATAGAGTACCCACTCTAGAGGAAGACTTCTTGTCTAGTTATTCTGAAGCTGAAATGAAAGCAGAACCAGTAAAACCACTCCCTCAACTTTACATTCCTATAAAAGTTGTTCAACATAAAATTAAAGTTTTAGAAAAGGAATTAAAGTCAACTCGAAAGAAAGCTCTAGATTATCAAGAAGCACTTCTTAAGAGTGAGGAAAAATTGTTAAATCAAACTTTTCAACAATCTGTAGAATTAACTGTCTACAAAGAAAAATTTGACATGGTTTCTCAAAGCTTAAAAGATCATTTAAAAGAGCCAAGAGTTTCTCGTCCTACCAAAATCTCACTCGTGTCATCTAACAAATGTAAAACTAAAATTGAAAATTCTTCTATCAATTTTAAAGGTGAGTGCTCAAAATTTTTCAAAGCTGAGGTTTCAAATTAGACTCATATTCAATCCAAGTCTTCTAAGAAACCCACTCACCAAGAAAAAGAAAAATCTATAAAGTCTAAGTCTTCCATGCGTACTGACTCTCGTTGTTTTGTTCCTACAGATCATGTGAGAAGAGTGCCAAAAACAACCATGCAAGATTTTACAAGTTTTTTTTCTGAAGAAGGCTCTTATGCCAAATGATTTTGTTTCTAGAGATATGTTGCATGTAATCTCTGAAAACAATGATTGTAATGATGTAACAAATTCTAATGTTTGTTTGGAGTATTCTTTTAGTGACTTGTTTAAATTATGTCTAACTCGTTATAGAAGCCAAGTACCTGAAATGAATGCTTTTGTGCGTTATCCTGCTAAAAGAATTCGTAAAAAAAAAAATAAAAAATGTTGCATCATCGGCCATCACAAAAAATGAGACTTGTACTTTGCCTAGGCCCAAAACCAAAGCAAAAGTCAAACAAGTCTCAAAAAGTCAAAAACTGAAGGTAATTTCATCGCCTAAGGTTCCAAAGCCTGATAAATCCAATTTTCAATGGATTCCAAAAGGCTATGCATCTGGTCCACACATAACTGCAAAATGGGTTCCTAAAACTGCAAACGTGCCATATTCACCTGGAACTCCTAACCTAAAAGGACCCATATTAAGATGGGTACCGAAAGTTGTGTGATCTTAATGCAGATGGTTCTTGGTTACTACAGATCAAGACCCGTACTTCAATGAATTGGCTTCTAGTTATCATAGGCTAGGACCCGTTCTTCTGCTTGTCGATTGTGCTTAAACCGGCACGTTTGGATTCTGTGCACACAGCTCAGGACCCTATCTAATATCATCATGTTTTCTGAACATCTCGGTTCAGAACACGGTTTTATTGTTAATTTAAGATCGATATGTTTGAATGCTTATAGATTTTCATATATGTATTTATTTGTGTTTCAGGCAAAATCCATCTGGTATATGTATTCGGGTTGCTCCAAGCACATGACCGGGAGAAGAGAATTGTTGTCCAATATAGTAGAACAATACTGTGGGACAGTCAAATTCGGAACAGTCACCATGCTCACATAAAAGGATACGGGGATTTATTCTTACATAATCTAGTCATCAAGGATGTTGACTATGTTGAGGGATTATCACATAATCTATTTAGCATAGGTCAGCTCTACGATAAAGGATTAGAAGTCACATTTAGGGCTAAGAACTGTAGTGTTCAGAGTATGAATGGCAAAGAAATGCTCCGCGTTCCAGTAACTCTAACCTCTACGATATCATCTGCCTTTTGTCAAAAGCGTCGTCAAAAGACTCTTGGTTGTGGCATCGTATGCTATCCCACTTAAACTTTGAAAACATCAACAAGCTGGCTGCTAAACAACTGGTGAAAGGACTCCCAGAATTAAGATATGAAAAAAACCGTCTATGTGGAGCTTGTGAGAAGGGCAAGATGAATAGATCATCTCACAAACCAAAACCCGAACCATCATCGAAGAGAGTGTTAGAGTTACTGCATATGGACTTATGCGGACCAATGAGGACTCAAAGCATAAATGGAAAGCGATATGTGTTGGTTATCGTTGACGATTACTCACGACATACCTGGGTTAAATTCTTGCGACCAAGGATGAGACAGCTCAAGAAATCATCGATTTTATAAAGACTTTCGAAACCCAACACCAGCTGTCCGTTCAATCAATCTGATCTGACAACGGCACGGAATTCAAGAATTCGATAGTAGAGGGTTTCCTTCGATCCAAAGGTATTCAGCATCAATATTCTGCTGCTAGAACACCTCAACAAAATGGAGTCGTAGAAAGGCATAACCGTACCCTTGTAGAAGCTGCACGTACAATGCTGACTTACTCAAAGCTACCTTCGTTTTTGTGGGCCGAAGCCGTGTCAACTGCTTGCTACACGCAGAATTGCTCCATAATCCATAAGCGCTTCAATAAAACTCCATATCAACTGTTCTTGAATAAAGTACCTTTTATCAAGTAATTACGTGTATTTGGTTGCTGGTGCTATGTGCTTAATGACAAAGACAACCTCGGGAAATTCAACGAGAAAGCGGATGAAGCGATCCTCATTGGATACTCATCCAACTCGAATGCATATCGTGCATTCAACACTCGAACCATGACAGTCAACGAAGGTGAGCATGTTACATTTGACGAATTGGCTGAACTGGCACCCGAAGTTGATCATTCAAGACCACGCATTACACCAATGCCTGGAGACTCTTCTTCTCAATCTACTTCTTTTTCACCTTCTGATTTAGTTAATTTATTTGATCCTTTTTATGTATAATTCTTCGGTCCTAATTCTAATGTTTCTAATGTTTCTTCTACTATATGTAACACATCCAACAATTCAACTGCACCACAAATTCTATCTGATCCATCTTCATCCACTTCATACCAACATCCATCAACTTCATCTACTGATACATCTGCAGTTGAATTTTCTCCAGAAATACCCTCGCACATCATGCCAAACATCCTTCCTTCACATGAACATATTGAACTGGAACCGGAACCAATGGTACCTTCCCTAGAAACCATTGACCATGAATCATCCTCCATTCCCACTCTCACCACTGAGATTCCATCTCGTTCACCCCTTCCACATGAGACAAAATGGACCGGAGTCATCCAACCGATCAAATCATTGGTGATGTCTCAACCGGTGTCCAAACCCGAAGGGCGTCTGCTAATGAATGTCTCTTTGCATCATTCATTAGTATGATAGAGCCAGCTCGTGTGGATGATGTCTTAAAAGATCCGGACTGGATTGTTGCAATGCAAGAAGAGCTCAACGAGTTTGATCAGCTCCGAGTATGGCGGTTAGTTCCCAAGACCAAAGACCGAACAATTTTTGGAACGAAGTGGATCTACAAGAACAAACGAGACGAAAACGGCATCGTGATAAGAAACAAAGCGAGACTTGTCGCCAAAGGCTACCGACAACAAGAAGGGATAGATTATGACGAGACCTTCGCTCCAGTTGCACGGATTGAAGCTATCAGAATATTCTTGGCGTACACAGCACACAAAGACTTCAAAGTGTACCAGATGGACGTCAAGACAGCCTTTCTTATCGGTGAACTTAATGAAGAGGTGTACTTTGAACAAAAAAAAGGATTTGTTGATGCACATAAACCTGACCATATTTATGTGCTAGACAAAGCCCTCTATGCTTTAAAACAAGCACCTCACGCATGGTATGATAGTCTCTCTAACTTTCTCATCTCTGCTGTTTTCAGCAAAGGTGTGGTGGACACAACACTGTTCACAAAAAGGGAGGGCCCGCACATAATGCTAGTTCAAATATATGTCAACGACATTATATTTGGATCGACTGACACTAATTTCTTTAAGGATTTTTCATCTCTAATGGAGTCCAGGTTCGAGATGAGTATGATGGAGGAAATAAATTTTTTCTTCAGATTGAAAGTCAAACAACTTGAAAATGGGATTTTTGTGAACCAGTCGAAATATACTCTTGACATTCTCAAGAAGTATAAGTTAGACTCTTGCACGAGTATCGCAACTCCCATTGCTTCCAACTGTAAGTTAGACACTTATCTTTCTAGGAAAGGTGTTGATAATACAACTTACAGAGGGATGATAGGATCCTTACTGTATCTGACTGCTAGTAGACCTGATACAATGTTTTCAACATGTCTTTGTGCTCGTTTTCAGGCCGACCCAAAAGAATCACACCTAACTGCGGTAAAACGCATTTTTCGTTATCTGAAGGGTACACTCGATCTTGGTCTTTGGTATCCAAAGGGAACCGATTTTGATCTTACTGCCTTTTCAGATGCTGATTTTGCAGGTTGTAGAGTTGACAGGAAAAGCACATCAGGCGGAATACAGTTCTTGGGAGATAGACCGGTGAGTTGCTCCTCCAAAAAGAAGAATTGTGTTTGAACATCCACAGCTGAAGCTGAGTATGTAGCAGCTGCAAGCTGTTGCTCTCAAGTGCTATGGATGAGAACACAATTACGTGATTATGGATTCTCGCTCACCAACATTCCAATTTACTGCGATTCTCGAAGTGCGATTGCTATCTCTTGCAATCCCGTGCAACACTCACGAACGAAACATATAGATATCAGGTATCATTTTATTAAAGATCATGTAGAAAAGGAAACAATTGAGTTATATTTCGTAGGCACGGAATATCAACTTGCAGATATTTTCACTAAAGCTTTAGACGAACCTCGTTTTCAGTTTTTAGTATCACATATCGGCATGTTGAATCCACCTTCTAGTTAAATATCAGACATTGACTACAATAATTCTATTTCAAACATTCATGTTTGAAATTCCTTTATTTTAGAAAATATCTGTTATTTAAATTTAAGGGGTGTGTCGCAAAATTAAATTTCAATATTTCCTTATTTATGTACATCTTTAATAACTAATGACTCTGACATATTGCTATATGAGTTGTTCATCAATGAATGGGACGCAAAATTATTCAGGTTTGTCTGTATCTTTAAGTCTTTAAAGGTTCAAGAAATTTATCAGATGACGAAAAGAAAAAGGATAGGTGTTTATTTGAGGGGGAGTATAAGTAGGATGTTAGTTTATATATTTTTTTTATTTTTAACTTCTCTATAATGTTAAATTTTAGGTTGTTTAATTTTTAAATCGTAAGTTTAATATAATATGTCAGAAAATCACAAAAAGATTTTATTTGTTTTAAATACGTCAAAAAATCAAAAATATTTTTATTTTCTATTTTATTTTACTTTTGTCGTAACTTCATTAATAAAGAAAAACATAAAAATATTTTTATTCTGCAACTAATTTTTTTTAACAAAGAGAAATACAAAAAGATTTTTGTTAAATTTAATTGGGCTCAATTTTCTTTCCTAAAATTTGTTTTATTTACTTTTTGGTTAAGGCCCAATGTTTTTTCAATAAAAACCGGTTGGCCTTTTTCAATTAATTTTGGGCGCGGACCCTTACCAGCCGACCCGACCCGCCCATCATTTAAATAGGCGGGTCAAAGGTCAAACACTTCACTTCCTTCTTCCTTAAGCTTCTTTCTTCTTCTTTTTCTTCTCTCCTACCCGCCGCACGAAACCACCGCGTTTCCTCTATTGTTGCTCATTCAACCTCATCAAGCTATCGATTTTCTTCATTTTTCTTGCATTTTCCGTGTTTGGCACCATCAGATAACCTTCTTTTAACTTTATTTCAGTCTTTAACTTGCTGTGTAGTGTGTCTGATTTTCAAACCTTTAAAGCTTATTTCTTTCGGTTTTTGCTCATTTTAGGACAGATTATATGTTATTTTCAACATAGTGTAGTTACGTAAAATGTTCATTGCATGTTTTTAGACTAGGATCTACATTTTCATGCATTTTTGTAGATTTTTGAACTGTTCACGTTGCATGTATACATGAACATTAACTACTGTTTTTTCTAAGTGTCTATTTCGGACCATCCAAATTCGAACAATTCCCGAATTCGGATGAAATTACTTAGAAAAATTTTCAAATATTTCAACTGTTCAACCGAATTCGGACCACTGTGCATCCGAATCCGGACCACTGTGTATCCGAATTTGGTACTCATCAGCATTGTTCAAATTTTCAATTATTTTTCTAAGTTCATTTTTCATCTACTGTGCATCCGAATTTGGATCTTTCCAGAATTCGATCCCCATCCGAATTCTGATTTCACCGGAATTCGGTCCTCTTCATTACCTGTCCATGCATTATCATCCGGATTTCAGACTGAACCGAATTCGGACCACTATACATCCGAAATACAGCTTATCCGAAATTCAACAGTTAGCATTTTTTTTAAAATTTTTTCATTTTTGCATTTTCATCCAAAATAAAAAATCCAAAAATATTTCCAGTCCTTTGCACCATAAGATAGAGTTAGGATCAGTGTTTGAGTGAAAATGTCTGTTCTAACATTGGTCTCTTAACGATTGACTTTGGACTTTATTCAGTAGAATTCCCATTCTACTAATAAAGACCCGATGCTTTAAACAGAACAGACAGTTTCTATTTCACACTTATCCCATACTTAGTATCAATGTCATATTCTGTTAAGTTTTCTATTCTAACTCTGATGCATTTTTACAGGACTCGTGGAACCAGCTGTTGCTCTAACCATGCCCCATTCACTAATCCCTAACAACAACGCCAAACTACAAGAAGAATCCACCCTACCCCAATCTCAATTCGTCGAGTTCTTCGCCCATAACTGGCAACTCGACGTATCCACCCTCTGCCGTGAAGCCGAGAATATCGCATTTGATATTCTCAAAAACCACCCCCTATATTACTCAGTATCCACCGCCATATCCGTACCCCAAATATACCTTCAACAGTTCTGGCATCATCTCAAGTTTGTATCTGATGTCGAACCATACTTCACCTCTACCATTGACTGTGTTCCAGTCAAGATCACAACCGCTGCCATCCGGTACCTTCTCCGCCTCCCAGCCAAATCCTTTTCACTAACCCGACTTGCCTTTGCCCCAATTCCTTCTCTTCTAGAAACCCTGGAAGAAATCAAAGCCCTGGGATATGATGGCCCTCTGACAAAGCAATCCGATTTGCGAACAAAGAACCTTCAAGCGCATTGGAGGATTCTATTCGACAACATAAACAAGTGTTTCACCGAGAAACATGCTCGTCATGACTCGGCATCAATTCAAGTACTTGCAATGTTTGCAGCGTTCGCATATGATCGTCACTACGATTATGCTGCATTTCTATTTAAAGAATTAAAGAGGGTCAATCTGGAGAGAGGAACAAAGCGAGGTCGCAAATACATACCTCTTCAGCGATTTCTTCAGCTGATTATTCAATACGTGATGGATAATGACGATGATATCCATGAAAGACCCAAGGCCGACGTATACATGACAACAACAATTCAAAAGCTGAACCTTCCAGAGGGGACTCCCACAGTCCCGGTAATGCCAATTCCGCTATCTCTGCTACAGAGAGCAGTTCAAACAGAACGGGTTAGGGATTATGTCAGGGAATTCTATCCGGATGAGGCTGAGTCAGAACCGACTGAGCCTGAGGATCGAGTTAGTGAGTCTGAGGGAGATGAGGCGGAAGTACAACAAACATTGGATATGGGTGAGCGGGAGATTGATCAAGAAAGAGAGGGAGTTGTAGGTGAGGAAGCAGAGGCGGCGGATTCTGAAAGGACTGTCTCTGTCTTAAAAGGGCTCGAGGTAACATCAGAGGGAGACTTAAGCCCAATCAGCCGGACCACCCCTCATAAGACCATTAGTCCAATGGTCAATACAACCCCAACCACCCGCTTAATGTCCTCTCAAATGGACATTACTTCATTCCACGGGGATTTAGCACATACTCCATCACCTTCTCACTCGGAGAGTCGTGATGTTGAAATCAGTCATGTGTCGCCCCCTGTGACCAAACTTCTTTCGCCCACAGCTCACACCCCACCCACCCCCACACACTATGCACGACGCTGTCCCCAGATGAACGAGCTGACTTCGTGGCAGCTCCACAAACTTCCAGTTCTGAGCATCCCGCAGTGGAGCCAGAAGTGATGGAAGGAAGACCTGAAGTTGCATCTCACGTGCCGTCAACTTCAGGCCATCCCGAGATTAATCTCGAGATGTTAACAGCAGCTTTACGTGCTACTGGAGTTGTCACCCGAGCTACCTGGACGCCTAGAAGGAGGCTGCTGAAGAAAGACATACAACCCTTCTCTCATTTATTAAGGGTAAGCGTGTCGCTTCTAACGATCTGCCTCAACCAGGAACCCGTTCAGTCGAATCATAGCTTCTAACAACAGATCATGCCAGAGTTCCTCCACAATGATCGAAAAGGGGGAGATTGTTAGATATTTCATTTCGATCTTCTGGATTTATTTTGTAATAAACATTTCTAGTTAATTTACTTGTAAATTATTTCTTGTTTAGTTTCTTATTTATTAAAGTTCAAGGGGTCTATGTGTAATACCTTGAAACATAGTTTTATTTCTCTAGTTATTAAGTGACCTAGGGTTGTGTGTAAAAAGTGGTAGACAATTGAATATTACACGGAGACATTATTCTCTCAGCCGCCGCGTATTATTTATAAACATTCTCTTTGTCTTCTCTTCATCATTACACAATCATTGAGTCAATAATTGTTTGAGTGTTTATATACAAACGAGTGATGATTATAACTGGTAATCATTCCTAACACATTTAATGAATTTATAAATATACAATGTAATTTCTTACTTACATATATAAGTTATAATTTGGATATAAATATAAATTTTATCTGGATTAGATTGATATTAAAATCTTCTCTTAACTATATTTTATCTTATATGTGTATTTGTATTTATCTTTTTAGATAAAACATGGAGATCACATGTGGTAGTTTTTAATAATCAATAATTATATGTTTTAATTATAAGTTTATGCACATTTAATATAAGCAATTATTTATTAAAAATTATTCACGTAATACGTGAGTTCATAAACTAGTATATTTATAAAGTTAGAAGATAATAGTTATGATAAACAAAAATAAAATTCTTATATATTTTTGAACAATTTATTATATTTGCTTTTTAATTTTTACTTTGATATATTTTATATATGTAAATTTTATTGAATACATCAACATGGGTCAATAAACTAGTTAGGGATGTATCAATTACATTGAATAAAGAAACATACTTATTTTCTTCGATATATCAATTAACTAAAAAGGTTATTAATTAAAATAATAACCGACTACATATAATGATACATATTTTTCAGAATATATAAAATTTAAAATAAACTACGATTTTCGTCCTTGTGGTTATATATAAATTATGGTTGTGATCCTTTTCACGTTGAAATTACAAATTTAGTATATATGATTGTCGTTTTGTTTTGTTTTTAGTCATTTGACCAATCATTTTTTTAATAATGACCATTTTGCCCTTTAACTTTGTTTCAGTTTTGGTCCGTAATTAATTACTTTCTTTTTTATATTATTCAAATTACTCTTTTATCATATTATTTTTTAATTGATATTTAGTTTTTTTTTCTTATTCTTACAATTTAACTAAAATATTATTTTTTTTAATATGTTGTCTTTTACTATTATTATTATATATTTGATATGTTCTTTTTTTATTAATTATTACAATAATTTAATTAAAATAATATATATATATATATATATATATATATATATATATATATATATATATATGGATTTGTATATTATTAAGTTGTATTATTATTAATATTACAATTAAGTTCAAATATTTATTCAACTATATATACATTTATTTTTAAAATCTTTTATTACTTTTCTTTTATAAAATTATAATTATTTATACATATAATTTATTTATCTTTTTCAAAATTATGCATTACTCATATAAAATATAAAATTTGACATATTATATGTATCAATTAAATTACTTTGTTAAATGTTGTTATAACATCGTATGTAGTTTTTGTTATGTTTAATGGATTAACACATTGAATATTTGTAATTTATATGAATATTAACGTTATGAAATAAACAAATTAAAATGGATTATACGTTAAACAATATATTCGTTAAGTTAAAATTACATCGGACATATAATGTTTATAAAAATAGAAATTATTAAAATTAAAATATATAAATAAATACATACATGTATAAATTTGGGCAAAAAAGTGACCAAATTTATAAGTATTCGTATAAAGTAATATAAAGTAGTGACAAAAGATAAATAAATAAAATGTATAAATAGTCAAAAACTTTGTAAATGAAAAGTAATAAAATAAATAACTACCTTTTCTAAAACTAAATATATAAATAGCTCAATATATATTTAAAATATATATGTAAGAACAATAATAACAATAATTAACACACTACTAGAAAAACTGCAAAGGGCAACGACTTTTTAGCAACGACGCACGTGTCGTTGCTAATATCTTCAATTAGCAACGAAATCAGCAACGAAATAGCAACGAAATGCAAAAAAGTTATTATAATTTGTTAGCAACGAATTTTCGTTGCTAAATGCGTCGCTACTTAGTAAAAATAGGAGGGAAAAATTCCCGCTAGTTTTTTGCAACTAAATTTTCAACAAAAGTCGTTGCTAAATTTGACAAAAATAATCAGCAACGACTATATGTCGTTGTTAAATATTTTATATGTATTTAACAGTCGTTGCTAAATATTTTATATGTATTTAACAACTATTTTTTTTACTTTAGCAACGACTAAGTTCGTTGCTAAGTGCAATAACTTTATTTCCTTGATTAACAACTAGATAACGTCGTTGCTATTTATGCAAATATTGGAGGAAAATACCCACTCTATTTTAGTAACTATATGTAGTCGTTGCTATATTATCTAGATATTGTAGGGAAATTTCCCGCTCAAATTAGCAACGATATTTAGTCGTTGCTATTTGGATAACTTTTTGTTTTTAAAATATATTCAGTTAGTTACTTTTAAATTTGTTAGTCACAGTTAATCATTATTATTTAGTTTTTAGAAAAGCATAAAAAAATGATAAATAAACATTGTAACATCCTAAGATTTTCATTATTATAATTTGAGATTATTTAGTTTAATTATGTATTTATTGTATTCAAGTGGATTATTAATGAAAATTTATGTATTCGGAATTCAAAGGTTGATTGTTATGTTAAATGATTGAAAATATTAGATTCAATTTATTAATAAGTATGATGAAATTTAAATGTTGGTGGTGAAATATAAGAAGTCGAGCTTTATTTAAGAAATTAGGCAAGTGGATTGACTACTTACGTAAAGAACTGAAAATGGGGAATAAAATACTCTTGAGTCTTGGAGTAGTTCATTTAGAATTAGTTTAGCTTTAATCACCACGCCAAACAAAAACCTGGCGAACGATTCTTTGAATCATATGATCGGATGAATGAGTGTTGAGAGCTTATCCACACCACGAAGTTCCAAATGGATGCTTATCAAAACCTTCTTTGATGGTGTGAGTCAAGAGAGCCACAACATGATCATCGCCACTACTGGTGACACATTTCTAGCTAAAGAAGATGATGAGGCTTTTGAGTCACTGAATCAATTGGTAAGACTCTCAAGGTTCAAGCTGGTTTCAAGAGTAGCACTAGAGCTCAGGTGATGGGCATTGATAATGCGTGGAAGCGTGAGGTAAAGAGTGAAATCTTAGAACTAGGAAAGAAAATGAATCAACTGATGAAGGATTTCAATCAAAACCCAAGTGCACCAGCTAACTTTGTCATATGCGGAGATCCAACTCATCATTCATCATTCTGAAGCATGTCCTTAAGTACAACCCACCAAGGAATATGCTAATGAATTTTATGGGTTTAGAGCTTATCGGGAGAGGGATAACCCACTTTCGAAAACCTACAATCCGGGATGGAGAAATCATCCCAACTTTCAATAGAAAAATGATCAGCCCACCGATAATCAATCTAAACCAAAGTATAAACCACCACGAAGAGAATATCAATATGGTATGTGTGTACTAGGAAAATTTTGCCCAATGTTACCATAATATTCAAATATTTGAAATAAAGACTTACTCAAGTCTATATAACATATGTTATTGATTGATATTTTTATATCTTGTTTCATAACTAAAAGATGTGATTTTTTTAAATTTACATTTTAATCTATTTATATTAAATATTAGAGATATTTTAGGGTTAATATTGAAAAAACTCTACGAACATTCATGAATTTATCGATTAAGTCACTGTACTTTTTTCAGAGTGTTTAAGTTCCTAAACAATTTTTGACTTATTCAAAACTATATAATTGACCTGTTACCATGTCACTAACCGGTAAACGGTACAATGACCTAAACAAGAAAAAAAAGTCCAATGACTTAATCGTGAAAATAGGAAAAGATATTGGTTTTTTTAATAATAAACTATTCGAGAAACTAATTGTTTTACCGGTTAAGCAGGTAACGGGTGAAAAATAATTAGTTTTGAACAAGACGTAGTACTATTTGTAGACACTTATTAGTTTTATTTTCGTGACTTAATTTTAATATATTAATATAGTTAAACATAATATTATTTGCAAAGACTTTTTAGTTTTTTTTTCATAATTATATTATTACCAAAAATTTGGAGCGAATGAAATAATTTCATATTGAGATACCTAAAATTTTACGCTCTAAACCCTAGGGAAAAACGGCGGATATTCAAAGGACCCGGTTCCCTTTTCCTTTTCTTCTCCCCTTTTTTTCCGGCTCACGCAACCACTCACCCACAACACACCTTCACCCTCTCTCTCTTCTTTCTCTCTCTTCCCTCTGCACTCCGCCTCCTTCGGCTGGCGACTGCCGCCGCCTCTCATCGGCGACCACCAACAGCCCACGGTTCCTCTCTGCTCTCTTCTCTCGCATCTCTCGCATCCCTCTCCCTTTCTTGCTCTCGCACACCACAACGGCGACAACCTAAACCTAGCGCCGCTGCCGCCGCCGCCACACCACCACCGCCACCGCTCAGTCTCACCGGAAACACTCTCACTCACTCGATCTCGCTGCTCTCGGATCGCACACGCTCATATCCCTCAATGGCCGCCGCTGACCAGGACCATTGCGGTCGTCCCTGGTGCGGCGCCGCCGGTCACGGACGAGCACCATCACCGCCTCTCAAACCCACTTTCAGGTTTGTTTTCTTATATCGTTTTTTACTTTGGTTGTTTCAGATTTTTCAGTTACATCCACCTCATACAAATTAAATACTGAAAACATGAGATTAGAAGAGTTTGCTACCTTGGATTGCAGAAACCGTGAACGATTGTTTGGTTATTTTCTGATCTCCTCCGACGATACTTGAACGAGTTAAAGTGTTTGTTGCTTATATTTATAATAATGGAGTTTGATCTTGTCCATTCTTTTTGAGTGATCTCATATGCATGAAATTGTTTTATGGCATGATATGTGTTGATGTTTGCTATCTTTCTATTCATGTGTTACCTAAAAGTGAAAGTACAAATAGTAGATTGAGAATTGAATATACTTTTCATTTTACAGTTTAGTACCGTGAGATTAGATTGTTCACCTCTGCACACAAAAGATGCAATATAACACATATATATGATAAACCAAAAGACTTGGAACATGAATGAAGAAGCCATATGTTTCGGCAGATACTAACTATTGGTAAGTCAATATTTTCAACTAGTTTGTTTCGATTATCAGCTGTAATTTGCTTTAATTTTGACCCTTTTCTTCATTTCCAATGTTCACATTATCCAGATATATTACTTACTCCAAGGAGGAAGAATCAGTTCGTTGTATACAGTCAGCACATGGCTTTGTCTTGGAGGGAAGACCTTTGAGGTTGAAACGTTAATATGATCAAGATGTTTCTTTCTTATATTTTACATGATGACAAGTAGGATCTCGTTGTAGGGCTTGTTTTGGGACAACAAAATACTGTCATGTGTGGCTGAGGAATGTGGTATGATCAATAAATAATTTAATCTCTTGATGGAAATTCAGTTTATTGCTTTACTCTTTAACATGGTATAATATTCCTTGGGTGTTGACTGTAGCACTTTCATTTCGTTGATCCAGCCTTGCACCAATGCTGATTGTCTGCACCTACACGAGTTTGGACTGCAAGAAGATTGCTTCACAAAAGATGAAATAATATCAGCATATCCAAGGTATTTTGAAATTTGATATTGTTATTGCATAATATCTGTGAATTATTGAGCTACCTGTGTTTCCAATTTCTGGAAAAGCATCTGGAAAGAATGTTCATAATGCAATTGACTAGCCTTTTGCCATTTAAAAAAAGACTAGCCTTTTGAGGCATCATGGAGGCATAAATGCTTGGATATTCCCATTGACTATTAACTATTCTCTAAGGTGAGGCAAATAATGGATTCTTTTTGAGTGATTACATGTATTTTTTACCTGTTGTTCAAACCATCTGAGATAAGGATTTTTATACTCATCTAAATTTTTATAGATTGAGTATTATCTTTTCCTTGATTTTATCCCATTTTTTTCTCACTTTAATGAGAAAACGGTCTCTATTTTGAGCTACTTCTATCTTCCCCACCCACTTTTCAACCTTCAAAGCAAATATTGCATTTCTTACTTGCCTAACTCATATTTTGCTGCTACTTGGCTATTAATAAATATAAATCACACACGTGTCTAAATGGCTACTAGTTCCTCCTGATTATTTAAAGTTAATCACACATATATGTCTAAACACACTCTACTCTTTTGCTACTTTATGCTGGAATAGATTAGACAAAAAAATTATTTAAAAAAAATATACTTTTTGGACCAAATTGTTTAGTAATAAACAGACTATATATAAGTATTTTCCAGAGCTTTATTACTAATCGGACCAGGTTATCTATTATCAAACCTGACTTTATTACCTATCGGACCCGATTAAATAACCGAGCTTTATTGGGTTTATAATAAAGCCACCCCCATAAATAACCGGGCTATATTGACTATTTAACGTGGCTTTATTAGCCTTTCTCTAGTAGTGTTGTATTCTGCTAGTGCTAAAAAATGATTGTTTTCAACTATCCATCAGTTTACTTGCAAATGTTTCATTTTGAGTATAATCGCAACCCATATTTGTTAGATATAAAACGATATGTAATGATTGGTTTTGTCAATGTGCTTGTTTTTATGCATGTGTAGGAGATAGTGGCTCCAAGAAAGCTTTTGGAAATTGTGTTTCAAAGCTAGAGTAAAGAACCAATTGGAAGCATTTAAGTTTGAGGTGATGAGACAGTTACAAGAACAATTGAAACAAATGATGAACTCCTAACGAACTATAACAACTCTTACCGATACTTTTGGATGATTGGTTAAAGTAGGTTTAAAACTTACAAAACATTAGCTACATATTCTATGGGTTATACATGGGCGATTGATTATGTATGGATTGTTTTTGGTTGTGATAAATACTCAATCCATGAAGGTGTTTTTTTAGATTTGTGTATGACATTTGTTTGTAAGATTGAATTGTTCTACAAATTCAGATTTCCGGTTTGTAATGGTTGTTTAGAAACAAGGAAGGTGTGGCTAAATTTTTTAGGGAATTAGCAAGGACTAAATCGTTGTTAAAAATAAGTAGCATGTTGCAAAATATCAATGCTAAAATCCAAATAGCAAGGAAAGGAAGTTCGTTGCTAAACGTATTAATTAGCAAGGAAAGAAAAAAATAGCGTTGTTAAATTTAAAAATTAGCAACGACATTACATTTTCTAGTTTTAACAACGATTTGTAAATTGTGTTGCTAATGTAGCAAAGAATTACTAATTTTCGTTGCTAAATTGATTTAGCATCGGCCGTTTTAACCACGCCTTACTTTCGTTGCTAATTTCGTTGCAAATGTCGTTTAGCAACGAAATTCGGTCTTTTAGCAACGAAAAATGATCGTTGCTATATGTAGTTTTTCTAGTAGTGACAACACTACAATAAAATAAATTTAGGGATACACAAGTTATTTTCAATTACTTTACATAGTAATGTAAATACTTAAACTATAATAAAATAATAATAATACTAGTGATAATAATGTCAAATAAAAAATGAAAATAAAACGTATTTAATAAGTTATTACTTCATTTAAATTTTAACAGTAATAATAAGACAATATATTAGATAAATAATAAAAGAATAATAAATCATTAAGAAAAATTTTGATTAGGGACCAAAATTGAAATAAAGTGAAATGGTAAAATCGTCATTTTTAAAAAAATATTGGAGAAAGTGACCAAAAGGATAGGAAAACACCAACTGTAGGTATTATATTGGTAATTTTATCGTGAAAACGACGGTTTCCATGATTTTATATTACCCTAAAATTTAAATTCATTATCGTAAGTTTAGCTCGTGCGAATGTGATGATATTTTCTTATAATATTAACCTTCACTAGTCTATTCCATTTGTTTTTGTACGTATATGGATTCTTTTTTTTAATATAAATGAAAAGTAAAACTAGGGATATATGAGCATTATTATTAGCATTTATAAAAGGAATGAGCAATCAGTTAGTTTATGGCAGTAGGAGATAGAATGATGAACCAGGAAGAAGAGATGAATAGGAGAAACAATAAGCAACAAGACGATGACGATCATCACGAAAACGACATGGTGATGCCCGGTTTTCGATTTCATCCAACGGAGGAGGAACTTGTGGAATTCTACCTTCGCCGTAAGGTAGAGGGCAAAAGATTCAACGTTGAACTCATCACTTTTCTTGATCTATATCGTTATGATCCTTGGGAACTTCCTGGTATACTTTCAACTCTAGTTTTGTTTTATTTGTCTTACTTCTTTTACTTAAAACAAGCGGCCTAGCTATATATTTAGATACCTACCTACGACCTTCAGATTTCTCTCTTTTCTACCTTCCTTTTCTTCATTTATTTACTCAATCCGTTATAATTTTTGGGGGATAAACCACTTTTCTCTTCAATTCAGTCGCCTTGATCTTCATATACTGCTTTTACAAGAAAATGAGGATGTGAGTGTGGTGTGTTTTCTCGTCATTTTAGTGGGAAATTGTTAGAATTTAGCGGGTTATGGTTATTTTGAATCTTTAGCATTTTAAGCTTACAATATTCTGTGTTCTTGTTCATCGTTACTCTCATCGATCTACTTATTTAATTTGATCCGACAAACGAGGATGTGGGTTTGTTGTACGTGTTTTAACTTCATTTTGTGGAAAATTGTTAGAATATAGGGAGTGTGGTTATTTTGAATCTTTAAAATATAAACTTTGCAGAAATGTTAATATATCTAGAAGATTGCCATCAATTTTTTTTTTTTTTTCTATTTTTCACAAATCAATATGAGGGCGTGAGAGTGTCTTAGTTTTATTCAGCTTTTTTTGTTTGTATTTTCTACAACTAGCTTTGTGGGTTACATTTATTGTGATTTAGTTATCAGTTGATTTTGCAAATTATATGTTCGTTATCATCATGGTCGTCGTCTGTCATGATACACATATACCATGGTGATTATCTGCTAGTGGGCCTTTGATAGAATTTACTGAATTACGTTTATTTGTATTTTTTAATACTTACAAAGTTGTAATAGCCATATATAATCATGATCACGATTAACTGTACCCTTTTCCAGGAAATGAAGATATACGGGTGTTTGTTTAAATTTGTTCATCATTTTTTGATTGTATAATTGCTACGGTATATTTACAGATCGATCTTGTCTTTTTAACCCTTATTGAAAGTGTTCAAGATATGGTGTTCATCATCATCGTCATCACCATCGGCCCATCATAGTCATGTATCATCAATCATGCATAGCCATCATCCATTTTTTTTCCAGCAAAATAAGAATGTACGTGGGTGTGTTGTTTTTCAAATAATTTTGTGGGTTTATGTTTATTTTGATTCTTTAGCAGTTGAAACGAGCAAAACTTTGAATTCCATATATTCATTATTATTAACAATCATATAATTCTTTTGTCAGCATTCTGTTGGTTTTGCTAGAATTTGGTGGTATATATTTGGCCTATTTTGATCATCTTTTAACTCAGTTTTTCATACTTACATCCTCTAGATCATCATCATCAAATTCATATACCATTATAGACTCTTTTTTTATATGAACTCGATGATGGTTCACGTGTTTTCTTCAATTTTTTCACTTCAATTCTAGCAACCCTCTCTTTTAGTTAGTTCTACTAGGTGAAGCTCTTTCTCTGTTACCTTTTGGGTTTCTTGCTGGTTCTTGTATCAGTTTTAATAAAAGTTTGCTTTCCTTTATTGGGGTAAAAAATGACTAACCCGATATATGTGCAACATCCATCATCAATTCATCATCAGTATCATCATCTTCAATACGTCTATGTGTGGTTTTTATTCAACAATTTTCTCGTCTTTTATTATTTTATAGGTTAAATTGATTAAGTTTTTTGGTTGGTATTTCATTTTGGTTTTCTTCATTTTCTGGAGGCCAAGAAACTCCTTAGATATTTGTTACACAGAAAGTGTAATTGGTTCTCAAACAAATCCTATTTGTAGTTTGTTTCGGAGATAATTCATTGCTGAAAAGTTGTCTTTAAATCGGACCTAGTTATATTAGGTAATGAAGTAAGGCTATTGATTTAAACGTTAAAAATACTGATCGATAAATCTTTGTCCTGTGTTTACTTTTGATGATAGCATTGGCTGCAATAGGAGAGAAAGAATGGTTTTTCTATGTTCCAAGAGATAGGAAGTACCGCAATGGCGATCGGCCAAACCGTGTGACAACTTCAGGCTATTGGAAAGCTACTGGAGCTGATAGAATGATCCGAACGGAGAATTTCAGATCAATCGGCTTAAAGAAAACCCTAGTTTTTTACTCTGGAAAAGCTCCAAAAGGTATTCGAACAAGTTGGATCATGAACGAATATCGCTTGCCTCAACATGAAACCGAAAGGTTACAGAAGGTATCTGTATCTATTATGTTGCACTCTGATCTTCTTTGTAACCTCAAAAGTTTAAAACACAAGTAACCAATCCTTGAAACGAATTGATCGACGAGCACCGCATTCATCCAAGAACAAGAAACAAATGGAACCCCTACAAGCCGTATATATAGCACCAAAATCGAACTGTATTTTAATCAAACTTAACTTAACAAACATGAATTCGAATCACAGGAACGAAAATCTTAACAAATTGTAGTTATTTTCTTATAGAGAAAGGCAATTAAAATATTAAAAGTGAAGCCAAAACTGTTGACCAATATCACCGCTAGCTTTAAATGCATGTCTCTTTCTCTTCATCATTATTCATTATATATCACCGCTAGCTTTGAATGCATGCTATAACATTAAATTAAACTCTTCTCATTTGTCTTTTACAGGCTGAGATTTCACTCTGTAGGGTTTACAAAAGGGCTGGTGTAGAAGACCATCCTTCTCTACCTCGAACTCTCCCCACAACTAGGGCCACGTCATCACGATATTCACATTCCGATAAGAAGCAAAATTCACAAAACTTATTGAATTTCCACTCTTTTGAATGCCAAAATTCGAGCCAAAACGATGATAAATTGAGTGAAACGAGCGGTAGTAGCACCACGGACATAGTTGGAACCGCCCTTGGTCTCTCTAGTCCTCTTATTAATCCTTCTTACAATAACTTTATCCCATCGTTTCCGCCAATCCCGCCAACACTACCACCACCAACCGCCCCGTCCTCAGTTTTCCCAAACAATGTCGATGATCTCCATAGAATTATTAGTTATCAACAAGCTTCTGTCAATAATCCTGCCTCCCATGCTTTTCATACTCAGAATTATCAAAATAAATTCCCTAATAATTTGATTCTTCAAGCACAACAGCAAACGCAACCGCAACTGCAGCTTCAAATGGAGCCGACTGCACAAGCGCTTCATGCCAATAATAACTTGGCAGGAGAGGTTCAAGCGAGTTTTCCTGACCACCGACTTTGGGATTGGGATTCTATGCCGACTGAAGGAAGCAAAGATTACACCAACCCTTTCAAGTAATGACATATATAAAATATATATGAGACTTACATAGTAAAATTAGTCATGAGACTATGATTCTTATTGACCTTTTATATGGTTAATCATGTGAAGTTTGATAAGGTTATATATATATCTCTAAGCTAATTAATTTGCATGTTCTGGTAGCATATCGTAGCTGACATATGCAGATTTTTATTAATATATAAAAGACATACAATACCATATTAGGGTTTATATATTACTATATGTTGTTTCCTTGACAGCTTGCGAACTATATTATGCGATAAATTATGTTGTTTGGTGTTTTTCGTCTTGTTTGAACTATGATTTGTTTGTGCACAAGAATATAACCTACATATCGACGGACTAATGATTCGAAGGACCTCTGTTGTAAAACAACAGGTATCACAGCAACTCAAGAACAAGAAGATATCACAAACAAATACTTTTGATTAAAATTTAACATTAACCGGTCTAAAGACCAATCTAATAACATACAAATAAAACTCACTACAACACTCTTGAATCTCGCACCAACAGGCGAAGGAACACACACTCAAACTTACAACTGAAACTATAGATCTCAACCATATCTGTACGAATATCCTATATAAAAATTAACCCTAACTAGGGTGTGAAGAAGACCAAACAAAATGAGCAGATACACTCAACCAAGAGAGAAAACAATAACTCTGAACAAAACAGAGAACCAAGAGAAAAAAGAAACCGAGATGGCTTTTACAAATTAAAACTAACAAATGAATTCTGCCTTTTTTCACAGCTTAAGGGGCACGACTTTTATAAACATAAATGAATTTTCATCTCCAACCCTTACAACTTCAAGACCTTTTAATTTCCACCCCGCAAATATAAAATAACCTTCACAAAAATATCACAAAATAACTCACTAACTTTTTAAACATACTCACAATTAACTTGAAACCATATTTGATACATCATTTTAACACCCTTCCTCAAGGTGATTGTGAGAACATATTTGATAGGTTCAACTTATCACAAATCTAGACAACCTGTTACAACGTTACCAGCTGAATATACTTTATGTACTTCAACCACTCCTAAAATTTTTTCCCTCTAACATAGTAAAGATTAATCTCAAAATATTTAGGCTTTTCACAGTACACAAGATTAGTAGCAATCAGAATGAAAGCACTATTATCCAAGAACACCTCTTTATTGGCAAACCGACAAAAAACTTTAAAACTCTAAGATTTTAATTTCAATATATAACAGAAGTTAAAGCATTGTCATCTAGAATACCTCAAAATGGTAAACGCTTTTTGCTTTTCCATGAAACAATATTACCATTCAAGAATACTGAAAAACCAGTTACAGACTTTCTCAACATAGCATATTTAACCCAATCAACACTTATGAAATTAAGGCCACACAAGCCTTTTCAACAACCTTAGAAATTTTGTATCCTTTACCGGAACACCTTTGGGGTTCCTAAGCACCCTCATTGACATACTTCAAATGAGACTTTTAAAAAACTATGCATACAATGACAGGGAGCATGAATAGTATAAGAAATATCAAGCCTGTTTAAAGTTAAGTAGGTTAATTTTCCAACTAATTTTGATACTCATTTACATTTTTCCAAACACACATTAGTGGCACTTCCATAACTCTTACAACTTATGAAAGCACCCTTATCAGTAACATCAGGAACTAGTTTACAACCAACTGACCCAAACTCAGAAAGTAAATCCAAAACAATGTGTTCTTAGTGACAAACAGAAGCAATTATCAGACTCGATAATTTATGTCCTTTAAAAATACTTTAAGTTTCCTAAGTCTTATATCTGAAACTTTTGATTAAAAAAAAAGACTAGAAACATATAAAGCTAGGGAACATTTAACTTACCTGGCGATATGTTGGGATGGGCCTCAACTTGAAGAAACAGACACTAATCAGAAGCAAGAGCACAATCCTAACAATAACAACTAAAGAGTGCCATAAAGGCTCACACACAACCCAATCAGTAATAATTAACTTTCAAAAAAACATGTACACTTTTACCAAAACAACAATGTTAGACTTCTCATGTGGAATTTATTTTTGTAATAATTAGTTAGTTTTATTTCCAAGTAGTTTACTTCAAGTATTTAATTTCAATTGTAATTTCCTTTAGTGTTTTGTAGTAGAGGGGGCTGTTTGTCATTCTATCAAAGTGTAATTAATGATGTAAGGGAAACCCCACCTAGGGTTTCCCACAAGATTTAGAATTACTCTCAATACAGAAAATACGGCCGCCGCTTTTACAGAAATATTCTCTCAAATTTCATAGCAGAAATAGAGTGTTAATCATTCTTTTTGTCTTGGATTTTGTGCTGAAATCATTTATTGTGTGTTGATTATCATTTGGACAATTACAACAATTGGTATTAGAGCTTATGTTTAAGGATAGCATCTGCCAATTATCAAAAGCCTTGTCAAAATACTCTTGGTTATGGCACCGAAGGTTATCCCATCTGAACTTCGACAGTATAAACAAGCAGGCCTCGAAACAACTGGTTAAAGGACTCCCAGAACTTCGTTATGAAAAGGATCATCTGTGTGGAGCGTGTGAGAAACGAAAGATGGAAAGATCATCTAACAAAAGAAAACCCGAACCATCATCAATGGGAGTGTTGGAGTTACTTCACATGGATTTATGTGGCCCCATGAGAACACAAAGCATAAACGGGAAGCGATACATGTTGGTTATCGTTGATGACTTTTCGCGATACACCTGGGTTAAATTCTTGCGATCCAAGGATGAGACAACTCAAGAAATCATAGACTTCTTTAAGAGTGTCGAAACTCAACAGCAACTGTCTATACAATCAATCCGATCTGACAACGGCACAGAATTGAATAACTCGATAGTAGAGAGCTTCATTCGATCCAAAGGTATTCATCATCAGTTTTCTGCTGCTAGAACACCTCAAAAAAATGGAATCGTAGAGAGGCGTAACCGTACCATCGTGGAGGCTGCTCGTACACTTCTAACTTACTCAAAAATACCTCCGTTCTTGTGGGCCGAAACCATGTCAACAGCTTGCTACACGCAAAATCGCTCCATAAGACATAAGTGCTTCAGTAAAACTCCTTACCAACTCTTTTTGAATAAAGTTCCTTTTATCAAGTACTTACGTATATTTGGTTGCAGGTGCTATGTGCTAAACGACAAGGACAAACTCGGGAAGTTCAACGAGAAGGTGGATGAAGCGATCTTCATTGGACACTCATCCAATTCGAAGGCATATCGCGCATACAACACTCGCACCAGGACAGTCAACTAGAGTGTGCATTCGATGAAATGGCTAAACTGTCTCCCGAATTTGACCAATCAGGACCACGCATTACAACAATGTCTGGAGAGTCATCACAATCTTCTTCTTTTTCTTCTTCTTCTGACTTAGTTAATTTATTGATCGGTTTTATGTAGAATTTTTTGGTTCTAGTACTAATCCTTCTCCTGATTCTTCTTCTATAGTTAACACATCCAACGATTCAACTGCTCAACAAACACCATCTGATCCACCTTCCATTCAATATCCTCCACCTTCCACTTCATCCACAGACAGATCTCCAGTTGAATCTACTCCTGTAATGCCCTCACACATAGTTCCAGACATTATCCCTCAAGCAAATCAAGCCTAACATGAACCGGAACCAGTGGTATCTTCATTCGAAACCATCGACCATAACTCTTCATCCATCCCCACACTCACCATTGAGCTTCCATCACGTTCACCCGAACAAATTATTAGTGATCTCTCAACCGGAGTCCAAACTCGAAGGGCATCTGTTAATGAATGTCTCTTTGCATCATTCCTTAGCATGATAGAATGAAGCTTTGAAAGACCAAGACTGGATTGTGGCAATGCAAGAAGAACTCAACCTGTTCGAACAACTCAGAGTATGGCGGTTAGTTCCAAAACCCAAAGACCGAACCATCATTAGAACAAAGTGGATTTTTAAGAACTCTCGAGATGCTAACGGCAGCTCTCCGTGCTGCCGGGTTTGTCTCCCGGGCTAACCGTGACGCCCTTAAGGCCACTTCTGAGGAGCAGCATACCGCCCTATTCTCATTTTTAAAGGGTAAGGGTGTTGTAACGGAGGAGTTGCCACCAGGTACCCAATCAGTACAAGCAGAAATAGCCGAACTATCCGATAAAGTAGATGATCTTAAAAGGCTAGTACTTCAGGTCCATGAAAAATTAAACGGGAGAATTGATAGACTGGAATCTACAGTTATTGAGCTACAATGCCGACCTCAGGCTGAAACCCATAAAAGAAAGCATGATGATCAGGACGACCCTGATCATCATGAGGGGGAGAAACGCCCCAGGGTTCAATCTGAGGGTGATATGTTGGTCGTAGCGGGAGCACAAGCAGAACAAGAAGGTTATGGGGAAGGAAGTTCAGGGGCTTAGGAAGGCCCAGCAGAGTTAGATCTATTATTAGCCATGGTGATATTTGAACCTCCATATGAAAAAGTTGAGATCATATTGGTGTCCGACACAGACTCCAATGTTGATCAAGACTATTCTCTGATTTCACCTAAGCCTGAGTCGAAGTCACCCCAGAAATCGTCATCTTCGTTTGACTTTTTAAATTCTCCAACCCACGTACCCCAAGACGAAAACCTTTCATATATAAAAGCTCCAAACCCTTCAGTCCAAGAAACCCCTACAGTTCAAGAAACCCCAACAGTCTAACCAACCCCTCCTGCCCAAACTGCTGAGACATCATGTCACACCCCGTACCCCGGTTGGCAACGAAGCGTGACGTCGCGGAAGCGTAACCATAATCATAACGAACGACCACTATATGGACGTTTTTCAAAAAATACATTGATTTAACTTCATATATAAATATTGTTTTACGTTACCAAAATACAACGTAAGTAGTTCTTAAAATACCACGATGTAGATACACAATTTAGTTTATCAGGAAAAATGCAAATGAATCTCCGAGTTTGAAAACGATGCGACTCCAAAATGAACGGAAGCTTTGGAATACTTCCGATAAATGTGCATGTCTCAAACACCTGAAAATACATGCTAAAATACGTCAACAAATTGTTGGTGAGCTCATAGGTTTACGCGAAAAGACCAGTTGTATAGACATTATCAGATGAGTTGAATTTATAAAATCATAAATTCCGTGTATGTACTACTTAAACCATCATGCAACCGAAGCTTAATTAAAATGAGTTTGCACTGTGCAGTATTCCCATACGTAATACCGTGTGTTGAATATATATGCACTCGCTGTTAGCCGACCCGAACTAACCCGAATGGGGAACATGACTCCCAATAGATCTATCCACAATATATTCGCGCTGGCAAATAAATGCAATTAACGGTTCATGATTTGAGGGCTGATGGATCCAAACATGTAATACATATAAGAAATAAACAATTTTGATGTCCATATGAAAACAGTGCATGCATTTCCATCCCAATAGATAGTGAAAATAGGGGCTATGAAGACTCACCGAGCGTGTGATGGCAAAAACGAGCGAAAAATGCTTTTTTTTTCGTAAGTTGATGGATGGTGCACCGAGCGAGATTAATCGAGCCCTAAATGATAATAGGGACTTAATATCTCTAATATATGATAATATATATATTTATAGATTTTTATGTCTTAAATCACCCAACATTACAAGTTTATAATTAAAACCCGCTTAGAACGTCAAGTTTATATATATATATATATATATATATATATATATATATATATATATATATATATATATATATATATATATATATATATATAATATTCCAGCTTTTTCGGAGGTTTTTCGGCCTACTTTGAGACTGTTTTTGACCAAGCTCCAAAACGTTTTAGGTTTTGGTTTTCTAGGACATTAAACTACTATATACAAAGGATTTTTAGAATCAAGAACGACCATTTTTCGAGATGTTTAGGTTGGTGAAAAAGCTTGTTAAAAACCCTATGTTGTCCATTTTTGAGCTGTCAAACTTTCGGTTTCCCAAATAATTTCTGGAGGTCTTAAACTCCAAAATAAATTATGAAAACTTCCAGATCTATAGTTAAGACATAGATCTAACTTTTGAGACAAGAATCAACTCATTTCGATAAGTTATGAATTAGTTATGATTTTTCAAAGTCGATATAAACTTTCTGCCGAAAATCCGCAGTTTATAAACTTGAAATAACTTATGATTCTTGTTGTTTATTCAAAGACTACTTGTATAAAAGTTATAAAACACATATATATCACATGTTTTCATAATATTAACATTTTTATAATGTGTTCATATATTCATAAACACATTTAAAGAAACAACTTAAAAACAAAAACTAGAAATTTATAAACTTGAGTTTTTATGAAACTTGTTGTTGTTGGTGATTATATATATTATGCAAGACTTATATAAACATAAATGTAAGATGAAATAAGTTAGTATTTACTTACTTTGAAGTGTTTAGAGTATGATTTTGAGTAGAAGTTGAAATCCTTGCAAGATATGCACCAAAACACTTGAATTTCTTGAAGAACACTTGAAGAACACTTGAATGAAAAGATTTTTGATGTGTGTGTGTATAGATCCGGTTTTTAGAGAGAAAAAAGAGGGATTTTGGTGTGAAAATAATGAAAGGGAAGCTCTCTATATATAGGAAAAGTCTTGGTCTTCCAAATGGAGGTTGAGTGCACACTTGGTTGAATTGAAAGAGAATGGTGAAATGAAAGGGAATGGAGAAAGGAGATTTGATGGTGCATGGTCTTCTTAATATAAAATTGAAAATCAAGTGTGTGTGTGTGTGTGTGTACTATGAGGGCTGGCCATGTGAAGGTATTTTCCATGTATTTTACATTTTTTTTGTATAAAAGTATTTAGAAATATATTCTTGTATTTCCCTTTTCTTGTAATTTCATAAATACTTTTAGATGCATTGTTTTAATGAATTGTTTTAGTCTTGCATAATTAATGTTAAGTAATTGTATTAGTGTATGATTAGTGTCACTAATCATAATTTAATTATGTACTTAGTTGAATTATTCCCTCATATCGTAAATTGATCGGATTAATTGATTTCCCGATTCATCGCACCGTTGAATTTGATTCTAATTGAGTTGAATTTTCTAATAAACCTTGTTAATCACTTGATTAATTTCTAATGACAACTGATTAGGTTATAATTGGCTATTAAATACAGATTAGGTCATTGTTGCTAACCTGGTTTAGTGCCGGATGTTACAGTCTCCCCCTGTTAAGGGAATTTCGTCCCGAAATTTTATCTTGTTTTCTCAAGGGTATTGTTATTTAAGAGTATATGAGAATATCTTTGCTTTAACTGGCCTTTGCATGCCCTAGAGAATTCGTGTTCATGCCTAGAAATCCATCTGACCTTGAGGATGTGTATACAACTGTGCTTCCATCCTTTGACCTTAAGGTCCATGATTTCAACCGGCTCTTTGATGAAGCAAAGTTTATCAGTTAGTTGGATCTCTCCCAAGGGGTAACAAGTGTCTCCTCTAACAACCACTTCTTCTTATTTGGTACATGGAAGGTATTGTGCATGCTGCTAAGCTCTGGTGGTAACTCTAAACGATAAGCTACGAGTCCAATCCCCTTTAAGACTTTGTATTGCCAATGTATCGAGGGTTTAATTATCCTTGTTTCCCAACTCGTAACATGCCCTTCCATGGCAAGACTTTCATCAGTACTTGTTCTCCTAATCCTAATTAGAACTCAATGGTTTTTCTATTTTCATCTGCATAACTTTCTTATCATCGCAGGCAACTTTTAGTCAATCCTGTATCTGTACTATCCTTTTGGGTAGTTTTGTGAATGGTCTTAGGGCCAGTGATTTGGCTATTTCCTAATTCTACCCGACAAATCGGCGATCGACACTTTCGCCCCTAGAGGGCCTCAAACGGAGCAGCTTTAATACTCGAGTGATAGCTATTGTAGTTAATAATTCCACTAAGGCAATTGAGTATCCATTACACATGCTCTTAATGTGTGTTCTAGGGTTTACATCGTTCTATTATTTTGACCATTGGTCTGAGGGTGATAAGTAGTACTCATGTCCAAGTTTGTATCCAAAGCTTGTAGTAATAATTGCCAAAAGTCTAGATGTAAATCTGCTATTCGTGTTGGGTACAAATTTATATAGAGTTGTAATCAATTTTATTGTAAAAGTTCAGGGGTGTTTGTGTAAATCCTCAATACTTTGTATTGTGTATAAATAGGAGGAATAAAAGATTACACAAAAATACACGGCTGGAATTAGAGAGAAAAGAAGGATTGCTTTGTAAGAAAGCCAAGAACACCAATGTAATATTTCTCTCTTTAATCATTCAATATAATGTGTTTGATTGATAATTGTTCATATGTTTATGAATTGTGTTATGTTGTATGAATTGCATGAAATATGAATTCACAATTGGTATCAGAGCCTAATATGGCTGAAATTGATTGAATTTTGAATTTGAAAAAAATTTTTTAGAACACTATTATATTCATTTTTTTGAAAATCTGAAAATCAATTGAGGATTTTGATTCTGTGGATGAAATGATCTGAATTTTGGATCGAAGGTGTGAAATTTAAAGGCGAATCTGATGACATAAACATCAAATATTATCTCAAAACACACAGAATTTAATTGAGAAATTTCAGATTTTTTGAAAAAGTGTGTGTGTTTTTAATCGAGAATTAGCCAAAGTGATTTCACAAAAGTTGTTTCTGCTATTAAAACGAACCCTCGAAATCAATTTGAGGTCAAATCATGGATTTTTGTTGAAAAAGTTCGAATCTGATCTTGTTTTTGTTGAAAAATGATAAAACTCGGGCATAACTATATTCATAGTGTCATTCGAGTTTTATAAAGAAGGCATTCGAGTTTTATTAAGAAGGCATTCGAGTTTTATAAAGAAGGCATTCGAGTTTTATAAAGAAGGCATTCGAGTTTTATGAAAGCTTTATTCGAGTTTGATGAATGCTTCATTCGAGTTTGCTGAATGCTTCATTCGAGTTTGATATATGCTTATTTCGAGTTTGATAATACATTAATCGAGTTTCATGCCTTATGATTCGAGTTTTAAGCCTTAATCGTTCAAGTTTCATGTTTAATTGATCGAGTTTCAAGCGTAATTGATCGAGTTTCATTCCATTTCATTCGAGTTTAACATAAATTCATTCGAGTTGCATATCATATCATTCGAGTTTGATAATTCATCATTCGAGTTTGATCATTTATAGTTCGAGTTTCATTTTTCTTTGATCGAGTTTCAACCTTAATAATTCGAGTTTCATCTCATATCATTCGAGTTTCATTCTTTTATCATTCGAGTTTGACTATATGACCTATTCTGCTTAAATTGGTCATAACTTTTGACTGGAACATAGTTAGAAGGCCTACCATACGTCAAATCGAAGCTTAAACAGAGAGCTACATTTCTAGAACTGGCATAGCCAGTTCGGTAAATTTTCGAGGCCCAATTCCACTCCAGAAAAAAGTTACGGGCAATTTTATACAGAAAAGCTGAAATAGTTTTTTCAAAGTTTTATCAGAATTCACTCAAATTTTCCATAAAAGATCTTGGAAGATTCAATTTCTAGCAATTCATAATGGAATTTGAACAATTGTCAAAGTCTGAGCTGATTTTCAAACTTACTGAATCTGAAAAGATTCGTAAGAACAATTACGACATTCTCATTCAGTTAAATACTGATAAACATTTGGCGTTACGTGACGTACAAATACTGAATGAAGAAATTCAAAGCTTAAAAGAAAAACAAAACTCTGAGAGTTGTGCTCATCAATTGAAAATATCTGAATTACTTAAAGAACTCGATGAGCTGAAACAAGAAAATTTTCAGAATGCAACTCAACTAAAATATCTTTTGCCTGAAAGATCTGATCTTTACAAGAAAGTTCAGGATCTTGAAGATACACTTTGTAAGACAAAACCAACTGATCAGAATTGTATTTTAAACAAAAATGAAGAAATTTTTGCTCTTCAACAAGAGTTGTCTTTAACTAAAGATTTGATTGAGAAGGAAAGACATGAGTTCTTACTTAAAGAACAAGATTTTAAATAAAAATCTGAATTGTTTGAAGATGAAAGACAAATGTTCTTAATCAAAGAACAATCTTTTAAATCTGATTACCAATCATTTGATCATGACAGAAATTCAAATTTAGTCATTATCAAAAGTTTGGAAGATCAGATACTTCATCTTACAAAACAATTACATGTGTTTACTTCATCAACTGAGTCAAAGGTTAAGACCCCTTCTTCAGTGTGTTTAAAATCCAATGTTGATCACTCTGGTTTGTCTTCTGACAGTGAAGTGAATCTAACTAACTCTGCTAAGTTTGATTCTTCTTCAGATCTTAAACTTAAGTATCTGTTAAAGATACACAGCGGCAAAGATAAAATTATTGAACAACTTCCGGTCAAGATTTACACCGGTGAATCTTCGAAGTCAAATTTTCTTAAAGTTTCTGAAAATACTTGTCATTCTAATCAGAAAACATTTTCACAGAAAAATACCAAGTATTATCAGAAACAGGCAAGAACCGGACAGTTTTTCAAAAAGAAGAGTTTGCAAAAGTCTGATCATTCAAATTCAAGTTTTTTTAGAAATTAAGATATTCAATTTTCTCATACTCAAAGAAATTTGTTTTCTGCGTTTGAAAGAGAAGCTGATAGTTATAACATGCAATGGGTACCTAAACCCAAGTACAAGTGGGTACCAAAACCTGTTTTGAAATGGGTACCCAAGAGCGCTAACAAATCTGGATCCAAATCTGTTTGGATACCAAAGACATCTTAAATTTAGCAGGTTATAGGTTTCTTATCATTTCAGATAAGGACCCGTTCTTCATTTCAATAGGCTCTTGATTACTTCAGGTCAAGACCCGTGCTTCAACTCAAAATTGGTTTCTAGTTATATTCAGACTAGAACCCGGACTTCAATGAACCAGAGACAATGGTTTTCAGTTACTTCAGACTGAAACCCAAGCTTATGCGACAAATGGCTTCTAATCACTTCAGATTAGAACCCGATTCTGAAAGACGAATCTTTCTGGAATTCCTGCCCTGCATTCAACTCTGATGCTGAATTGACAAATAAGGAGTTTTATTTTTATAATTTTTTGCTCTTTGTTTCATTTCTATGAGTTGACTAACTGTATCTGCTTATTTCCAGGGGGAGTTTCAGATGCACTTTGACGATGACATTTTTCAAAACTATGTGTGACTTTTCACGAAAATATTTGACACACACATAAAAAGAGTTTTTGAGCTGAAAGAAATTTTTTTTTATGAATCTCTGAATCTATCATTGAGATTAATTGATCTAATCTCTTTGATTTTCATAATCTCATTTCTTCTGAGATTCTTTTTGTTAGAACTCTTCCATTTTATACTGGATTCTCCTGTTATCTCCCATGTGCTAATTCTTTCAAGAAAATCTTATTCTTTTCATATCATATATCAGATTTTCCATTTCATTCTGATATCTCCCAAAATTATCTGCATATCATCTCCAATACCATATAAGTTGGATTTCATCATATCTCATGACCTTTCAAAGCTGAAAATTTTTCTGCTGACTCCGATTATGCACCAATCTGAGTGATAGGCATAAATATCGCTTCTATGGTCTAACCAGAACCGGAAGACCTACCCAAGAAGCAAACCATCTATAGATTGTGCGGGTGAGGGTTCTTTAGGTTTATTAGTTGAGAAGTGTCAGTTATCACGGGATACTGACAGGGTCGAGCAGAGATAAAATGTAAATGAGAGGGATATTGATATTGAAAGGAGATGGTGGTGCATCAGGTCATGCTTTTTCTATAAAGCTGACTGAATTCATTTCTTAAAAGTGAGCCGGAGGGAGCTTAGTTGAAAAATGCTGAGAGCTGAGTGTTGAGAAAGGATTTGAAGAAAATAAAATCCTACCTACACTGTGTCTGCTGGGTAAACCACATATTCTATCAAGCCCTAGGTGACTTGATATTGAAAAAGACGTCATGGACCCAGTGACGCATGCACTTAACCCCACCAACTACTCAGTTATCTCTCAAAAGATTTATGTTTCAATAATCACGGAGATATAACACATTTCTATCGATATATCATTTGGATATTATTGATATTGAAACAAGGAAGACAGTTGCTCCGGTCTCCAATTTCATTTGATGCACATTGTGTCTAGAGCTAATTATATACACTATTAGGACACATCGAGTCTGACAGTCTGCGTGACTATAAACTGCTAGTCCAAAGTGACTAAGCCGGAACAAATAAGAGTGATTCTTTCATGATAAAGGATTTCACGATGACTATTTGGAAATCCTACCAGTGTTAACAACACGCCAGCGCTGAAAGTAGGTCACATAGATTTTGTCTATTGTGCAAACAGGAATCCTATGTGGACCTGGACTTGTTTTCTCATAAAATGAATGTGTTTCATTTTCCCCAAAGTTGTAAAGCTTTGTTTTGTTCTAAAAAGATATAATATCAATTCGAGGGGGAGTGAACTTTTTGAGGGGGTGAGATAAATCTGTTTTGTATAGGGGGAGAGATGTCAATTTAAGGGGGAGAAAATCAATTTGTAATAATTTCTGAGTTGTAATTGTTGTTGTATTTCTTCTACTGTAATTTTATTGAATTAATGTTTCTGAAGTTTTTGCATGATGTTCATAATTTTTTATGATCATCATGAGGGGGAGAAAAGCTGAATTTCAGAAACAACTGTTGAGTAGTTTGAAATCAACTGAAGGCAATTACTACATCATCTCAAGACAATTGATCAAGGAAGAGATTTAAAAGCTATTCATGATCCAAGGGGGAGTGTGCTTACAAGAAAAGAGAAGATCAGAATAGAAGAGATGTGAAGATCAGAGTGAGACAATAAAGAAGAAGATTCATAGATCGAAGAGAAGGTGCAAGAAAAGTTTCAAGAAAGAATGTTCAAGTTCCCTGCAATGTACTTTAATTTGAAAATTGATTTCATCTCTAAGGGGGAGATTGTTGGGTACAAATTTATATAGAGTTGTAATCAATTTTATTGTAAAAGTTCAGGGGTGTTTGTGTAAATACTCAATACTTTGTATTGTGTATAAATAGGAGGAATAAAAGATTACACAAAAATACACGGCTGGAATTAGAGAGAAAAGAAGGATTGCTTTGTAAGAAAGCCAAGAACACCAATGTAATATTTCTCTCTTTAATCATTCAATATAATGTGATTGATTGATAATTGTTCATATGTTTATGAATTGTGTTATGTTGTATGAATTGCATGAAATATGAATTCACAATTCGTATCCGAAATGATTTAAATAGGCACTTCATGTCCGGAGATGACTTCCTTGAGGTACGTTTGGACTAGCTTATTCATTATGTTGTTCTTCTTGATTGGTAGGAATGTGCGGATTTTGTTAGGCGGTCGACTGATACTCAAATGCTTTCTTATGTTTGTCTTAACTTTGGAGCATGTTAGGAATTTGTTGACATATGTTGCAATGTCACCCTTCATGTTAGGCCACCCGTACAACTTCTTAAGGTCATGATACATTTTATCGGATCCGAGGTGAACGACATATCTTAATTTATGCCCTTCATCCATAGCCAGCTTTCTTATTCCACCAAACAGAGTAATCAGATTCTATTCATGAAATATCGATTTTTATTAGCTCTTATCCTAAACTATTTATCCACTTGTACTCTTAACGGTTGCAATTACTTATTAGTTCCATCCAACGGTACTACTTCATATTCGGCTATTTCTGGTTCAAGATGTGTTAGAGGCTCTTATGGTCTATGAATAGAATACACATCATACCGTACAACTAATGTCTCCAAGGATAAAGACTACTGCTTCAAGATCCAGATCATGCGTTGTGTAAATCACCTAGTGAACCTTAAGTTTTCATTAAGCATAAGCTATGACCCTATCTTTCTATATCAACCCATTGTGTGAAACGTCACAGTAATCTACAAATTTCTTGCTTCTCTTGGATAAAATAAGCGCACTGCGCAGTTTGTGCTTTAATAACTGATACGATGTCTCCTGATTCTCGCCCCAATCATACTTAATGTCCTTTCGGGTCAGTTCTGTTAGAGCTCCGGTGATCTTTGAGAAATTTTTGATAATTGCCTATAATAAGTGGCAAGTCTTAAGGACTGTCGTATCTCTATGGGGGTTCTAAGAGTTGACCAATTACTAATAGCCTTGATTTTTGCGGGGTCGACTTGGATCCCTTTACTATTGATCACGTGACGGAGAAATCTTACCTATCTTAGCCAAAAGTCAAACTTAGAAAGCTTGGCATGTGGTTGTCCTTTCTTTAACAACTCTAGAATCAGCCTTAAATGTTTGCTCGTGCTCCTCCTTGCTTTGCGAGTAGATTAAGATGAATACAATCACGAATAAGGTTTTCACACCCGATTTATGAGGTCCATGAATACCGTCGCGGCACTGGTTAATCCAAACGGTATTAATAGGAATTTATTATGACCGAAACAGAATCTGAAGGCTGTCTTTGGAATATCTTTCTTGCGAACTCTAACCTGATGATAACCAGACCTTAGGTCGATCTTCTAATAGAAGCTTAATTCTTGGAGTTTGGTCAAACAAGTCATTGATACTTGTGAGCGGGTTTCGGTTCTTTTAGTTTATCTAGCTCTTAGTAATTGATGCACATTCTGAAGGTTCCATTCTTCTTCTTTATGAACAAAACTGGAGCTCCCCAAAGCGAGGAACTCGGTTTGATAGGCCCTTTATCTAAGAGCTCCTATACTTGGTTGGACGATTCTTACACTATTGATGGGGCTAATCGGCATGGTGCTCGAGCCACTGGTACCGCACCTGATACTAGGCCTATTTTTGAATTTGACTTGCCTCGATGTTGGGAGTTCAGGTAAGTGTTCTGGAAAAACTTTGGGGTAACCATAAATAATAAGAATATTTTCGAGTCGCTTTCCCTTTGGCTCCCTCTCTATCAACACTTCAGGGTCCTAATGCTAGAGATGATGCTTACTTTGGTATTTCTTGCTTTGCGTTGGACAGTAAGGACCTTCTTATTGGCTAAAGGTATATGAACTGTGTTCTTGTTGCATACTATTTCCACACGATTTTCGATAGCCAATCCATGCCTATGACCACGTAAACACTTCCCAGTTTGATGGGTGTCATGTCTGTTTCAAAGAGTCGGCCTACTAATTCTAAGGAGCCTCCTCGACTTATATTATTTGTCTTAAGCGTCTCACTGTCATCAACCTCAATAGCATAAGTAGCACTTAATGGAATTTATCTGCTTAGTGAACTTAGTGGATATAAAGCTCCTATCAGCACCAGTATCAAATAGTAGAAATGCATAAGTGGTATCTAATGGGGTAAGAGGATAAGTCTACGGGTTTGAAATTTCTTAGGCAGATAGTCACAACTTTATCTTCTCCTACGCAGAGTTGTAGTTAAAACTTAATTCCTCATAAAAGTTCTTGATACTTAATCTTTGTATATGATATGGTCAGAATTTTCTGATAAATTCTTAAGCCTTATTTACCCTAAGATATATCAGATAGTATAGCCTAGATAAATACTATAAAATGGTAGAAGGGTACTAAGTATGAGATGCTATTGGGTTTCCTCGTACTCTAGAGTGTTAAGTCGTTGGGTTAGTTCTACATTACGGGCTTTGCGCTCTGCTAGGCGCTGTCACAATTTGTCTATTCCGTCTTGTTGAATCGCTTGGGTGTTCTGGTTGTCCCAAGGTATATTGAGGGTTTGTATTGCCTCCTGCTTAATCCTTGTAAAGATCTCACCGACCTCTTGGTGGATTTTGTTGAAACTGGAGGTCGTTTGTGGCGGCCCTTGCCACTAACAGGGGCATCGTTTGTTACATAGGTTTCTGGGTAAGTGTCGGCACTTGAGAGGAACATGGTGTTCCGACTTCAAACTGGTTTTGGATCCCTTCCTCGTTTCTCCACTCTTATAGAGTGTGAGGCATCCATCCCCACTGTCTTACGTTCGCCTATCGTTACAGTTGCGGGCTTGGCTGAGGAGTAGGTACCGGGATAGACTCCCGTTATGCTAGTCACACCCTTTTCCTAGGGGTGAACTTCCTTAATGGTCCATTGGGATGGCTTCTAAATAGGGTGTAGGGTGGCATATGCGGTGGTGATGGTGGAGCAATTTGTGTTGCAGGGCCACAATTTCCCTCCTTGTGTTTTGACGAGTCCATTACATCGTCATTGATTTAGTCTGGGTGGGTTCCCGATCCAAAGTATACCTCAATGTCACCTTGGCTTCTATGTTCCATGGGTGAGAATTCATCTTCTGAGTCAAAGAGGATAATAACCATATTGTTCGACATGTTATTGTCATCAGGGTCTATATATCTGTTCACAGTTCTTGAAGAAAACTTAGTTTTGTAACAGTTATAGTCTAGGTACTAATGCAACCTAGTTCACTATAACTATGGCTCTGATACCAATCTGTCACACCCCGTTACCCCGGTTGGCAAAGAAGTGCGACGTCGCGGAAGCGTAACCATAATCATAATGAACGACCACTATATAGACGTTTTCAAAAATACATCGGCGTAACTTTAAAAGATATAAATGTTTGACATGACCCAAAATAATAAAGAGAAGTTCGCAAGGTACAGAGATTTAAATACATAATTAATTCATCCAAAATAATGCAAATAAATCTCCAATGGTTTGAAACTGAGTGCGACTTCTTAAATGCGGAAGCTTGAAAATACTACCGACGTGATGGGCTTGTCTTAATTTCCTGAAAATACACGCTAAAATACGTCAACAAAATTGTTGGTGAGCTCATAGGTTGACACGTAAATCTGACTTGTATGGACATCAATAATAGAGATTGAATTTATAAAATCATAAATTCCTTGTTATGTATTACATATAAACCATCATGCAACCGAAGCTTAATTAAAATGAGTTTGCCCTGTGCAGTATTCCCATACGTAATACCGTGTGTTGAATATATATGCACCCACTGTTAGCCAATCCGACTAACCCGAGTGGGGGACATGACTCCCAATATATCTATCCACAATATATTCGCGCTTACAAATAAATGCAATTAACGGTTCATGATATCAGAGCTAATGGAACCACATGTGTAATACATAATAGAAATGAAAATATTTCCGTGTCCATATAAAAAAGAAGCATGTATTTCATCCCCAAAACATAACAGTGTGAAAATAGGGGCTATAAGAACTCACCAGGATTACGATGACAAAAATCTAGCGTAAAAAGCTTTTAGCGTAAGTGGATGGATGATGCGTCGAATGAGTTTAATCGAGTCCTAAATGATAATAAAGACTTAATATCTCTAATATATGATGATATATATATTTATAGATTTGTATGTCTTAAATCACCCAACATTACAAGTTTATAAATAAAATTCGCTCAAAACGTCAAGTTCATATATATATATATATATATATATATATATATATATATATATATATATATATATATATATATATATATATATATATATATAATTTTCCAGCTTTTTCGGAGGTTTTTCGGCCTACTTTGAGGCTGTTTTTGACCAAGCTCCAAAACGTTTTATGCTTTGGTTTTCTAGGACATTAAACTACTATATACAAAGGATTTTTAGATACAAGAACGGCCATTTTTCGAGATGTTTAGGTTGGTGAGAAAGCTTGTTAAAAACCCTATGTTGGCCGTTTTTGAGCTGTCAAACTTTCGGTTTCTCAAATAATTTCTGGAGGTCTTAAACTCCAAAATACATTATGAAAACTTTCAGATCTATAGTTAAGACATAGATCTAACTTTTGAGACAAGAATCAACTCATTTTGATAAGTTATGAATTAGTTATGATTTTTCAAAGTCGATATAAACTTTCTGCCGAAAATCCGCAGTTTATAAACTTGAAATAACTTATGATTCTTGTTGTTTATTCAAAGACTACTTGTATAAAAGTTACAAAAGTTATAAAACACATATATATCACATGTTTTCATAATATTAATATTTTTATAATGTGTTCATATATTCATAAACACATTTAAAGAAACAACTTAAAAAAAACTAGAAATTTATAAACTTGATTTTTTATGAACTTGTTGTTGTTGGTGATTATATATATTATGCAAGACTTATATAAACATAAATGTAAGATGAAATAAGTTAGTATTTACTTATTTTGAAGTGTTTAGAGTATGATTTTGAGTAGAAGTTGAAATCCTTGCAAGATATGCACCAAAACACTTGAATTTCTTGAAGAACACTTGAAGAACACTTGAATGAAAAGGTTTTTGATGTGTGTGTGTATAGATCCGGTTTTTAGAGAGAAAAAAGAGGGATTTTGGTGTGAAAATAATGAAATGGAAGCTCTCTATTTATAGGAAAAGTCTTGGTCTTTCAAATGGAGGTTGAGTGCACACTTGGTTGAATTGAAAGAGAATGGTGAAATGAAAGGGAATGGAGAAAGGAGATTTGATGTAGATGGTGCATGGTCTTCTTAATATAAAATTGAAAATCAAGTGTGTGTGTGTGTACTATGAGGGCTGGCCATGTGAAGGTATTTTCCATGTATTTTACATTTTTTTTTGTATAAAAGTATTTAGAAATGTATTCTTGTATTTCCCTTTTCTTGTAATTTCATAAATACTTTTAGATGCATTGTTTTAATGAATTGTTTTAGTCTTGCATAATTAATGTTAAGTAATTGTATTAGTGTTTGATTAGTGTCACTAATCATAATTTAATTATGTACTTAGTTGAATTAATCCCTCATATCGTAAATTGATCGGATTAATTGATTTCCCGATTCATCGCACCGTTGAATTTGATTCTAATTGAGTTGAATTTTCTAATAAACCTTGTTAATCACTTGATTAATTTCTAATGACCACTGATTAGGTTATAATTGGCTATTAAAAACAGATTAGGTCATTGTTGCTAACCTGGTTTAGTGTCGGATGTTACACATCAGGCCCCGGAACAGTAGATTGCTTTGAATCAAGGGCTGATGTAACTCCGAGGTATGACATCAATGATTTAGAATGGGTAAGGTGGTACTCTAAGGGCAAAGTTTTGACTATGACTGAAGAAGAGAAAGAGGCTTTAAGACAGGAACGTCGGGGTCGTATACTCAAACTCCTCGAAGCTCCTCCAGCAGAAATAGATGAACCCCTCGGTTCAGGGCTTGAAAGATTTTTTGAGGAAATTTCCAACTGAAGAGTTTCAAAGTCCTTACCTAAAAGAAAGATTTAAGATAGTATTCAGAAAGAGACCAAGGTCTTATAGTAGACGCCTATTAATGATTATGACTGATGCATCTCGAGGCGAACAAGCTGAATATAATCAGATGACGCTGAAAGGAAAAAGGCCAAAATCTGAATACTGGTCTAAATCAAAAATCATAAAGATCAATAACATTCATATGTATAAGCGAGCCCGTGTGTACACTCCCACATTCAAGGTGCTAAGAGAAGACGGATCTGTACATTTTATACATGAGAGTGACTTAGACTTTGTGAACATTGATGATGTTGAGACTCTTCACGACAAGCTGAAAAATAAGATCAAAAAGCGCTTAACTCACGCCACTACTGTCGCTGCCCTAACAAAAAGCATGAATCGCCGCTCAATTATCATGTGCTTAAGGGATTTTCAAATAGCGATTGAGAGCTTTATGGTTAAAGTAGGACTCAAGGCCCCGGAACAGGACATCATTCTTCTAGATCATTAACCGGCTTATAAAGTCCTGGGAGGCCAGCAGGGGGTCATATTTTTGAACAATAAAGAGCACAAAAAGTTGATGCGCATTGAGAATCTGCCTTGTTGTTCTGATGGTACACTTAGACTGGTGAGAGCCAAACTCACCAAAAGAATACAAGAAGATGATGCTCAGCCAGTCTCAAAGCTCAAACGAAGACCAAAATAAATACAAGATATCCTCAGCGGCATGAAACTGATCAACGAAAGGCTACCCTTCAGGCAAGTGACTCGACGAATGGACGTCGTCCTTGGCCTTTGAGAAAGTACTGATCATGCTCGTTGTCATCCACAGTGATCGAAAAGAGGGAGATTGTTAGACTTCAAATTTCGAATATGTGGAATTTATTTTTGTAATAATTAGTTAGTTTTATTTTCATGTAATTTACTTCGAGTATTTATTTCTATTGTAATTTCCTTTGGTGTTTTGTAGTAGAAGGGGCTGTTTGTCATTCTATCAGAGTGCAATTAATACTATCAATATTCATAGCAGAAATAGAGTGTTGATCATTCTTGTTGTCTTGGATTTTGTGCTGAAATAATTTATTGTGTGTTGATTATCATTGGGACGATTACAACAAACAAGCTAATAGACCTAACCAACATAACAAGAACAACTAACAAACACAACTAAGTTGATATAAAGGACACATTTTAACATCCCTACTCAAGTTAATTGTGTAAAATATTTACCAAATTTAAAATTTCACTCAACCGATCATGCTTTCATGCTGCAAAAAAACAGACTGAACACCAACGATAATCCACTTAACTCATGAGGCCACTTAAATTCACTAGGCACAACATACAAACCACTTGAACCAAACAAATTAACTTGAACCTAACATACAAACAACCTTTTAACCACAAACATAACCACAACTACAATTAACTTGTTTTACCAGCAATTATCACAACCACAATTAACTTGAACCACATTTTACCAACTTATTTTAACACATATTCTTATGTTAAAAAACTTGACAAACATTTTGTAAAACTATCTACTATATTATCAGCAGAACCAACTATTTTCATTTGAACAACACCTTCCAAACATCTTTCTAATAAACCAGAGACTAACAGCCAAGACAGGATTTACAGGAAATCGAATTGCAGCATTATTGTCCATAGACACCTTCTAAAGATAACACAATTGAAATTTGTAAACCCTTAAAACCTAACTTTCCAAACTATCTCAGATTTGCAGAGGACCTTAGAACAAAAAACATAGAAAATTTATATCCTTTATCAGCTTTATGTTTAAAGAAAATTTCCTAAGAAATCTATTTTAAAATTTGGATTTTAAACATAGATTAAAATTCTCAAATTTACCAATTCCCAGTTATAACAATATCATGACCCTTAAGTAATTAACAACCTTTTCAACTCATACTAAACTTTTCTGACGACAGTAGAGTCATCAAATTAGACTCTCAACAATACTTACCAACAACAATTGTATTAGGTGGACCACGAATCATCATTGTCAGGCATAACTACTATTTTTACAACCTGATCTCCCACACCAACCTTATAGGATTTGGAAAATCATCCCAAACAAGTTATTGTTCTATATTATGATTTGAAATAGATAAGCAAATAATCAAATCCATTAATCTCTAAACACTTCAAGATAAAGGGAAAGTATCACAACATCAATAGGATTAGCCATGAAGAAACTACAAATATTTTCATCATTTGTCATTCAATGCATAGAAGTGTAGATAACCAATAACCGAATGAGCTTCAAGAAGAAGATATCACGGAGAATAAATGGAATCCACATAACATCATAAGAGTCCAAATGGGTTTTACCATTTCTGCCATACATTTTAAGCCCAAGTCTTCAGTTTTCAAAAAACATTAACACTCACAACCTACTCACCATCATAAGGACTTTGAGTATCGTTGGAGCTTTCAGACTCATTATCACCATTAATATTTATGAGAGCCAACTCAGATTCTAAAGAACTTATATAAACATCGTTTTCAACTGACTTAAAACAAGAATAGTTTCATATAATTTTTACATAACCGGAAAACGTAAAAATCTCCTTTTTCCAACACACAAAAAGTTTGTAAGCCTTCTTTTATTAGAAAAACCAACAAAAACAAAAATTCACAGACCTAGGACAAAGCATATCCAAATCTTAACAAC
>JAANYP010001515.1:0-57500 GCA_020465985.1 Centrapalus pauciflorus
TTATAAACTTTTTGTCCTAAAAGGTGATATTTTTATTGATTGTTTAACGTTCATGCATTTGATAGGGTTAGATTGGGCTCACATTGTTGGTGACACTTAAGATTAGTGAATTATTATTGAAAAAGGGTGGTCAAAATTATCATGCATTATGTATGAAAAAACCCCACAATTTTAATCCTTGGTTTTTGCATTATTTTTAGATGTCAACACAATTTATCGCAAACGGTAACCGTCCTGGAACCTCCCAAAAACCTAGAATGAGAACCCACGACCCTAGGAATATTCGTTTTGAAAAACCACTTAATATGGAGTTCCCTAAGATTCCTCCAAACACTAACAATGGTAAACCCCTTAGGTTTCTCATAGAGCGTACTATAAAAGAGTGTGATTTTGATAATTTTGAAATTTTAGAGTGTTTTGAGAGGCTAGGATGGGCTAAAGCTATACAATGGGAACTTCCATATATCCACACTAGTTTAATCCAACAGTGGTTCGCTACTGTTCGGAAAACTAAAGAGGAAGAAGAACATGACTTTGAGCTTTCAGGACTAGTAGGAAACAAGAAAGTGTCAGTATCTAGGAAAAGCCTTTGTGATGAATTTGGTATAGACGCAGATATTCCAAGGCCTAGGGAATTTTGGTCATCTTTAGATCTTCAGGGGTAGAGCGAGGCAAATTGATGGATGGTCTAAGAAATGGGATCGGATGTTAGCCACAATATTTGGAATGACAATAGAAGAGGCGAGAGAGTGTGTCCATTATAATAGAGGTGATTTATGCCCATTAGCTAAAGTGTTGTGGAAGTTTGTTACACTCAACTTGCTTCCTAGAAGTCAAGACACCACTGTTGTTAGATCCCAAGAGATAATGTTAGTACATGCGTTCATGACTGGATACCCGACCATATCTTTAGGATACATAATAATGGAAAATCTGTGGGAGAGTAGTTTCCCAGGGCAAAAGATGAATTATCCACACTACCATATGCTAATTGAGCTATTCATTATTAGGAAAGCGGTATCAGAGCAATTGCCAATTAAATACTTCAACCCAAACGAGATTTGGTTCACTAGAGTCACGATGTTAGGGCTAGTTTTTGAGCAAAACCATTTAGGCCATCAAATTCGTTGTCCAAAAACCTCAAAAGTAACCCAAATCCCATTCTCTGCACCCGACAATCCTGAAGGACAAAACGGCAAAGAGGATGAAAGATCATGCGAAGAAGTAACAATCGAAGACTTGATGAGATCTCAAATCAACATTCTGAAGGATGTCATGGGTAGCATAATAAATGCAAACAAAGAATTGGTGAAGAATATTGAAAAGTTGCAAGAGGTGCAAAACAAGCATGCGAAGCTGTTTCAAAGTCACTAGACTGGCTCACCAACTTGCAGATCACTGTCGCAGAGTTGGAAGAAATTGTCACACCTCAAGCCGAATGATGAATTTTATAATTATTTGAATATTTATTATAATTACGTGTGCTAAAACATTAAGTATGTTTGGTTTGATTATTTATGTTATTTGGATTGTAATAGTACTTTATTTTATTTTTTTATTTTAAAGTGTGATATTTATTTAAGTTGAATTATAAAAGTTGAATTTTGTTTGTTTTATTATTTGTTTGTTTAATTTCAATAAGGAATATGTACTGATCTATCTTTCTATGTTCTTAACCGATAAATTAATCTTGATGTGATGAGGACGTCACAAAAGTCTAAGTTGGGGAGGGTAGGTTATAATGATAAAATTTATTAATTAATTTAGCCCTCACAAAAAAATTTTAGACTACATTCCATATAAAAAAGTAGAAAGGTTTACAGCCCCGCGTACCAAAAAAGTAAAAAATTGAAATTTCAGCAGAGTTGGGCGCAGGCCTGCGCTGGCCCTGCGTCCCATCGAGTTAAAAATCAGTTTTGAGCCCCATTTCACCATTTTCACAACCCTTGAACAAGAAGCTACGGTTGGGCGTGCGGCCCTCTCCCAAAAACATCATTTTGATGCCAAAAATTTGCAAATTTAATCTTCAAAACACCTATATTTTCATAAATATCAAAGATCTAGGCTAGAATTCACCTCTTTGTGGGTAGTCTCAACAATCCTTGAAGATTTTTCGGTAGAGAAAATGTGGAAGAAAAAAGCTAGATTTGTATCAAGTAAAGCTTTCAATCACCAAACTTAGTGCTTTTCTTGAGTTATTGCAACTTATTTCATACTTTTTGAGCAAAAATGAAAGCTTGAGCTTTATAGTCATCCATGGAGTTTTCATGGTGATTTTGACTTTTTAGAGTCAAAGTATGTGAAATTGCATGATTTGATGATAACCTTGATGTATGTTTCATGAGATATGTGTTTACGTGTTAAGGTTGTTAATTTGTCGTGCTTAATTTGTAGAAATTAATTTAAAGTTATAAAGTTGGTTGCCTAAGTGTGCATATATTGTTAAAATTATAAAACTTAGGTGACTAGCTTAAAAATTAATATTATATGCTAAATGTTTTTTTATTAAAATATGATAAATGTCTAGTGCTTAAAATAACGACAAATTATAAACTATATATATAGGATGCAAAATGTGAGCGTAAAAGAGTATATATATATATATATATATATATATATATATATATATATATATATATATATATATATATATATATATATATATATATATATATATATATATATATATATATATATATATATAGTTGCATCTTTTAAGTAAGCGTAATTGTGCAAATTGCAATTATAGGTTTCATTGCTTAATTTATCTCATACATGTTGTGGTTGGTTGGTACAAATTGTAGATGTCGAGGAGCACGAGACAACGAACCCAAAATGTTAATGTCCCGATAGATTGGTCTACAAACCTCCTTTTATGCCAACACCCCGAACACGTTAGAACACATTTATTTTTATATAGGAAATATTCCAATAAGGTGTTGACTGAAAAGAGAGTCAAGATGAGTGATTTTGAGGATTACGGGATCCCATACTTATTTGACTATCTAGGGTGGGAAGGTGTGTAAGATTTGGGCGGTAATGATATTTATCAGTCCAATGTAGTCGAATGGATGTATACCCTACGAAGGGAGACGGGTCGTTCAGCGAACGACTTTAGGTTGATAGGCACCGTCCATGGTAGGGACGTGGTGATGGATGCACAAATCCTTCGCCAATTGTTTAATTTAGATACTGGGGTAGGCCACGAAGGGTCTAACCAGCAGGGGTACGAGTATAGGAATGAGGTCCAATTGGCCTTTACTGATATGGCTTGGTCAGGGAGTGGACAGAGCAAGTTAATAGAGTTTTTATCCCATCCATTTTGGAGTCCGAGTCCTCCACTTCCTACAGCCGAAAGGCTTTATCTTCGAGATGTAAGGTGCTTCACAAGATTCTTGTGAATAACATCTTACCTCGTGATAGTGACCTGCATAGGGATATCACTGTCCTTCACACCCTTCTTAAGGGTAGGCCCAGACTGTCCTTTGCATGGACAATTATGAATGATTTATGGGCCATGTACGACACGAGCGAGAGGACGATCATCCTCCATGCTTGGTTGATCTCCAAGTTCCTTGAGAGGACGGGCTCACTTTCGACCAATTCCCTGTTATCCCCCATTTCGGCGACGTTCATTACGGCCGCCATGTTCCCTACCTTGATTTTTAGGGAAGTTGATGAAGGGTTCAAGATATTCGACAAAGAGACAAATAAGTCTTATATCAAGGACTATACTGAAGATGAGAGGAAAGAGATAGAGAGAGAGAGAGAGAGAGAGAGAGAGAGAGGAGAAGGCCGCCAATGAGGTGGGAGTTCGGCAATCTGAGTCGAACCTAGGTGCGTCCACCTCACGCAGTCGAGGTGATGATAGTTTTGATTTTGACCGCATGATGAGGCGGATTGAGGATATAGTCGTGGGTCAGGGTGAGTTCCGAGAGGATGTGACCCAGAGGCTAGATGAGATGAATGGGCGTATGACCCATATTTATGATAGGGTCGATCACTTAGCGGGCCGTGTAGATCAGTTACAGGATGGGCAGAGAGCCCTGGATTACCAAAATACCTACTACCAGCACCATGTCTGGGCATATTGGGAGGGAGTCCGACATCACGAGGACTCCACAGTCGGTGTGCCATACCAGTCTTATGAGGATTACACGATGCCCGACTACCAGGCCTATAACCCTGCCGTAGATACTTAGCAGCACTATCCGCCGCATGGCAGGCAGGACCTCCCAGACCTAATGCCTCCTCACTTGGTTCCGCCGACTGCACAATTCACCCATGGCCAGAACCCGTACACCGACTTCTTCAACAGCGTCTTCGGTCCTCCTCCGCCGCCTTCTCCATTTGATGATCGGGTACTATCCTTCCTTATTCTTTACTTTTCTGTACCTTGTTTTATTTTAGTTTGTTATGCATTTAATTTCTTTACTGTAATTTTCATTTATTTCTAGTTCTTAGCCGAGTCCTATTCAGAGTTTTTAATGTTTATATAGTCTGTCTTGTCTTCCCCATTTGAGTATTGTTTTCCGATCAGGCAGTGGAACATGATGATACTTAGAAAATACTTGTGCGAGTGAATTGGCTAGTGTTGACAGAATATTTTATAATTAAGAAAAGAGTCATAGTAATAATTTAGATTTTTGCCCTGTAAAATGAATTCAAGTACGTTAAAATTTACTTGAACTTAAATATAAGTAATGTGTCAAAAGATTTTGGAAACCCATGCAATAAGGGGGAGAACTTAATCATGTTTTTAGCCTCAAAAGTAAGATAGTTTTAGTCTAGATGGTTTGAGAAACTAAGTCCGTAGGGTACCACTCATGCCTAATCCCCTAAAACCAGCTGGTTTGGGAGTGGTTGACCGAAATCTCGTTACATGGAACATCTAGCTAATTTAGTGAAAAGAATATAGATAGAAGCATGGTGTTAGAAAGAAAATTTGTCGTAAACATGCAAAGAGGAAAAAGATGGTCGAAAGACCCACATGTTTTAAGTATCGTAACCTTGAGCTAAAAGGGTATTTTCAAAAGTGAGATACATTATATAAATTCTAAGAGAAGTATATTTTAACTGAAAATGTCTCCAATTTACATGTTAAGAATTTTAATGCATTAGTACGAAGGCTGGCTTGACATAAAATTCCTAGACTCGCTGCCAATACATGCTCGTTACTTAGTTAGTTCTGATTCCAAAAGCTTGTTCGGGGACGACCAAGAGTTAAGTTGGAGAGATTTGATAAGTCTATATTTTATATGGTTTCTGAGTCATATTATGATCATTTTAAGCACTGATACTTAGTAAAATCCATATTATTACCCCAACTTTGTATTTCAAGGCCAAGATGATAAAAAGAAGCAATCCGAGAAAATTCAGAGCAAATCTGGCTGAGGGGGGCGCAGTCCTGCACCACCCTACGCTCCACACAGCGACCAAACTGTCCAGATACGTTCCAGCATACGCCAGCTAAACCCTAGCCGCATCCGGGCGCAGGGAGGGCGCAGGTCTGCGCCTGGCCTGCGCTGGTGTGGCGCTAAAACGCGTTTTTCAACCCTGGAAACCCCAATCTTGACTTCCCTATAAATATGAGTGAGGGGGGCAGCTTTGAGAGAGTCCCGACGTGTGTGCAAGTGTGTCGAAGCCCTACCGGAGTGGATTCAGGATACGGGAACGAAGACGGTGTTTCGCAAGCTACGCTATGACTCAAATCTGTGATTGTGACGAGCATACGATGAGCGGCTAATCCCATTAGCCGTTTGCGGAGGATCTACGGATAAGTTTCCTCTTCTTTAATTTCTATGTTTTGATGTATTCGTACTAAGTGAGATCTATTGTTTGTATGCAAATGATAAACCTTTGGCTATGATTATGATTATGTGTTGCGATTGGTAAAAGCAAGATAGTTTATAGTGATGTTATTATTCGCGCCGAGTCCATTAGTTTAGGGATTAAGACGAGTATTCATGTTGCATACGCTATGCTGAGTGTTATTGGTTAAAACACATTTGATTAATTTAGTCGCGCAATTGATTATGTCTATGTGATCGTTGCATGAAATTATATTGAGTACTACTTATGCCGTGGTGATTTCGTGAATGGTTATTTGTCTCTTGATTGTTTATCTTCTTCGTTGGTTACTTCATTCTTAAAATTACTAGCAATAGCAAACCATTACTCTAAACAACTCATTCAAATCCACAATTTCACAATTTAAATGCTTTCAATAAACTTAAACTTATAAGGCTAATAAGCTAATCCTAATTACGACCACACTCCCTGTGGATTCGACCCTTGCTTCTCTAGCTAAATAGTGGATTTAAGGATCAAATTCGGCGGGTCACAACGACAGCCCGTCAACTGGTCAAACAGAACATGAAAGCGGCACAGGCCGATCATGAGAAAAGCTATCATGACCGGAGACACAAACCAATAAATTTTTAGGTAGATTCCCGGATTTATCTGAAAGTATCATCTATGAGGGGTGTTACTTGTTTTGTGAAAAGAGGTAAGTTGGCACCAAGATTTGTGGGGTCGTTTAGAATAATAGAAAAAGTCAGGAATCAATCTTATCATCTGGATTTGCCTATGGATATATCATGCATGCACCCGTTGTTTCATGTCGGTAATCTTAGAAAATCCTTTACTACTGGAAATGAAGATTGGGCTGATCACATAGAGTTAGAGATTGATGAGAGGCTAAGATATGTTGAGGAGCCGGAATGTGTTTTGGATACGAAAGTAAAGAAGTTGAGAAACAAAGAGATAGACATTGTGCTGATATGTTGGAAGCATCACAAAGGAGAAAGTCACACTTGGGAGACTAAAACAGACATGTTATCAAAGTATCTGCATCTACCTGAAACCAAATAACTTCGAGGACAAAGTTTAAGCGTGGTGGAGTCCATGTTGTAACTTCATAAGATTTTATTATGTAATTTGAGGTTAATTGGTTTAATTATGTACTTAATATAATCAAGTTGGATTATTAATGAAAAATTTATTTATCGAAATTAAAAGTGCAAGGTTGGTTGTTATATTTTAAATAATTAAGGAATTATAAATGACTGGGTTATAAATAGATAATATTAAATTTTAATGTTTGGTGGTGAAAATAGAAGACATGAAAGTATATATACGAAGATAAGCAAGTGGAGGGACCACTTGTTCAATTAAGTAGAACATGGGAATAAAAGACTCTTTGAGTCTTTCGAATACTCACTCCAACCTTTCACTTTCAAACACGCATACAAACTCTCTCTAAAATTCTTCGAGAAAGTTGCTAGAAATTCGGATTTGGAAGTGAAATTCGTGGTAGAAGCTGAAATTACAAGTGCAAGTCAGATTTAAAGTAAGAAATTGTTATTTTGTTAATTGGGAGTTACGGTTCATCTTGGATGAACATAAAAATGCGAAAGTTGAATTAAAATCTGAGAAATTGTTGTTCCACGTATGAATTTGTAGTTGAAAAACATCATTTGAAGCCTCTTGAAGCATTATAAACAAAAAACTTCAACGATTCCAAACGAAAAGGTAAGATTTTCGAAGTTTTGTTTTCTTGGAGTTTTCCTTCATTTATTGTTAATTCTGGAATTAAATGGGTGTTAAAGTTAGGGAAAATGGTTTTAAAACACTCCATATATCGTAAAATATCATTTGCATAGATTTCATGTTGTTAGAAATAAATTTGGTGAGTTTTTGAAAAAAAAAACCCGTAGGTTTTGATGTGCAGAACTTTGAACTTGGAGTCTGAAATTTTTCTAAGTGTTGAAACTTCGAATGGGCACCCAAACTTCAGATGATCCAACCTTGGATCATATTTTTAGAAATTATATTTCGGAGCCATGCGAACTTCATCATAAAAGTGAGATCCGAACTTCAAACCTCGACGAGTTGAGGTGAGTGACTTGGCGAGTCGGTCCTAGTCATGCGAACTTTGAATTTGGACACAAGGTTCCAAAATTTTTTGGAATTGTACTTTTTTTTAACTAACTTGAACTATGGATGATGGAACTTCGGATCTGATTTACATACTTCGAACCCAAAGGGGATCCGAAGTTAGACACTTTAATTTGAAATATTGATTAAATTTATTAAATGATCAGTCACTCACTATGGTTATAAAAGACTACTGATGTGGCAGGTCCCTTGTGGTGTTGTTAACCACATAGTGGGGTGTTTTGTACCTAAAGAATCTTTTATTGGTAGTTGTAATTTCGGTTGAAAGCCTAAGGAGAAAGAATATTATACTAAAGTTAAATAACACAACCACTGTGAGTACTTAATTTTATATGTACTTAATTTTATATGTCTGCATTTGTTTTGTGTTAGCTTTTTTCATTGAGGCTAGTTGTTTCATAAATATTTCTTTGGCACTCTACTAACTTGTGTTGTAATAGAAGCACATTGTTGCTTGTATACATGTTTTAGATGTTCCTTTTCCTTTGTTGTGCATCAACATGATGGGCTTTTGAGCTATAAATGATTCTGATGCTACCGAGACTATATGACCTAGATTTGGTCCATTTATGGTTCCAAAGGGCAAGTGTAGCATCCCCGTTGGTAAATTCTGCCTCCATTGAATGTATTTGTTTCGTGCAATGGCACAGTGGAGCTTTGTGCTCATATGTGTTTTCGTACTTCGTGTAGGAAGGGGTGCACGGCGTTTGTCGCCGGTGTGACTCATTTTGTGCTACATAAATACTTGTGGAATATGAAATCTCTATACTCACTAAGCGTCTGTTTATCCTTTAGTTGTTGACATTTTATAGGAAAAAGGGAAATCCATTGTTGGACTTTCTAGCTATGTCATTTATTGAAATGCTTGAGGAATCTACTACTAAATCGGTAACAGAATAATGAAGATTCTATTGGAATCTTTTGGGATGGTTGTAATAAATGTTGCGAATGTAGACATAGAATGAAACCATGTAGTAGTGTGGTGTGATTGACTTTAATTTAATATATGTATTCTAAATTTCATGTAATGTACTAAGTTTGTTGGAATTAATGTATGATTGTGTGTTTCATATTTAATCCTGGGTGACGTGCTTGTGATTATTGTGACAAGGGTGTCACACGCATCAATACTAGCACTCACAACAATAGGCAATTACTAGCCTTAGTGTAGCAATAGCCACCAAAAAGTCCTTTGAAACTTGATTTTAGCACTTGGCTTTGCAACCCGGCACCTGATTCACTTCCTTGGTCCAACCCTATCAAAAACTGATATTTCAAGTATTTATAAGGTTATTATATCATATCATAGAGTTTGCAGTTCATTTTATGTGTTTAAGTGTTTCAGATTACCGGCACCGTTGCACTTTTGGTTGTTCTTATAGACCTTTAGGTAGTCTTTGATGTCAATTTATGTGTTATATAAGTATATGATGATTACTTGAGGTTATATTATCATTAAAAGACTTAAAACATGTGTTTTAGGTGTAGAGGGGTGCCACCCAACGAGTCAACCGAGTGACTTGACGAGTCAAAGTAGTTTGCCATTCTTTTTCAATTCTAGAGGGCAGTGACTCGATGAGTCACTTGCAGACCTGCACATTCTGTCCTTGTTTTGGCTACTAGCACGAATCCCATACACACTAACTCATTTTAACACTTGGATAGTTACTTTTATGCTTTTTTTGGTGTTTGGTGATGAAATGAGGAATTCATTTCATTTTTTTGTTTATATATTTATCAAGTTTGTTAAATGTACAATTTAACCCTTAAACTTATTTTTGTTTCATTTCTTTAAATTTGATCATCCAAATAATCTATAGCATATATTTAACTTAATTAAATAATATCATTACCTAATTAAATTACAATACAAATAATGTAATTTAATTACATTATTAAGTCAAATACCGAAATTATAAGTTCGGTTAAAATCTAGGTTGTTACAGATTTCTTGCCAATGCTTAGCAAAAGCTCCAGACCTAGTTTTCTTTTCTCCAATTGTGCAGGAAATGAAAGAGGGAAGAGTGAAATGGGGTCTCATGATTGGGGAGAAGATAAGCACCCGATTGGCTAACAAGTTGCAACTAACCCCCTCCAAGTTCCCTATTATTCAACTTCCAGACCCAAAGTTGATATCCTTTCATATTTCAATTCCCTTGAAAATTTTTGGCTTAGACCTCTTGTACATCAAGCTTAGAGTCTTGTACATATTCTAATCGGTGACAACCCACACAACTAGCCAATTGTAGCCTTTTTTTTTTTTTTTTTGCTTTCTTTTGCCTTTATTTGGGAGCTAGTTTGAGATTTAGTTTTTTTTAGCATTCTTTTAGCTACTTTTCAGTCTATTGAGTGTTGATGCATATATATAAGATCTTTGCTATTGTGTAAACTTTATGGACGTCCTCGATGCTTTCTCTTTCGGTCTTTAGCTTCCTAGTCCGTTGTGCAATGATTTAGGGAGTTAAAGTTGTGGGTTTTCGGTGTCTGTCATGAGGGCTAATATGGTCAGAGGATGTAATGATATTTTATTGAGAAAAAGAAAAGAAATGAGATGTATATAAAACAAAAGAATAATAAGAATTTTTTTAGGAGTTCTTGGATCCTAGGATGAAGTGTTGAGTGATTTCAATTTGTATATAGTTAGTAGCTATTCTATGTTATGTGCTTCTTTGTTCTTAGTTTTCTTTAACTGGTTGTTGTCCTTTGAGATTGATTTTCGTCATTTTTATTTTCGCATTTTTGTCTCTCATCTTTTTGGATTCACACATCATTCCATCATCCTTATATGATTCTAGTTAGGAAGAATGGTGATGAGACAATAACCACACACACGCTTTAAAAGAATGAAGGGAATGTCACCTTGAGTTTACTAAGCTTGGTTTCCCTACAAACCTTGAGATTTTGTGAAGACCTCCCCTTACGGGGCAGTCCTCGAGCATCTAGGTCCCACAATTTGCAATACGATATCAATCATAAATAAGATAGAGTAATTAAGTTGCGGAATTATAAATTATAGTACAAACATTAGGATTAAGTTTAATACAATTTTAATGCAAAGTTACAACTTTCAAATTAAACTTATAAAGGGTACAAGACTATTCTAATACATATCACCATACGATCAAAGCAAATCTACCCGAACCACCACAATTATCATCTTCAGATCTATACCAATAGGTCCTTTAAGTAGTGGTCTATGGAAACTTCACTTGATCTTGGAAGACCTAAGAACTAGGTCCGGCAGATGCTTTCCTTTTATCTTAACCTGTAAAAAGGTTTAACAACTATAAGCAATGCTTAGTGAGAATCTACATTTATCATATTATATGCATAACAACAAGCGGAAAGTGGGTAACTAGCGTGATATAACTTGACTGTCGCTACAGCCATGCAAGATTGAGACATAGTAATCAGAATTGGATGATGTCCACACCACGCTCACGCTTTTAGTGGAAGCTATCCACTCAATACTAGGCTAGCTACCAGTAAACATCGTGGGGGGAGCATCAGAGTAATCTACAACCAAGTTCAATAGAACTGGTTGACATAACAAGGTCTAGAACAATAGACCTACAATGCTAAATATGTTGAACTGAATTCATAAGGCAGTGATGCAAGCAATGATGATAAGCATAGATAAGCAATGTCATGATAGAAATATCACTATTGTAACAGTAACTGAAACGAACTCTAAATACAATGTGTGCAGGATGATATGTCAAATAGCTATCATGATCTACAGTGCATCACCGAACCATGGTGAGCATAGGTCACAATCCAGCTGAGCATAAATGAATGTCAAATAAACTATCAGCAACAATATGTCTCAACCAGAATCAAACATGTAAAACTGAATATCTATAACTCACTATTTACTGAATTAACTGAGCTGTTGACTTTTGCTTTATCAAACGTATTTCACCACCACCTGAGTTATCTCAGGATTTCACTTTGACTTTCAGGACTTTGGCTTGGCTTTACAAACTCTGGCCCACTTTCAATACTTTAACTTTTATTACTTTATTCAGAATTTATCTGAACTTGTCCAGAATTTTCATTTGCAAGAACGTTGGCTTTAAATTTTAAATGTCATTATTCTGATAACTCATAAGCTTTTATGTCCTTTTTCATGGACATATGTGACTTTTAATCATTTTAAGCTTTTATTTGCATTTTTGAATCCACATTAAGACATATATGAATATCTCATTTAAGATTTAAACTAAAAGTTTATAGATTAGTACCTTATATAACTCATAAGTGTGTTTTGACATCAAATTAGATAAGTGATCACACACATATATATTCATGTTAAATCTTTTCTTTAACTTGGTTTACATATATAATAATATATATTACCACACACACATGAGAAATACATATTTATGTAAACCCACTTGCAGTGGACTGCTCACATACACACACACAGTACAAATATATATATATATATATATATATATATATATATATATATATATATATATATATATATATATATATATATATATGTTGTTTCTTGTCACACCCCGTTACCCCGGTTGGCAATGAAGCGTGACGTCGCGGAAGCGTAACCATAATCATAACGAACGACCACTATATGGACGTTTTTCAAAAATACATTGATTTAACTTCAAATATAAATATTGTTTTACATAACCAAAATACAGCGTAAGTAGTTCTTAAAATAAGAAGATGTAGATACACAATTTAGTTTATCAGGAAAAATGCAAATGAATCTCCGAGTTTGAAAACGATACGACTCCAAAATGAATGGAAACCTTGGAATACTTCCAATAAATGTGCATGTCTCAAACACCTGAAAATACATGCTAAAATACGTCAACAAATTGTTGGTGAGCTCATAGGTTTATGCGAAAAGACCAGTTGTATGGACATTATCAGATGAGTTGAATTAATAAAATTATAAATTCCGTGTATGTATTACATAAACCGTCATGCAACCGAAGCTTAATTAAATATGAGTTTGCCATGTGCAGTATTCCCATATGTAATACCGTGTGTTGAATATATATGCACTCGCTGTTAGCCGACCCGAACTAACCCGAATGGGGGACATGACTCCCAATAGATCTATCTAGAATATATTCGCGCTTGCAAATAAATGCAATTAACAGTTCATGATTTGAGGGCTGATGGATCCAAACATGCAATACATATAAGAACTAAACAGTTTTGATGTCCATATGAAAACAGTGCATGTATTTCCACCCCAAAAGATAGTGAAAATAGGGGCTATGAAGACTCACCGAGCTTGTGATGGCCAAATACGTGCAAAAATGCAAGTTTGCGTTGTTTGATGGGTGATGAAACCGGATGTGTTTAACCGAGTCCTAAATGATAATAAGGACTTAACATCTCTAATATAGGATAATATGTATATTTATAGATTTTTATGTCTTAAATCACCCAACATTACAAGTTTATAAATAAAACCCACTTAAAACGTCAAGTTTATATATATATATATATATATATATATATATATATATATATATATATATATATATATATATATATATATATATATATAACTTTCCAGCTTTTTCAAAGGTTTTTCGGCCTACTTTGAGGCTGTTTTTGACCAAGCTCCAAAACGTTTTAGGTTTTGGTTTTCTAGGACATTAAACTAATATATACAAAGGATTTTTAGAATCAAGAACGGCCATTTTTCGAGATGTTTAGGTTGGTGAAAAAGCTCGTTAAAAACCCTATGTTGGCCATTTTTGAGCTGTCAAACTTTCGGTTTCCCATATAATTTCTGGAGGTCCTAAACTCCAAAATAAATTATGAAAACTTCCAGATCTATAGTTAAGACATAGATCTAACTTTTGAGACAAGAATCAACTTATTTCGTTAAGTTATGAATTTTCAAAATCGATATAAATTTTCTGCCGAAAATCCGCAGTTTATAAACTTGAAATAACTTATGATTCTTGTTGTTTATTCAAAGACTACTTGTATAGAAGTTATAAAAGTTATAAAACACATATATATCACTTGTTTTCATAATATTAACACTTTTATGATGTGTTCATATATTCATAAACATATTTAAAGAAACAACTTAAAAACAAAAACTAGAAATTTATAAACTTGAGTTTTTATGAAACTTATTGTTGTTGGTGATTATAAATATTATGCAATACTTATATAAACATAAATGTATGATGAAATAAGTTAGTATTTACTTACTTTGAAGTGTTTAGAATATGTTTTTGAGTAGAAGTTGGAATCCTTGCAAGACTTGCACCAAAACACTTGAATTTTTTGAAGAACACTTGAATGCCTATGGCTGGCCATACATGTATTATACATGTATTTTCATTTTTTTTTATAGAAGTATTTAGAAATGTATTCTTGTATTTCCCTTTTCTTGTAATTTCATAAATACTTATGGATGCATTGTTTTAATGAATTGTTTTAGTCTTGCATAATTAATGTTAAGTAATTGTATTAGTGTTTGATTAGTGTTACTAATCATAATTTAATTATGTACTTAGTTGAATTAATCCCTCATATCGTAAATCGATCGGATTATTTGATTTCCCGATTCATCACACCGATGAATTTGATTCTAATTGAGTTGAGTTTTCTAATAAATCTTGTTAATCACTTGATTAATTTCTAATGACCACTGATTAGGTTATAATTGGCTATTAAATACAGATTAGGTCATTGTTGCTAACCTGGTTTAGTGCCGGATGTTACAGTCTCCCCCTGTTAAGGGAATTTCGTCCCGAAATTTTTTCTTGTTTCCTCAGGGGTATTGTTACTTCAGAGTAGATGAGAGTATCTTTGCTTAAACTGGCCTTTGCATGCCCTAGTGAATTCTGGTTCATGTCTTGAATTCCATCTGACCTTGAGGATGGGTATACAACTGTGCTTCAATCCTTTGACCTTACGGTCCATGATTTCAACCGGCTCTTTGATGAAGCTAAGTTTATCAGTTAGTTGGATCTCTTCCAAGGGGGTAACAAGTGTCTCCTCTAACAAACACTTCTTCTTATTCGATACATGGAAGGTATTGTGCATGCTGCTAAGCTCTGGTGGTAACTCTAAACGATAAGCTACGAGTCCAATTCCCTTTAAGACTTTGCATTGCCAATGTATCGAGGGTTTAGTTTTTCCTTATTTTCCTAATCGTATCACACCCTTCCATGGCGAGACTTTCATTGGTACTCGTTCTCCTAATTAGATCTCAAGAGATTTTCTCCCTACATCTGCATAACTTTCTGCCAATTGCGGGCAACTTTTAGTCAGTTCCGCATCTGTACTATCTTTTCGCTAGTTTCGTGAATGATCTTAACGCCAGTGATTTGGCCCTTTCCCACTTCTTCCTGATAAATCGGTGATCGACACTTTTGCCCGTAGAGGGCCTCAAACCGAGAAGCTTCAATACTTGAGTGATAGCTATTGTAGTACGATAATTCCACTAAGGAAATTGAGTATCCATTACATAGGCTCTTAATGTGTGTTCTAGGATTTCGATCGTTCTATTATTCTGACCATCGGTCTGAGGGTGATATGTGGTACTTCATGTCTAAGTTTGTATCCAAAGCTTGCTGTAATAATTGCCAAAAACATAGATGTAGATCTGCTATCCATTTCCGAAATGATTATAATAGGCACCCCGTGTCCAGAGACGACTTCCTTGAGGTACGTTTGGACTAGCTTATTCATCCTGATGTTCTTCTTGATTGGTAGGAACGCGCGGATTTTGTTAGGTGGTCGACTATTACCCAAATGGTTTCTGATGTTTTATCTTAACCTTGGAGCATGTTACGAATTTTCTGACAGACGTGGCAATGTCATTCTTCATGATAGGCCATCCGTATAGCTCCTTAAGGTCATGATACATTTTATCGGATCCGGGGTGAACGACATATCTTAATTTGTGTCCTTCATCCATAGCCAGCTTTCTTATTCCACCAAACAGAGTAATCAGATTCTATTTATGAAATATCGATTTTTATTAGCCCTTATCCTAAACTATTTATCCACTTGTACTCTTAACGACTTAGCTCATTAGTTTTCCTCAGGTGATAACGAATTTTCACGGTTGCAATTACTTATTAGTTCCATCCAACGGTACTACTTCGTATTCGACTCTTTCTGATTCAAGATATGTTGGAGGCTCTTATGGTCTGTGAATACAATACACTTCATACCGTACAACTAACGTCTCCAAGGATAAAGACTACTGCTTCAAGATCCAGATCATGCGTTGTGTAAATCACCTAGTGAACCTTAAGTTTTCATAAAGTGTAAGCTATGACCCTATCTTTCTATATCAACCCATTGTGTGAAGCGTCACAATAATCTACAAATTTTTTGCTTCTCTTGGATAAAATAAGTGTGCTGCACAGATAGTGCTTTAATAAATGATATGATGTCTCCTGATCCTTGCCCCAATCATACTTAATGTCTTTTCGGGTCAGTTCTGTTAGAGCTCCGGTGATCTTTGAGAAATTTTTGATAATTGCCTATAATAAGTGGCAAGTCTTAAGGACTGTCGTATCTCTATGGGGGTTCTAAGAGTTGACCAATTCCTGATAGCCTCGATCTTTGCGGGGTCGACATGGATCCTTTTACTATTGATCACGTGATCGAGAAATTTCACCTATCTTAGCCAAAAGTCAAACTTAGAAAGCTTGGCATATAGTTGTTCTTTCTTCAACAACTCTAGAATCAGTCTTAAATGTTTGCTCGTGTTCTTCCTTGTTTCGTGAGTAGATTAAGATGTCATTCATGAATACAATCACGAATTTGTCTAGATAACGTTTGCACACCCGATTTATGAGGTCCATGAGTACCGTTGAGGCACTGGTTAATCCAAACGACATTAATAAGAATTTATGATGACCGAAACAGAATTTGAAGGCTGTCTTTGGAATATCTTTCTTGCGAACTCTAACCTGATGATAGCCAGACCTTAGGTCGATCTTCGAATAGAAGCTTAATTCTTGGGGTTTGGTCAAACAAGTCATCGATCCTTGGAAGTGGGTATTGGTTCTTTTAGCTTATTTTTGATAATTGCCTATAATAAGAGGCAAGTCTTAAGGACTGTCGTATCTCTATGGGGGTTCTAAGAGTTGACCAATTTCTGATAGCCTCGATCTTTGCGGGGTCGACATGGATCCTTTTACTATTGATCACGTGATCGAGAAATTTCACCTATCTTAGCCAAAAGTCAAACTTAGAAAGCTTGGCATATAGTTGTTCTTTCTTCAACAACTCTAGAATCAGTCTTAAATGTTTGCTCGTGTTCTTCCTTGTTTCGTGAGTAGATTAAGATGTCATTCATGAATACAATCACGAATTTGTCTAGATAACGTTTGCACACCCGATTTATGAGGTCCATGAGTACCGTTAAGGCACTGGTTAATCCAAACGGCATTAATAAGAATTTATGATGACCGAAACAGAATTTGAAGGCTGTCTTTGGAATATCTTTCTTGCGAACTCTAACCTGATGATAGCCAGACCTTAGGTCGATCTTCGAATAGAAGCTTAATTCTTGGGGTTTGGTCAAACAAGTCATCGATCCTTGGAAGTGGGTATTGGTTCTTTTAGCTTATTTAACTCTCGGTAATTGATGCACATCCCGAAAGTTCCATCCTTCTCCTTTATGAACAAAACTGGAGCTCCTCCAAAGCGAGGAACTCGGTTTGATAAACCTTTTATCTAAGAGCTCCTACAGTTGGTTGGACGATTCTTACACTATTGATGGGGCTAATCGACATGGTGCTCGAGCCACTGGTACCGCACCTGATAGTAGGCCGATTTTTGAATTTGACTTGCCTTGATGTTGTGAGTTCAGGTAAGTGTTCTGGAAAAACTTTGGGGTAACCGTAAATAATAAGAATATTTTCGAGCTGCTTTCCCTTTGGCTCCCTCTCTATCAACACTTTAGGGTCCTAATGCTAGAGCTGATGCTTACTTTGGTATTTCTTGCTTTGCCTTGGACAGTAAGGACCTTCTTATTGGCTAAAGGTATATGAAATGTGTTCTTGTTGCATACTATTTCCACACGATTTTCGATATCCAATCCATGCCTATGACCACGTAAACACTTCCTAGTTTGATGGGTATCAAGTCTGTTTCAAAGAGTCGGCCTACTAATTCTAAGGAGCATCCTCGACTTATATTATTTGTCTTAAGCGTCTCACTGTCATCAACCTCAATAGCATAAGTAGCACTTAATGGAATTTATCTGCTTAGTGAACTTAGTGGATATAAAGCTCCTATCAGCACCAGTATCAAACGGTAGAAATGCATAAGTGGTATCTAATGGGGTAAGAGGATAAGTCTACGGGTTTCAAATTTCTTAGGCAGATAGTCACAGCTTTATCTTCTCCTACGCAGAGTTGTAGTTAAAACTTAATTCCTCATAAAAGTTCTTGATACTTAATCTTTGTATATGATATGGTCAGAATTTTCTGATAAATTCTAAGGCCTTATTTACCCTAAGATATATTAGATAGTATAGCCTAGATAAATACTATAAAATGGTAGAAGGGTACTAAGTATGAGATGCCTCTTGGGTTTCCTCGTACTCCAGAGCGTTAAGTCGTTGGGTTAGTTCTATATTACGGGCTTTGCGCTCTGCTAGACGCTGTCACAATTTGTCTATTCCGTCTTGTTGAATCGCTTGGGTATTCTGGTTGTCCCAAGGTATATTGAGGGTTTGTATTGCCTCCTCCTTAATCCTTGCAAAGATCTTATCGACCTCTTGGTGGATTTTGTTGAAATTGGAGGTCGTGTTTGGCAGCCCTTGCCACCAACAGAGGCATCGTTTGTTACGTAGGTTTCTGGGTATGTGTCGGCACTTAAGAAGAAGATGGTGTTTCTATCTGGCTTGGGATCCCTTCCTTGTTTTTCCACTCTTGGAGAGTGTGAGGCATCCATTCCTACTGTCTTACGTTCGCATGTTACTATTGCGGCGGGCTTGGCTGATGGGCAGGTACCGGGATAGACTCGTGCTGTGCTAGTCACACCCTTTCCCTAGGGGTGAATTTCGACATGTTATTGTCATCAGGGTCCATATATGTGTTCACAGTTCTTGAAAAAAGTTTAGTTTTTGTAACAGTTATAGTCTAGGTACTAATGCAACCTAGTTCACTATAACTATGGCTCTGACACCAATCTGTTATACCCCCGTTACCCCGGATGGCAATGAAGTGTGACGTCGCGGAAGCGTAACCATAATCATAACGAACGACCACTATATGGACGTTTTTCAAAAATACATTGATTTAACTTCAAATATATATATTGTTTTACATAACCAAAATACAGCGTAAGTAGTTCTTAAAATACGAAGATGTAGATACACAATTTAGTTTATCAGGAAAAATGCAAATGAATCTCCAAGTTTGAAAACGATACGACTCCAAAATGAACGGAAACCTTGGAATACTTCCAAATTTGTGATATGCGGTTTATCTATATCTTAACAAGATATCTTAACTTAATAACATTGTGTTCAAAATTTGTGATATGTATCCATAACCACTAGAACCTCGTTATCTACAACACTTCGTTGTGGTATTCCGTCAAGCTTGCCGACGAGTGTTTAAACAAGTCAAAGGCTATTACTTGCCTAACCATCACACAAGTTGTATACATTTCACATGTAATTTTAATAATGCAATTATACTTTTTGTCTAAACAACCTTGACTTATCAAGTCTTTAATTGTTTCTGACAGGTGAAATGAATTAACCTCCATGTAACTCCTTTACATTTAGTTCTGCATTTTATTAGTTTCATTTATATAATCACGGATAACTATCCATCTCATATAATCTCTTGAACTGACTATCAAGAATTAACAAGTTCAATGAAACTGCATTTGAACACTTTAACAATTTACACAACAACATAGTTAACCCTTTTCATCTGAAGATGACTACTAGCTTGTCTAATCTCTATTGACAAGCTACTATTCAAGTTCCACTTGAATCAATAGTCTATAATCATGGCTTAGTAATATCAAACAATAGGAATTTCAAGCAACAAATTTTCAACTCCAAAAATTCTTTATTTATCCCAAAAATACTTGCAAGAAATTCAACAATTGTTTTCTATTCCATGATAAACTATTGATGACATGAAAAATAGTGTCCAGCAGATTATTCTCTAAGATGTCTCTATGCTTTTTGGGATCCCTTCCTTGTTTTTCCACCCTTGGATAGTGTGAGGCATCCATTCCTACTGTCTTACGTTCGCCTGTTACTACTGCGGCGGGCTTGGCTGATGGGCAGGTACCGGGATAGACTCGCGTTGTGCTAGTCACACCCTTTTCCTAGGGGTGAATTTCGACATGTTATTGTCATCAGGGTCCATATATGTATTCACAGTTCTTGAAGAAAGTTTAGTTTTTGTAACAGTTATAGTCTAGGTACTAATGCAACCTAGTTCACTATAACTATGGCTCTGATACCAATCTGTCACACCCCCGTTACCCCGGATGGCAATGAAGCGTGACGTCGCGGAAGCGTAACCATAATCATAACGAACGACCACTATATGGACGTTTTTCAAAAATACATTGATTTAACTTCAAATATAAATATTGTTTTACATAACCAAAATACAGCGTAAGTAGTTCTTAAAATACGAAGATGTAGATACACAATTTAGTTTATCAGGAAAAATGCAAATGAATCTCCGAGTTTGAAAACGATACGACTCCAAAATGAACGGAAACCTTGGAATACTTCCAAATTTGTGATATGCGGTTTATCTATATCTTAACAAGATATCTTAACTTAATAACATTGTGTTCAAAATTTGTGATATGTATCCATAACCACTAGAACCTCGTTATCTACAACACTTCGTTGTGGTATTCCGTCAAGCTTGCCGACGAGTGTTTAAACAAGTCAAAGGCTATTACTTGCCTAACCATCACACAAGTTGTATACATTTCACATGTAATTTTAATAATGCAATTATACTTTTTGTCTAAACAACCTTGACTTATCAAGTCTTTAATTGTTTCTGACAGTTGAAGTGAATTAACCTCCATGTAACTCCTTTACATTTAATTCTGCATTTTATTAGATTCATTTATATAATCACGGATAACTATCCATCTCATATAATCTCTTGAACTGACTATCAAAAATTAACAAGTTCAATGAAACTGCATTTGAACACTCTAACAATTTACACAACAACATAGTTAACCCTTTTCATCTGAAGATGACTACTAGCTTGTCTAATCTCTATTGACAAGTTACTATTCAAGTTCCACTTGAATCAATAGTCTATAATCATGGCTTAGTAATATCAAACAATAGGAATATCAAGCAACAAATTTTCAACTCCAAAAATTCTTTATTTATCCCAAAAATACTTGCAAGATATTCAACAATTGTTTTCTATTCCATGATAAACTATTGATGACATGAAAAATAGTGTCCAGCAGAGTATTCTCTAAGATGTCTCTATGCTCCCACTGGTTTTGGGATCCCTTTCTTGTTTTTCCACTCTTGGAGAGTGTGAGGCATCCATTCCTACTGTCTTACGTTCGCCTGTTACTACTGCGGCGGGCTTGGCTGATGGGCAGGTACCGGGATTGACTCGCGCTGTGCTAGTCACACCCTTTCCCTAGGGGTGAATTTCGACATGTTATTGTCATCAGGGTCCATATATGTGTTCACAGTTCTTGAAGAAAGTTTAGTTTTTGTAACAGTTATAGTCTAGGTACTAATGCAACCTAGTTCACTATAATTATGGCTCTGATACCAATCTGTCACACCCCCGTTACCCCGGATGGCAATGAAGCGTGACGTCGCGGAAGCGTAACCATAATCATAACGAACGACCACTATATGGACGTTTTTCAAAAATACATTGATTTAACTTCAAATATAAATATTGTTTTACATAACCAAAATACAGCGTAAGTAGTTCTTAAAATAAGAAGATGTAGATACACAATTTAGTTTATCAGGAAAAATGCAAATGAATCTCCGAGTTTGAAAACGATACGACTCCAAAATGAATGGAAACCTTGGAATACTTCCAATAAATGTGCATGTCTCAAACACCTGAAAATACATGCTAAAATACGTCAACAAATTGTTGGTGAGCTCATAGGTTTATGCGAAAAGACCAGTTGTATGGACATTATCAGATGAGTTGAATTAATAAAATTATAAATTCCGTGTATGTATTACATAAACCGTCATGCAACCGAAGCTTAATTAAATATGAGTTTGTCATGTGCAGTATTCCCATATGTAATACCGTGTGTTGAATATATATGCACTCGCTGTTAGCCGACCCGAACTAACCCGAATGGGGGACATGACTCCCAATAGATCTATCTAGAATATATTCGCGCTTGCAAATAAATGCAATTAACAGTTCATGATTTGAGGGCTGATGGATCCAAACATGCAATACATATAAGAACTAAACAGTTTTGATGTCCATATGAAAACAGTGCATGTATTTCCACCCCAAAAGATAGTGAAAATAGGGGCTATGAAGACTCACCGAGCTTGTGATGGCCAAATACGTGCAAAAATGCAAGTTTGCGTTGTTTGATGGGTGATGAAACCGGATGTGTTTAACCGAGTCCTAAATGATAATAAGGACTTAACATCTCTAATATAGGATAATATGTATATTTATAGATTTTTATGTCTTAAATCACCCAACATTACAAGTTTATAAATAAAACCCACTTAAAACGTCAAGTTTATATATATATATATATATATATATATATATATATATATATATATATATATATATATATATAAACTTTCCAGCTTTTTCAAAGGTTTTTCGGCCTACTTTGAGGCTGTTTTTGACCAAGCTCCAAAACGTTTTAGGTTTTGGTTTTCTAGGACATTAAACTAATATATACAAAGGATTTTTAGAATCAAGAACGGCCATTTTTCGAGATGTTTAGGTTGGTGAAAAAGCTCGTTAAAAACCCTATGTTGGCCATTTTTGAGCTTTCAAACTTTCGGTTTTCCAAATAATTTCTGGAGGTCTTAAACTCCAAAATAAATGATGAAAACTTCCAGATCTATAGTTAAGACATAGATCTAACTTTTGAGACAAGAATCAACTTATTTCGTTAAGTTATGAATTAGTTATGATTTTTCAAAGTCGATATAAATTTTCTGCCGAAAATCTGCAGTTTATAAATTTGAAATAACTTATGATTCTTGTTGTTTATTCAAAGACTACTTGTATAGAAGTTATAAAAGTTATAAAACACATATATATCACTTGTTTTCATAATATTGACACTTTTATGATGTGTTCATATATTCATAAACATATTTAAAGAAACAACCTTAAAACAAAAACTAGAAATTTATAAACTTGAGTTTTTATGAAACTTGTTGTAGTTGGTGATTATATATATTATGCAAGACTTATATAAACATAAATGTATGATGAAATATGTTAGTATTTACTTACTTTGAAGTGTTTAGAATATGTTTTTGAGTAGAAGTTGGAATCCTTGCAAGACTTGCACCGAAACACTTGAATTTCTTGAAGAACACTTTAAGAACACTTGAATGCAAAAGTTTGTGATATGTGTGTGTATAAATCCGGTTTTTAGAGGAGAAAAGGAGAGGTTTTTGTTGTTTGAAGTGTGGAAAGAAGTGAGAAATGAGGTCTTATTTATAGGCAAAGTGTTTGGTCTTTCAAATGATGAAAGGCATGGAAGGTAGGAGGTTGTGTGCACGTTTTAAACAAAATGATTGTGTTTAAAGTAATTTTAAAAAAATAGAAGTCAACCCCTAATTGGCACATGCCTATGGCTGGCCATACATGTATTATACATGTATTTTCATTTTTTTTTATAGAAGTATTTAAAAATGTATTCTTGTATTTCTCTTTTCTTGTAATTTATAAATACTTATGGATGCATTGTTTTAATGAATTGTTTTAGTCTTGCATAATTAATGTTAAGTAATTGTATTAGTGTTTGATTAGTGTTACTAATCATAATTTAATTATGTACTTAGTTGAATTAATCCCTCATACCGTAAATCGATCGGATTAATTGATTTCCCAATTCATCGTACCTATGAATTTGATTCTAATTGAGTTGAATTTTCTAATAAACCTTGTTAATCACTTGATTAATTTCTAATGACCACTGATTAGGTTATAATTGGCTATTAAATACAGATTAGGTCATTGTTGTTAACCTGGTTTAGTACCGGATGTTACATTTCTAGCCATCACCCACCACACACATATGCATGGATAATTCTTTTCACACACATTACTCACACACATGCGTGCATTTGGTGAAACAAAAGAAAAGAACCCAAGATGGTTTCGGTATTGGGTTTACCGAATCCCATGGGTTTCGGTATTCTCTAATTGATTTCGGTAGCTTTGGGTCTCGGAATTTCATGGGGTGGTTTCGGTATCTACTCACGAAGGATCCTGATGACGGGAAAAAAACACACACATAAAAGTGTGTTTTGTTTCGGCCGAGAACCACACACAACACACACAATTGTGTTTGTGGGTTTTTGACGAAAATGTCATACACCCCACGCATAGGGTTTCGTATAACTATATATCTCTCTATCTTTATCCATACGTACCACCGTATCTATATATAATTAATTTAGAGTTTTAATTAAATTAAACTCTAATATAATATATAATATATTCTAATAATTATCTTTATTATAAACCTTATATAATTATCGCTATAATTATATATCTATTAAATAATATTTATTTTTTATATATTATCTAATAATATATAAATAACCAGATAATTATTTATAATTATCTCGATTTATTTGTTTATAATTATCCAACTATTTATCTAATAACTAGATGATAATATCAATTCCATTAAATACATCTTTTATTTAATATCTAATAACAAATAAAAGACTAGATAATTATTATTTAATTATCATCCAATAACAATTAAATCACTTCAATATCTAATATTGTACTTTTAGTCCCCGTACTTTGAGATATAATTAATCATCCATTAATTTAATCTCAATGATCATTTTGTGTCATTAACAATATCTAATATTATTTATTCAATAGTTTAATTGCATCTGCTCAGTTGTGCTCATCAATGTGACCCGCAAGTGTTCTATGAAATCAGCCATGATGCAGTAGTAATGTCATCTTTACACACCATATACTAACATACTCTCACTTGTGTAAGACGGCATACTGTCCTGTAGCATGCGCCTAAAGGAGGTCATGACTAGACACTTTAGGCAACCAAGGTCATAAATACTCTGACTCCCATTCGGGCATTCTTGTTGAAACATCCTTCCAAAAAGAAACTTAGGTTATATCTCATGCATCACGATATTACAATGTGAAAGCTAGGCATGGATTAGATCAACCGTAGCAAACACGATTATGTTTCTCAACTTCCTGATCTCATACTAAACTGTAACAGACAGAGTAGAACACATCAGTTCTGTCCGAGGATGGCCATGCATTTCTGTCAGTATCGATCGCTGAGGGGCCCAGAAATATCTCTTCTTAGTTAAAAGAAAGTGCAAATCCCATATTGACTATCTAGGCCTCCAGCACGACTCCCACTGCAACCAGCCTCGAACCGTTATGATCACCCAGTTACGGATGACGTTAGGTTAGGCCAAATGTACAGCAGCGCCCGCACTAAAGTACGTAGACCTCTCAGGTACTAAGGATTACCTTTTTGAGACGACTCATGACTATGATCCACAAAGTGGTCTCAATCGGTGGGTCAATCCAATATTTATTCGCAACAAATAGCTGTGAACTTGGTCCAACCTTTGCTATATTCATCACCCATGAATATCAACCAAAATCCACAGTAGCCTTTTAATTCTCGTTGTGGTTCCCACGACAACAAGCAGCTATGGAATAGTTTTAGAATAATTTCAAATTTATTCTTGGATTTCTAAAACATGAAAAATAGAACGACATTAAAGATATCATGTTGATCTCCTTTATCTCAATAAACACAACATGACTTCCATCAATTATATGCTACTGTTCCTTTATCAAATGTAACGGTAATACGATCTATCGAAAAATTAATTTCAGACATGATCTTAGTGGGAGTGTTCTCTAGTTAACTGACTTAACTTCCATTACCGTTTATCTTTGAAAAATTACACTAGTTCTTTATTACAAGTTCTTGTAATATTATTCAGATCCATTCTGAATCTCCTTACAAATTTCTATCCATTATCTTTAGAGGAACTGGTAAATCACTCATAAAGACACCAGGACTGTAATTTAGGAGCTCTAGGAATTCAGATTATTTGCTACTAGTGATATGTTAAGATGTTTAGTCTTGAATCTGACAGTATGCGGTTTATCTATATCTTAACAAGATATCTTAACTTAATAACATTGTGTTCAAAATTTGTGATATGTATCCATAACCACTAGAACCTGGTTATCTACAACCCTTCGTTGTGGTATTCCGTCAAGCTTGCCGACGAGTGTTTAAACAAGTCAAAGGCTATTACTTGCCTAACCATCACACAAGTTGTATACATTTCACATGTAATTTTAATAATGGAATTATACTTTTTGTCTAAACAACCTTGACTTATCAAGTCTTTAATTGTTTCTGACAGGTGAAGTGAATTAACCTCCATGTAACTCCTTTACATTTAATTCTGCATTTTATTAGTTTCATTTATATAATCAATGATAACTATCCATCTCATATAATCTCTTGAACTGACTATCAATAATTAACAAGTTCAATGAAGCTGCATTTGAACACTTTAACAATTTACACAACAACGTAGTTAACCCTTTTCATCTGAAGATGACTACTAGCTTGTCTAATCTCTATTGACAAGTTACTATTCAAGTTCCACTTGAATCAATAGTCTATAATCATGGCTTAGTAATATCAAACAATAGGAATTTCAAGCAACAAATTTTCAACTCCAAAAATTCTTTATTTATCCCAAAAATACTTGCAAGAAATTCAACAACTGTTTACTATTCCATGATAAACTATTGATGACATGAAAAATAGTGTCCAACAGAGTATTCTCTAAGATATCTCTATGCTCCCACTGGTCCTGTCATCTCTTGTCACTTCATTTAGTTTTTGCAGACATTATGCATAAAACTTTGTTCAATTCGTTATCACATATCCAATAACAATAGAAAGTGAATAATTCTAATACACGAAGTCTCAATGCGATCAACCTTGACCGTTTCCAAGTACTTGGGACAATTCCTTTCCCAGTGCCCAGTATCCTAGCACTCAAAGAATTTGTCATCCTTGGATTTGACTTCTCTGTTTCTAGGTTTTAGCTACTTGTTAGCTTCAACCTCCGGCTTGGAAACTTACTTTCCCTTTCGTCTCTTTCCCTATCTTCTCTCCTTAATCATTCCCTCAGCAGTCTATAGCATCTGATGCAGCCCACTGATCATCTTCTCCGTGCATAATTTAACAAATTACAAATTGCTAAAATTCCTTCAATAAGGAATTGAGAATCAGATTCGTGGTCATGTCCTGTGTCACGGGATACCCAAGTTTGCTAAGATGATCCAAATAACCTTTCATATTCAGCACATGGTGTCTAACAGTTGTTCCTTCTGCCATTCTGCAGGAATTCAGAGCCCTAGTCATATTATGTTTCTCAGTCCGAGCCTAAGTCTGGAACATATCATTTAGCGACGATGCATCTGGTAAGCTGGGACATCCATAACGTTAGTCCGCAGCTAAGATGTCATGGTCGCAAGCATTAGACAGGCAACATCGACCAAATCCTCAGAGTGCTTCTTGTGAAGATTCCTCTCCTCAACTGTAGCAGTCTCTGCAGGAGCAGGTCCTGGTGCCCTTTCCAGAACATACGACTTCCGCTCTATACTCAGAACATTAGTCAGATCTTATTCCCAGTTCAGGAATTGCTTCTTTTGAGTTTTCCATTTCCTGAATGGTCCTCAAAGTAGCAATTTTTGCGCTTTTAGGGAGGATTTTCAATAGGAGAAGATTGAGGAGGGAGATTTGACGTTATCATTATTGTTGTTGTTGTTATTGTCATTGTTATTATTTAAACCGCTTCTACCTCTGCCTCTTTCAACCGTCTAAAACAATTTTTCAAAAATTAGTATTTGATTAACCATTAATAAATCAATAACCCAAAATTCAGAAAATGATTTATTAATCCTAAGAACTATTTTACTTATTCATGCACCCAACGGAGGCTGAACCTACATGAATAAGCTACTCAGGCAGGCAACTTATTACCAATTACAACCCCCTTGCAGCTCTTAGATCTTATGAGATTTTCAATTTCTTAAATTGATCATGTTTAATCTCATCCACACCTTGGGCAACAGTCTTACTGAGGAACCACTGACACACACCATATAACAACTGCAAGTCACTGGCCCAAGTCTCACTTAGGATTCGCAGTGCTTACCTCACAGCTCTCCGAGTTTGCGGCGTAAGCACACAACGAAGGCTGAACCTACTTACGACGACCGATCACCGTGAGTGCCACTATAAGGACGGTGTGTTGTGTCAGATTCTTAATTTGGGTTTATAACCAGTCTCTTACCAAGAACTAGTGGCCAGTCAGGTTAGTCAGCGGGCAGGATCCTTTCGGTTATAAACCTCTCGGAAATTCCACAGCCCGAGCGAGACTTTCCTAGACACCACCTATTATGGTAAACAGTCAAATTAATGTACCAGTTTTAAGAATTTCAACTCTTTGATCATATGACATTTTAAAAATAAATCTCTTTTTATTTGAAAAACTAATTTCATAAAGATGTCATATCTATCACCTGACAAAATAATTAAATTTTCTAATTTAAACTTCCTTTTAAATACTTTTATTTTTCATCCAAAATGATCGTAGTAGTTTCTTTTATTTATCTACTTTATCACCACAACCACGCAGATAAAAATCATGCATAAAGAAATAAAACATACAACCACATGGTGACATAGTCTTGCCGAAACTAAATTGGTTTCCGAGAGTCATACGGACAAACCAATTAGGTCAAAACCTACGGGACAAAATCAACACACAAGGCAAGAAGGTTAAACTCTTTCAGCTCCCACTAGCCTCAGCATCCGATGATGTCTTCGAACGTCCTTGATGGATGACCTCCTTCTTGATGGGCATCTTCGCCAAGATTTTTTTACATAATTTAATCTAAATACATTTGCCTATTTTCTAGCCTATTACAGATTACATCTTAAAACCGGGATTCCAATGGCACGCAGGCCTTCCCAAAAATAACCAATAATAAAAAATAGCAAACATTATGATTATATAAACAACCATCACAAACAAAGGGGTCTCAAGGCTTGGCTATGTCACAAACATTAATAAAGCATGTTAGCCCTAAAATAGTGTATAATTAAATATAATAAAAGTCTGGGTTCAATTTATAATTAGGAATAGTTTACTTTGGGGGGAATCTTAATTTCCAAGACTTTAAGGGGAGTGTTTGGACAAGCCCCCAAAGTAAGCTTAGGTATAAATAATTTTGTTCTATTAGGGTTTTAGAGAGAAGACACAAAGGAGCCTCCATCTAGTGTGTGTTTTTAGTGTGTGAAAGTTCCTAGAGATTGAGTATTCAAATTCTCTCTTTGTAATCTTCATGTTCTCAATACAAATCGTTTGATTATTGTGTTTGAGTGCAAAATATACTGGGAATCAAAATTGTCAATTGGTATCAGAGCAAGAAGATTGGATTTAAACTTGAAATCTCAGATTTGTTCGTGTTCTTCATAAAAGACGTCATGAAATTGGTTGAAACTTCAAAAAATCACCAAACATTCATACGATCTCCGGTTGAGCTGATTTTTGGATATGTTGTGCGAGTATATGCCAGAAACACCTGTCAAAATTTCAGAGGCTAACTCCAAATATCGAGGGAGTAATCGCAATTTCACTATTCTGGTCATTTTCGGTTACGTTTTTGTGATTATATTTTTGATTTGAGTGATATACTTGTTGAAATGATCTGAAACTTTGCATGAATGATCTTATATGTTAGATAATTTGTTCTGGAAATTTTCATGATCTAATTAGAAGTATCCAAGGAGAAATTGCATTTTTTAAATCTAATGTGTTTTTCGTGTTCTTCGTGTTCTTCGCAAAAATCAAAGGTTTTGCTCTTAATTCTATGTTAATATTCTGTTTTTGTTTGGTTTTCTATTCCATAATCATAAGCAATTAATCTTGTACTGATTTCGAGCATTTCTTGTTCAATAATATCAAGTTTTTAATCGGTAAATTCTTAAGTGTTATTCTCGGTTCACTGCTTCCAGAGGGCATAACTTTTAACTGGAACATCGTTAGACGGCCTACAATACGTCAAAACGAAGCTTGAAACGAGATCTACGACCTCACCGGAATTCGGACCCATCCGAATTCGGATCATCCGAATTTCGGGTCCGGGTCTATCCAAACTTTTGACATTCAGTGCTTCCAGATGGCATAACTTTTGACTGGAACATCGTTAGACGGCCTACAATACGTCAAAACGAAGCTTGAAACGAGATCTACGACCTCACCGAAGTTCGGACCCATCCGAATTCGGATCAACCGAATTTCGTGTCCGGGTCTATCCAGACTTTTGACATTCAGTGCTTCCATAGGCTATAACTTTTGACTGGAACATCGTTAGACGGCCTACCATACGCCGAAAAGAAGCTAGAAACGAGATCTACAATCACTAAATTTGGAAAAGTTGTTTTGTTCAATTTTTTCCACTCCAGAAAAAAGCTACGGGCATTTTTCTACAGAAAAGCTGAAATTTCAACGTCAAAAACCCAATTCTGATACACGTTTCACCAAATTACCGACCTCGGATACATCCGAACTTGTGAAGTTTCTGAGTTTTTCCAGTTTCCAATCTAGAATATCCACCTTTTGCACTCCACAATCATGGCTCAAGGATTTTCCACACATGAAAAGACTATCGAGGAGGAGAAAGTTGATATATCTCCAGTCTGTCTCATGAACCACTCCAAACAGGTACAAAGTTTTTCATCTTCATCTGATTTATTTGATACACAGTCCTTATCTGATTTTAAATCTAGTGATGAATTTTATGAACTGCATGCACAACTACATGAATTAAAGAATGAATTGATTGCTGAAAAAGAACAATCCACTGTGTATAAAAAGAAATGGCTAAACAACCATGAGGTGATAAAGAAGATGTTGATTGAAAAGGTAGATGTTGAGGATAGGAATAAATACCTTGAATCTTGTATGGATAAACTCACTGATGAAAAGAACTCTTTAAAATCAAAAATATTTGTTCTTTCAAAACGCTTAGAGTCTGTAAGCATGAAAAACATAGACAGTTTGGAAAAATACAAAATGATTGAAGAAGAAAGAATAGGTTTGTACTCTCGCATAAAGACCCTAGATGATGAATTTCTAAAACGGGTCAAACTGAACAAACTATTCATTTAAACCAACCCAAAGAGACTAGGTTTTATCATTCCAAACAAGGAATTGGTTTTAAAAATTCTAAGTACTTGGAAAATGTTCAACAAGTTTTACCTATTTTTTATGACATGAGATATATGGGTGCTGGGTTGAAATCTTTCGTTTATCAATCATCAGAAGAAATTTTAACCCAAGAGGATGAGAAACGAATTGAAAACAAAGAAAAAGAAATGTCTTTCAAATATGATGAGCTAAACGAAAGTAATCCCTATAGAGTACCTACTCTAGAGGAAGATTTCTTGTCTAGTTATTCAGAAGCTGAAATGAAAGCTGAACTTGTAAAACCAATTCCTCACCTTTACATTCCTACAAAAGTTCTTCAACATCAAATTACTGTATTAGAAAAGGAATTAAAGACAACTCGAAAGAAAGCTCTTGATTATCAAGAAGCTCTTAACGAGAGTGAGGAAAAATTGGCAAATCAAAGTTTTGAACAAAATGTAGAATTAACCATATACAAAGAAAAGCTTGACACAGTTTCAGAAAGGTTAAATTCTCATTTAAAAGATTCAAAGGTTTCTCATCCTACAAAAGTTCATCTCACATCATCTGAAAAAGGTAAAGCCAAGGTTGAAGTTTCTTCTGTCAGTTGTAAAGGTGAGTGCTCCAAATCTTCCAAAGCTGAGGTTTCAAAGAAGACTCGGAATCAATCTAAGTCTTCCAAGAAACCCACTCACCAAGGAAAAGAAAATTTTTCAAAGTCTAAGTCTTCCAAACGTACGAACTCTCATTGTTTTGTTCCTACACATCATGCAAGAAGGATTCCTAAAATAACACCTCTTGATTTTCAAAGTTTCTTTGTGAAAAAGGCAGTCATGCCTGAATCTTTTGTGAAAATCGATAGTAGTGCTAGTGTGCCTGGAAAGGATGTTGCTAGTAATCTTTTGAAATACTCTTTTTGCAATCTGTTTCAATTATGTCCAAAAAGCTTTCGGCGTGCTGTTCCTGAAATGACTAAGTTTGTACCTTATCCTGAAAAACGGAAATGCCGCCAATCTAAGAAAACAAAAGTGCATGCCTCATCACCGCCTGACAAATTGAAAAAACCATCTCCAAAGGCCAAGCCTAAGGCATTTCCAAAGTCACCCAAGCCAAAGGTTGTTCCATTACCTAAGGTTGTTTCAAAATCAGCTGGACCCATATACAAATGGTTGCCAAAAGGTTCTGCATCTAAACCTGTGTCGAATGATAAATGGATTCCTACTGTTGTGTTGTTACATGACGATGGAAATCCTAAATCTAACAAGAAAGGACCCATCTTTCGATGGGTACCAAAAGTGGTTTAGTTTTTTTGCAGGTTAAATGGTTTTCAATCACTTCAGACTAGAACCCGGACTTCAATGAGATGGTTTTCAGATCTCTTCAGACTGGAACCCGGACTTCAATGAAATGGTTTTTAGATCACTTCAGACTGGAACCCGGACTTCAATGACATGGTTTTCAGATCTCTTCAGACTGGAACCCGGACTTCAATGAGATGGTTTTCAGATCACTTCAGACTGGAACCCGGACTTCAATGTAAAGGCTTCTGATCACTCAGTTCAGGACCTGATCTTCAAAGCAATGGCTTCTACTTAATTCCAAGTGGAACCCATACTTCAAAGCAATGGCTTCTGCATCATGACAAATCAGAACCCGATCTTTCATGTTTAGATGGTTTCTAAACACCAAGTTTAGAACCCATGTTTACGCGACTTCTCTGGAATTTTCTCTACTTTTATGCTTATCAGTTTGAGTTTGAGTTTCAATCTTGAAATTCACTCATAACATTTTATGTTTCACTGATACTGTTCTTATTTGCAGGGGGAGTTTCAGATGCGCTTTGAAGATGACATCTTAACGAAAAGTGTGTAAGCATTCTGAATACTCTAATGCACACTTTAAAAGGTTTTGTTAGAATAATCTGATTCTCTGATTGAATAAATTTCCACCAAGATTAATTGATCTAATCTTCGTGATGATCTTGATCTCATTCTTTCTAAGATTTACTCAAATATTCTGCTTTTTCATACATATTCTGATTCTCTCATACATCAAGTTTCTCCCATCCAAGCTAATTCTTTCATGATAGTCTGATTAATTTCCAAATCCCATATCAGACTTTTTATTAAAGTTCTCTCATACAGTCTCTCAAACTTCCCAAGATATTTCATTCAACTCTCATCCATCTTCTGAAATACCCCATGAGCTTCACTGATATATCTTTCAAGATATCATGCTGACTCTGATGATGCCCAATATGTGTGATTAGGCATATATATATCGTTCCAATGGTCTAAACCAGAGCCAGAAGACCTACCCAAGGAGCAAACCACCTTAGTTGTGTGAGTAAGGGTTATTAGGTCAAATAGTTGAGGAATGTTAGTTACCATGGGGTACTAACAGGGTCGAGCATAGATAAAATGCAATTAAGAGGGTTTATCGAAAGGAGATGGGGTGCATCATGAGCTCAAAGTGAGCCGGTGAGAGTACAGTTGAAAAATGACGAGAGCTGAGGGGTGAGAAAGGATTAAAAGATAAGATAAATCCTACCAACATCGTGTCAGTCTGCTGGGTTTCCTACATCTGCTACCAAATTCCATGAGTTGGATTAGGTATTGAATAAGACGTCATGGACCCAGTGACGCATGCACCTAACCCCCCTAGCTACTCAGTCGTCTCTTAAAAGACTTCTGTTTCAATTCACACGGAGTTATATCACATTCTCTATCGACATATCATTTGAATATTGTTGATATTGAAACAAGGAAGACATTCTCTCCGGTCTCCGACTTCAGTTGATGCACTTTGAGTCTAGAGCTTAATGTTATACACTTTTAGGACACATGGAGTCTACAGTCTGCGTGACTATAAACAGCTTGTCTACCGAGACAAAGCCGGAACAAATATGAGTGATTATTTCATGATAAAGGATTTCACGATGATTATTTGGAAATCCTACCAGTGTTAACGTCACGCCAGCGCTGAACGTAGGTTACATAGACTTAGTCTATTGTGCAAACAGAACTCCTATGTGGAACTGGAATGTTACTTACAAATGAATTTGTTTCATTTTCTTATATTCAAGTTGCAAAGCCATGATCTTCACTGTAATATCCTTTTGGTTTGTTGAATCTGAAGGCGAGGAAAAATTTTATAGTGTAACTGTTTATATTCTGTTATTGAGGGGATTGAGAATGTAATATGAGAGAGATAAGTACTTCTGCGTCTGTAATGTTCTTAAATGTAATATTTTCTTTCTGAGTCTGTAATCATCTGCTTCGACAAAGAAAGAAGATTTGAAGACACATTGAAGTTGTTTATTTGAAGGGGAGAGCTGAAGTGATTACATGATGATCATAATTCTCATGATCATCATGAGTGGGAGAATGTTCTGAAAAGAGTTGAAATGTTTTGAAAAACCTACTAAACGCACGGGAGAGCCACCGATCTGAAACATTTAAGGGGAGAGTCATCTAAAGAAGATCAATGATATACTTCAAAAGTTCAGAGATCAGAGTTACTTCAAAAGTTCCAAGATCAGATATCAGAGTTTAGAGCCTAAGACTTCAGAAGAATACAAGCCTTGATTACAAGAATGGAGAGATTGTTAGAAACTTTATTTCTTGTAATTCAAGCTTGTGTAATTGCGCTTAATTATAAATATTTAATTATACACTAAAGGGGAGATTGTTAGCCCTAAAATAGTGTATAATTAAATGTAATAAAAGTATAGGTTCAATTTATAATTAGGAATAGTTTACTTTGGGGGGAATCTTAATTTCCAAGACTTTAAGGGGAGTGTTTGGACAAACCCTCAAAGTAAGCTTAGGTATAAATAATTTTGTTCTATTAGGGTTTTAGAGAGAAGACACAAAGGAGCCTCCATCTAGTGTGTGTTTTGAGTGTGTGAAAGTTCCTAGAGATTGAGTGTTCAAATTCTCTCTTTGTAATCTTCATGTTTTTAATACAAATCGTTTGATTATTGTGTTTGAGTGCAAAATATACTGGGAATCAAAATTGTCAAAGCAGTAAAACATATTAATAATCCAGAATTCATTTTCATCTTGCCATGAAAATAATTCCAAGACCAATTAATCTACCATTAATTGAAGTAATCATGTCCAATATCGTTCTTAAATTTAATACGGTTCGTAAATTCGAAATTCAGGAACACTTTCCAAAATTAGAAACTTTTTCCCGAAAAATTCAAATTCAATTCCATCTTTGCATTATTTTTGGATTCAAAACTACACTTTTCTTAAAATATTCAATTAACAATTCAAACTCCTTTGAAACTTAAACTTACTATTTTAAGAAACTTTTTATTAAACAACATTTAATAAATATAGTTATTATTTTCAAATAATATTGATAAGTAATTTAAACTTTCTTAAATAATTATCAATTAACTATTATTCAATAGAAACACATTTCCAGAAATAAATAAACTTTATTTAAAATGTCAATTTTCTAAATAAACAATTTTACTAATAAAATTTGTCTTTTAAATTATTTAAAGAAAATTGACCATCTTTAAATAACACCAAAAACCTTCTTTATGGTTTTAAACAATTTCTACCAAAAACGTTAATGTCGAGATCAAATCTCAAAACATTAAACCATGATCGAGCATGAAACTCAAAGTCACAATTTCATCAATTTGAAAATAGAATCCTTAAATTAAACTCTCTTTAATTTAATAATGCATTATATGGAACTAAATATTAAGTGCATAAATTAAATCTAGTTTATAAATTAAAATTACCATTAATTTTAATTTCAACATTAAAACTTAACTTTTAATTAAAACCGATTTAATTTAAACGACGAATTACCGAAAAACGGAAACAAACCAACTTAGTTAACCGACTCATACTCGGGTTCAATAACTCATATGAACCGAAAACAAGTAGGGTGTTAAACCTTTGACGGTTGAAATTAATCGATGCCTTTAATCAACTCACTTTGATTATTTCGATTTTCATATTCCAATTAATCGTCTAATTATCGAATCGAATAATATTTAAACCGATTTTGTGAATTTTATAAAACTAATAAAGTCTCCCACTTTAATTTTGTTAAACCGAAAACATATTTACATTTAGTCATAAATGTTTAAATATTAATAACCAAACACTTCTGATTTATTAATTCGATTTTAACGCATTTAGTTTAAACGTTCGAGTTTAACCGTGAATTAACGACATGACGGAACAAATACTCCATCACCTCGGTTACCACATCACAACCGAGAGGTCATGGGTCTCAACCCATGGTCGAAATCTCTAGGTTTGATTTCGCGAACCGAAACGTTTAATTTTCGACTTTAATCAATTAAACACTTTTAAACAATCAAACATCAACTAAATAAAACGAACTACGTTTTCAAAATCCCGAGTTCCGAGAAACTCCAAGGTTGGCCGAGAATCACCATGGGGTTTCCAAAACCTTTGGTCGATTTTCACCAAGTCAAATCAAAACCTTAAACGTTTTAATTATTGATTCCGATCGTTTAAACACTTTTAATTATTAAAAATCGAAACTTTAAGAACACTGGACATAAATACATGAATAATACTATCATTATGTTACTTGAGATGACTCTGATACCACTGTTGAATATTCGTATAGTTTTTCATAAAAACATAAACTTTTAATCATATTAAATGCACAACGGAAGCTTTTTAAGATCACGAATGTGACACCCTTGCCACATTAACCACAATTACATAACACACAGGATTAAATCACCAAACAAATAAATACATAATAATCTGAATGCGTAATAAGATTGCGGAAGCATTAAAATACAAAGTTAAAGTACATTTGTCAACACCCTACGGTGCTATAAGGATCCAATCTAATTCTACTTACTCAATGCAATATTACAACCTCCCAAATATTACAACAAATATCCCATGTTTTCAGTTACCGATAAAGTAGTAGAGGATCTTCCAGGACTTCAAAAGTGTGACCTAACTAGAAGGTCCGGCAGCGGATTTACACGCTCCTGTAAAAATGTCAACAATTGAGGGGTAATCAAAGCTTAGTAAATACACAGATTTACGCATTCTATAAATCTTTATGAAGCCCCCAAGAGTAACACCGACGACGCACGTCGTATACTCTCTACGTACACAAAGTACGGCACATGAGTCGCAGCTCCTACGAGCCCAAAGCTCGGCATTTAAACCAACCATTTGAGACAGACATAACATCGGGGATGACTTACTGCCTACTAGAACCTCGGAGGGATCAGCTCTGGATCATATAACGTAGTAACATCGGAATAACAGATGCGACCTGCCGGTCCATCGAAAGATGCACAACAAAGAAAAGGACATCCAACGAGCAACAATGTGCATCTAAATCTACGCAAGTTACTAGAATTCCAAACGAAAGTGAAACAACATGTCTCAGCAGGCAATAGCTAACATAAAGCAGATATAAACATGCGAAATCATATGTACTCACAGTGGGTGCGTTAGTAAACTTCAAATAAATTTTATTTCTCCTTTTGGGATTTCAACCGGACTCAAAAGTACCCCACTGTGGGTTAAACAACATCACAAGGGACCTGTAACATTTCCATAAGGAAAACATATCATAAACATGTTCATCAACAAATGAGCGTCAATTTGTACAATTAAAAGTGTTACAACATTCGGAACTGTCATCCGAAACTCGCGTTTAAAATTCATTATTTGGTGTGTTATTATTCCCAAAGAACCTTTCATTATATACCTTAATATAGTACAAAAGATATCTCAAAAGTGTGGTTAATTAACCATAAATTCGGGTTCCTTAAAACTCATCCGAAATTCGCATAATCTGTGGGTGACTCGCTGAGTGAGTCGAGGTCCAAATTTTGGATCCTCGGCCGGATTTCGGATCCATCCGAATTACTATTGACCCATCCGAGTTCGGGTCCTTCCGAGTTCGGTTCCATCTAAGTTCGGGTCTCATCCGAATTCGGATCCAACACTTATGAATTTTTGAAGATTTATTCAAGTGTTCTTGGCGACTCGCCGAGTCGACATGCAGTTCATCATGTGGAAGCTACGGGTTTTAACATAAAATCGCCAAAAATCCATTTTTAACACATGCAACTTGAAATAATGTTTTATTAACATATTTTGAGTGTTTCTACATCATTTTCCCGATCATTAACACTCTGATTTGCCCAGATTTAACCAAAATATAGACTTTTCTTCAAGAACACAAAAATACATAAAAGTTCAGAAATATTACCTTTTTGGACGAATTAATCAACGATTCTTGTTTCTAATGCTTCAGGAATCTTCCAAGAATGATTTCCAACTATTATAACAAACATGCATCACAATTTTCAGATTTTTAAATCCGATTTTTGAACCTTAAACTCTCAAAATAAAGTTTCAAACTTAGAAATAATGTTCTTACCTTAATTCCAACTGATTCTTGTTAATAACTAGCTTTAATCCACGAATTTTGCTTCACAATTTGAATTCCAGTAGATTGTAGTGAGAGAAAGAGGAAGAGAACTTTAATATGAAAGATGAAATGAAGAAATGAAAGACCTAGAGTCTTTTATTTCATAACTTTCGGCTATTTGCACAATTAGCCCCTCTATTTATCTGATTTCATTAAACACTGATTTTCATCCTAATTTTCATCATCACTAACATTTTAAAAATCATACTTAATAACTAAATATTGAAATTATCAAATTTCTTAATTTCTTAAAATAGCAACCAACTTTTAAATATCCAGATACATAATCATTTTTCATAATCCATCTTAATTATATAAATTCAATATACCCAACTAATTAATCTAAATTACAATAAATTAGATTTAAGGATGTTACAACGAATTCCGTACACGGATCATCAAGTATACATAAGATAAGTAAACGAGAAAGCAATAAAAATCTGTACCTTTGCATTCGATGACAAGAATGCACGAATGAGATGCTTTCGGTATCCACCGGTGATGACACGATCGAGCGGCGCCAGGTATGCAATCAAACACACTAAGGACATGGAAAAAACACACACATAAAAGTGTGTTTTGTTTCGGCCGAGAACCACACACAACACACACAATTGTGTTTGTGGGTTTTTGATGAAAATGTCATACACCCCACGCATAGGGTTTCGTATAACTATATATCTCTCTATCTTTATCCATACGTACGGCCGTATCAATATATAATTAATTTAGAGTTTTAATTAAATTAAACTCTAATATAATAATATATAATACATTTTGATAATTATCTTTATTATTTAAACCTTATATAATTATCTCGATTTATTTGTTTATAATTATCCATCTATTTATCTAATAGCTAGATGATAATATCAATTCAAATAAATACATCTTTTATTTTATATCTAATAACAAATAAAAGACTAGATAATTATTATTTAATTATCATCCAATGACAATTAAATCACTACAATATCTAATATTGTTTTAGTCCCCGTACTTTGAGATATAATTAATCATCCATTAATTTAATCTCAATGATCATTTCGTGTCATAAACAATATCCAATATTATTTATTCAATAGTTTAATTGCATCTACTCAGTTGTGCTCAGTTGTGCTCATCGGTGTGACCCTAAAGTGTTTTATGAAATCAGCCATGATGCAGTAGTAATGTCATCTTTACACACCATATACTAACACATGTTTATAGTATAAACTTGTTTACTCTTTATGATATAGAAATCAATTTGATATAACTAAACCCACAGAAACCGTAAGTTTCCGTTTTGAAACCAATAACACTTTAAACATCGAAAATTACATTAAAAACTTGTAGATTCTTGATGTTTGATGTTTGTTTGTTGATCTTTTACTTGAATCTTTGATTTTTGTTGCAACTTTTACTTGATGAATTGATGATGGAGATGAAGAAGATGTAGTCGTAGGTGTAGAATGAGATTCTTGATGTTTGATGTTTGTTTGTTGATCTTTGACTTGAATCTTTGATTTTTGTTGCAACTTCTACTTGATGAATTGATTATGGAGATGAAGAGGATGAAGTCGTAAGTGTAGAAGGAGAGAGAGAGCACACAAATGTGTTTGGTGTTTGGTGATGAAATGAGGAATTCAATTCATTTTTTGTTTATATATTTATCAAGTTTGTTAAATGTACAATTTAACCCTTCAACTTATTTTTGTTTCATTTCTTTAAATTTGATCATCCAAATAATCTATAGCATATATTTAACTTAATTAAATAATTTCATTACTTAATTAAATTACAATACAAATAATGTAATTCAATTACATTATTAAGTCAAATACGGAAATTATAAGTTCGGTTAAAATCTAGGTTGTTACAGATTTCTTGCCAATACTTAGCAAAAGCTCCAGACCTAGTTTTCTATTCTCCAATTGTGCAGGAAATGAAAGAGGGAAGAGTGAAATGGGGTCTCGTGATTGGGGAGAAGATAAGACACCCGATTGGCTAACAAGTTGCAACTAACCCCCTCCAAGTTCCCTATTATTCAACTTCCAGACCCAAAGTTAATATCCTTTCATATTTCAATTCCCTTGAAAATTGTTGGCTTAAACCTCTTGTACATCAAGCTTAGAGTCTTGTACATATTCTAATCGGTGACAACCCACACAACTAGCCAATTGTAGCCTCTTTTTTTTGCTTTCTTTTGCCTTTATCCAGGAGCTAGTTGGAGATTTAGTTTTTTTTTTTTATTATTAGCTACTTTTCATTCTATTGAGTGTTGATGCATATATCCAAGAGCTTTGATATTGTGTTAACTTTATGGACGTCCTCGATGCTTTCTCTTTCGGTCTTTAGCTTCCTAGTCCGTTGTGCAATGTTTTAGTGAGTTAAAGTTGTTGGTTTTGGGTGTCTGTCATGAGGGCTAATATGGTCAAAGGATGTAATGATATTTTATTGAGAAAAAAAAAAAAGAAACAAGATGTATATAAAACAAAGAAATAATAAGAATTTTTAGGAGTTCCTGGATCCAATGATGAAGTGCTGAGTGATTTCAATTTGTATATAGTTACTAGCTTTTCTATGTTATGTGCTTCTTTGTTCTTAATTTTCTTTAACTGGCTGTTGTCCTTTGAGATTGATCGTCATTTTTATTTTTGCATTTTTGTCTCATTCTCCTCATCGTGAGCCTAGCCACATTATAACCCTTAAGTCCTTATGTGCTAAGTTTTCTTGATACATGGTAGATATGTGATCTCTTTTCAAGCATATGCAATCATTGACATGTTTGGTAACAAGTGAATTTGTTTCATACATACGCACTAGCTTATACATGTATGAGTGTTGATTTAAATCCATGTGAGGTGCTTGATCATTTTGCTAGGTTTGAGAGAATCCAACATGTTATATCATAATTTTGTGTCTTTTAGTTTAGATGACTTTTGCGATCGTTACTTACAATTGCATTCTTTTAATGACCTTCATTGCTTTTGATCTATATCATTGCGACCCAAACTTCGGGTTGGGTCTGACATTGAGATCCGAACTTCGGATCAAGGGTGGACATGAACTTCAACTATGCATTAGTTGCAGATTTTTGTCAATTTTACCATATTCTGTTTTAGCTTTAGTTTTGTACTAAAATTACCTCCATGATATTTATTATACAATTTCTAACCTATATAAAACATCAATTTGATGTTTCAAATTCTAATTTGCCAAATTCAGACCATAGTGCGTTTGGTACAGAGAATGGAAATGCAGAGAAATGACAACAGAGAATAGAATAGCTGAGAAATGGAATTGGTTTGGAGAAAGAGAATTGATTCACCTGTCAAACAGAGAATTCAGCAGAGAATTGTAACAGAGAATTATTTCTCTTGTTTGGTACAACAGAGAATTCAACTAAGAATTCTATAATAAATTTTATTATTCTCAATTAGAATTTTTTTCATAACAATTTATTATTCAAACCCAAGAAAATACTAATAATTAAACATTTCATTGATCAAAAAAAATTATCAACATAATTTAACAAAAAAAAATATTAAATAATATACTACAATTTGATTCAACCAAAACAAAGTCATTCAATTTGTGAAACAATGAAACATAAATAGTAATCGAATCAAATCAAAGATCCAGATGGAATCGAACCATCATCCTCTCATATGGGCGCTCTTACCAATTGAGCTAATGAATCTATATATATATATATATATATATATATATATATATATATATATATATATATATATATATATATATATAGAATCAGGTTCATCAGCGTACCTATGAGATTCCAGCGTACCCAGCGTACCCTAATGTGAATGATCATTCACATATATTTTTTTTGAATAGACATGTATAAGACAACATTATAAGACTTTTTTTCAAAAGGAGCAACATCATAAATGTTGTGAATGATAAAAAAAGATCATGTGAATGGTCATTCACACCATTCACATTGTGTGAAATGATCATTCACATGGATGACCATTCACATATATATGCATTGAGCATTCACATAAGTTTTAAGGACACAGAAAGTGTAAAAGTATGTGAAATTCATATATCATGTGTATAACATTAATTTAAACATGGTTATGAGAAAAAAAAAATTAAAAAAAGTATTTTAAGGTTGGTACCTTCGGGTGCACTTGATTTCGAGAGGTACTTTTTTGAACCTGAGTCTCTATATATATATATATATATATATATATATATATATATATATATATATATATATAGGGTCAGGTTCTATGGGGCACCTGTATGCATTGTGAACTTTGGGAACCTGTATGCACCGCTAGATCTTGAATTTTAATGGTTCAGATTGTAGTGGCAAAAGGATAATTAACTTGAAAATGGGTGCACGGTGCATAACTTCTCGCTCGAGGAAGGGCAAAATCGGAAGATGCTTGAATTCATAAAATATTCTATCCGAATCTAAACAAACTGCATCTTCATCCAATTTATTGGATTCATCTTCAAACACGATGTATCTTCATCCAATTCAATTTCAAACATGACGCATTTCGACCATATTCATCCTCGTCTTTGTTCTACCATTATGCATCACCAAAGTCGTGATGCATTTCGGCCATATTCATCATTGTTTTTGTTCAATCATTATGCATCACCAAAATCGTGATGCATTTTTGGTTCCCATTTGGTTCCGGATGCATATGGTACCTCATAGAACCTCAATCTATATATATATATATATATATATATATATATATATATATATATATATATATATATATATATATATATATAGGGAGAGGTTCTTTTAAGAACCTTAAAGATGGTGAGAACTTAGGAACCTTTTAGAGCCCTTGGATCAAAAGGGTATTTTTGGAATAATAAAATATTATCTTTCTCTCTCCACCTTTTTTATTATATGTATCTTTTTTTCACTTTCTCTCTCTTACTTTTTTTTTTCATTTTCATTTTCTCTTTCTTTCATTAGAATTGATTTTAATATTAAAAAAACCTTTTTTATAAAAAAAATAAATTTTTTTTCTATATAAAAAATTATTTAATTGCTAAAAATTTATTGTAATCTATATAGAAATATGATATGTCTATATAAAATGTTATATTTCTATATTTTTTTATGTAGATTAACATTACTATTCATAATCTATGTAGAATGTTATGTTTCTTATATATTTCATATATTTTTATGTTTATTACACAAATCTATATCTTTTTTGTAGATTACCATTACTATTCATTGTGTTTTTGGTATATTTTATATCAGTTGCATACCAAGTGTTCGATAAAATGTTTAAATGAAATCTTTTTTTTTGTTTCAATGTGTTTTTGGTATATTTTATCATTTAATCTACGTAAAATATATGATACTTGACATTCTACACCACATTCTACATAGATTGCATGACATTCTACGTAGATTGAATGCTATTCTACGTAGATTGCATGATATTCTACGTAGATTGTACATAGAATATGTCCGTCGATACTCTACATAGAATATGACAGATTCATTTTTCATGTTTTATAATGAAGATTATTTGTAAGATATTAGATTTATAATGATTGTAATAGTTATTGGATGTTTTACATGATAATCTATGTAGATTACATAATAATCTACGTAGATTACATGATAATCTACGTAGATTAAATGATAATATAAATAGAATATAATACAATACTACTTGTAAAAAATCACACATAACCTATGTAGAATGTTATGTTTCTTATATATTTCATATATTTTTATGTTTTTTATACATTTCTATATCTTTTTATGTAGATTAACATTACTATTCAATGTCTTTTTGGTATATTTTATATCAGTTGCATACCAAGTTTTTGATAAAATGTCTAAATGAAATCTTTTTTTTTTTGTTTCAATGTGTTTTTGATATATTTTATCAGGCAATCTACGTAGAATATATGATATTTGACATTCTACACGAAATTCTACGTAGATTGCATGTCATTCTACGTAGAATGAATGACATTCTACGTAGATTGTACATAAAATATGTTCGTTAACATATTCTATATAGAAAAAAATATTTTATATAGACATATAATATTTCTATATAAAATACGTTATTTTATAGCAATTAAATAATTTTCTATATAGAAAAAATAATTTTTTTATAAAAAACGTTTTTTTACTTTAAAATCAATTATAATGAAAGAAAAATAAAATGAAAATGAAAAAAAGTAAGAGAGAAAGAGAAAAAACAGATTTTTTTTCCCAAAAATACCATTTTCACACAGTTTCAAAATTCTCCACAATCAAAGTTCAAAATAATTACAAAATTGACATCCTATATATCAACCATTGATTATCATAGTTATTAGATGTTTTACATGATAATCTATGTAGATTACATGATAATCAACATAGAATATATGATACAAGACTACTTGTAAAAAATCACACATAATCTATGTAGAATGTTATGTTTCTTATGTATTTCATATATTTTTTTGTTTCTTATACATTTCTATATCTTTTTATGTAAATGTACATTAACATTCAATGTGTATTTGGTATATTTTATCATGTAATCTATGTAGAAACTTGACATTCTACATGACATTCTACGTAGATTGCATGTCATTCTACGTAGATTGCATTTCATTCTACGTAGATTGAATGTCATACTATGTAGATTGAATATCATTCTACGTAGATTGCATGACATTCTACGTAGATTCTACATAGAATATGTTCGTCGATACTCTACGTAGATTGCATGTCATTCTACGTAGATTGCGTGACATTCTATGTAGAGTATCGACGAACATATTCCATGTACAATCTACGTACATTGGACAGATTCATTTTCCATATTTTATAATTAAAATTATTTGTAAGATATTAGATTTATAATGAATGTAATAATTATTAGATGTTTTACATGATAATCTATGTTGATTACATGACAATCTACGTAGATTACATGATAATCTACATAGAATATAATACAATACTACTTGTAAAAAATAACATATAATCTATGTAAAATGTTATGTTTCTTATATATTTAATATATTTTTATGTTTCTTATACATTTCTATATCTTTTTATGTAGATTAACATTACTATTCAATGTGTTTTTGGTATATTTTATCATGTAATAATCTACGTAGAATATATGATAATTGACATTCTACACGACATTTTACGTAGATTGCATGTCATTCTACGTCGATTGCATGCCATTCTACGTAGATTGAATGTCATTCTACGTAAAATGCATGTCATTCTACGTAGAATGCATGACATTCTACGTAGATTATACATATAATATGTTCGTCGATACTCTACATATAATATGACAGATTCATTTTTCATGTTTTATAATGAAGATTATTTGTAAGATATTAGATTTATAATGATTGTAATAGTTATTGGATGTTTAACATGATAATCTACGTAGATTAAATGATAATCTAAATAGAATATATAATACAAGATTACTTGTAAAAAACCACACATAATCTATGTAGAATGTTATGTTTCTTATATATTTCATATATTTTTATGTTTTTATACATTTCTATATCTTTTTATGTAGATTAACATTACTATTCAATGTCTTTTTGTTATATTTTATATCAGTTGCATACCAAGTGTTTGATAAAATGTCTAAATGAAATCTTTTTTTTTGTTTCAATGTGTTTTTGATATATTTTATCAGGTAATTTACGTAGAATATATGATATTTGACATTCTACACGACATTCTACGTAGATTGCATGTCATTCTACGTAGAATGCATGACATTCTACGTAGATTGTACATAGAATATGTTCGTTAACATATTCTATGCAGAAAAAAAATATTCTATATAGACATATAATATTTCTATATAAAATACGTTATTTTTTTAGCAATTAAATAATTTTCGATATAGAAAAAATAATTTTTTTATAAAAAAACGTTTTTTTACTTTAAAAATCATTTATAATGAAAGAAAAATAAGATGAAAATGAGAAAAAGTAAGAGAGAGAAAGGGAAAAAGCTGATTTTTTTTCTTCCAAAAATACCCTTTTCACACCTTTTCAAGATTCTCCACTATCAAAGTTTAAAATAATTACAAAATTGTCATCTAATATATCAACCATTGATTATCATTAATCTAAAGGCCATAAAAGGTTCTTAGGTTCCCACATTTTTTATGGTTCTTAGAAGAACCCTCCCCTATATATATATATATATATATATATATATATATATATATATATATATATATATATATATATATATATATATATATATATATATATAGATTTGGGTTCAAATGAGTACCACTAGTTTTGCGGAGTACCGGAGGTACCTCGCTTAAAACTATTTTTTTTGAATTTTTTTTTCATAATCATGTTTAAATTAATAATATAAGACTACTTGCAAAAAATCACACCTAAACACACACTAGAACTAAGTGAAACGTGCAAGTTCACATGAACTGCACTGTTGTGAACGTATGTTCACAGCTAAGCATGTTCACATGAATTTTTTCACGTTCACATGACTTTTAAGAGGCTAGAAAGCGTGAATGTGTGTAATCTTTTACGAATAGGCTTATATTATTTGTATCTAAATTAATATGAAAAAAAATTACAAAAAAAAAACTTATTTTCGGAGCATGTTCAAATCTTAAACCTGTGTATTCACAGGTTCTCACGGTACTCTTCATTTTTTAGGTACTCACACGAACCATATTCTATATATATATATATATATACACACATACATACATATATATATATATATATATATATATATACAGATTTGGGTTCAAATGAGTACCACTAGTTTTGCGCTTAAAATAATTTTTTTTGAAATTTTTTTTCATAATCATGTTTAAATTAATAATACAAGACTAATTGCAAAAAATCACACCTAAACACACACTAGAACTATGTGAAACGTGTGTGTTCACATGAAGTGTGCTGTTGTGAACGTGTGTTCACAACTAAGCATATTCACATGAATTTTTTCACGTTCACATGACTTTTAAGATGATAGAAAGTGTAAATATATATAATTTTTTACGTATAGTCTTATATTATTTGTATCCAAATGAATATGAAAAAAAATTCAAAAAAAAAAACTTTTTTTCGGAGCAAGTTCACATCTGAAACCTGTGTGTTCACAGGTACTCACGGTACTCTGCATTTTTTAGGTACTCACACGAACGATATATATAGACATATATATATATATATATATATATATATATATATATATATATATATATATATATATATAGGGATAGGATCTATTGTGAACACTTTATATATTGTGAACAATGTGAACCAATAAATTTCTGACAAATAAACACTCATTCATTTATCTATTAAAGGGTATTTTTGTCACAAAAAACTTGATAGAAAAAAAATATTTGCATTAGTTATCGGCGAGTTGGTTACTTCTTTATTCTTATTCTTTTTTTTTTTTTTTATAATTTTGTGATTGACACCTTATTTTTCCATAAGTTAAATAATTAAATTCATTACAACATTCATCAAATGCATTGACTTCATTGGGATAATTATTAAATCAAAATTAATATTCATTTATAATGTATTGGAATTCAACAAATCACATTACCATTCCTCGTTTAATCCATTTTACATGACTATTACTTTATTAAAAATATTAATTCTTTCATCGGTCCATAAATATATTGAATCCTTTGAATTTTAAAATGCATTTTTTGAATCTTTTGAATGATACCTATGCATCCGTTGAATCCTTTGAACGATACATATGCACCCATTGAATCCTTTGAACGATACTTGTGCATTTATCGAATCCTTTGAACTATAGCTGTGCATCCATTGAATCCTTCGAACGATACCTATGCATCCATCGAATCCTTTGAACGATACCTATGCATCCATTGAATCCTTTGAATGATATGCATCCATTGAAACCTTTGAACGATACATGTGCATCCATTGAATCCTTTGAACGATACCTATGCATCCATTGAATCCTTTGAATGTTGCGTCTGATACCTTTTAATGTGTTTAAACCTTGAAATAATACGTATGAGATCCAAGAGTGATTGATTTCGTCGAAGTAAATTGATAAGTGGAATATGCAGAAACCATTCTCTGACCACTCTATCATTAAGCAAATTAGATAGAAACCATTCTCCGACCACTCGTTCATTACCTCGGAATAAATTGAGAAAATCAAAAACACTAATTAAAAAAATGATGACAATCCATTACAAACATAAACAAACTAAGCCACAAACAAATTCCGGATTTCACGTCGCCAACATATGCAACACTTTCAGATTTAATAATTGCTTTGTCTTTCATCATCTACCAACTATTAATATACGGATTATAGTCAACAAAACAAACCAACATACATTTTATAGGATGATGTGATCATCTACGAAATAACGACATTCGTTAACTACGTTCTTTAAAATTATATGATAGTTTAATTAACGATTGATTGCAACCACTCGATGATGATCCACAACAACATTTTCTGGAATTAAGCATTTATGAACGAACAAAAAGACGAAGATGACTTGAAAAAACTGTCGTATTTTTCCATCAAAAACACCTAGCATAAATCAAACTTATTGTTGGTCAATGTACGTGATTATTTATTTGATAATTAAGTTCCCCAAAATAAGGAAATATTGTTGGTTGGAACCGTCAACCAATATAGTGTGCACTTTTTGATTTGCCTAAATTGCCCTTTAAGATCATTTTTATTTAAAAATAATGGAATATAAATAATGCTTACTTGGCGTTATTTGGTTGGTTCACAATGTTCACAATATATAAAGTGTTCACAAAAGATCCTCTGTCTATATATATATATATATATGTATTATATATATACATATACACACACACACACACATATATATATATATATATATATATATATATATATATATATATATAGATTTGGGTTCAAATGAGTACCATTAGTTTTGCGGAGTACCGGAGGTACCTCGCTTAAAATTATTTTTTTTGAAATTTTTTTTCATAATCATGTTTAAATTAATAATATAAGACTACTTGCAAAAAATCACACATAAACACATACTATAACTATGTGAAACGTGCAAGTTCACATGAACTGCACTGTTGTGAACGTATGTTCACAGCTAAGCATGTTCACATGAATTTTTTCACGTTCACATTACTTTTAAGAGGCTACGAAGTGTGAATGCGTGTATTTCTTTTACAAATATGCTTATATTATTTGTATCTGAATGAATATGAAAAAAAAAAAATTTTAAAAAAAAACTTTTTTTCGAAGCATGTTCACATCTTAAACCCGTGTGTTCACAGGTACTCACGGTACTCTGCATTTTTTAGATACTCACACGAACCATATTCTATATATATATATATATATATATATATATATATATATATATATATATATATATATATATATATATATATATATATATATATATATATATATATATATATATATATATATATATATATATATCATCAACAATACCTGGAATTCTAAATTGAACCTAAAAAAGAAGGGGAATGAAGAACAAGGCATATGTTACAGCAGATGCATGTGCATGTATAGACTGCAATAGAAATAGAAAATTCCAAAATTTTGGTAACCTGATACTCATGCCATGCTCTACTTCCCTCGAAGTACCGTCAGCAAAATCCCACTCGAAGTACCGTCAGCATAAGTAGACTGAAACCAACTATTATAAAAGAACCAGAACCGATAACGGCAGGTTCGTTCCAGTCCCTTTGTAATGTTTGTTGGTTTCATGGTCGGTCCCAAGTTTTCCACACCCCTGAAATACATTTTGGCCATTCTTGTAAAATGTCCGAAAGCAATAAGTAACATCACTTGTTTTTAAATGATACTTTGGGCCTTTTAAATGCAGTTTTAATACTGTTTGCAAACTCAGACTAGGAACGTTTACCACTAGAAAAAATGTTCATACAAGATGGAAATGGGAAAAAGTGGACTTACATGTCGAATTAGATTCGTAGAATCATCTGACCGAAAACTATAATTCCTACAACTCGATTTGTATTAACTTCATTTTGGTTCCCTCCAAATATTCTGGCCATGCCAAAGTCAAAAATCTTTGGGTTCATTTCTTCATCAAAGTAAAATGTTGCTCACTTTCAAATCACGATGAATGATCCGAATATGGGAGGCCATGTATTCTCTAGAAGAAAAAAATCTAATGTATTCTACAGGATTAAGGGTAATGGAGCAATAGTTGGTGTACCAGCAACTCACAGTAAGTACCCTATATACCATAATGTGGTTCTACAAAGCTAGACAAAATGCATACTTGACTTGTAAAGTTGTGATTTAAGTGCATATATTGCAGTGGACAATCAAATAAGACCAATTGTAATTTGGTTTGCAGCAATAGCAAAAGCATAAGATGCAAAACAACTAACGAATGAATTCAATCAAATAAGACCAATTGTAATTTGGTTTGCAGCAATGAAAAACAAAAGCAGAAATGGATCAAATAAGACCAATTCATTTTGACATCTTTACCTGTCTAGATCCATAACAAACTTAAATTAAATATTAGAGATCCCAATCATCCCAAGTTTAATGTATCCTTCTTCGTACTACACCATTTATTCCAAGAAAATTCAACAATTTGCATTTTGGGATGTGCCATATTAGGTGCAATGTAATTACTTTTGGGTAAAAGATGTCAAATTTAATGTATCCTTCTTCCTGCTACACCATTTATTCCAAAAATATCAAAGCATTCACAAAATAGATTTCTAATTTCCAATCATGTCACTACAACCAACCAAAAAATTAATCAGAATCATGAACCAAAGGAATGAAATATATATCTTCGAAGGTTTAAGGAATTGCAGAGATATACCGGAGAAGGAGAAGGTTGCGCCTCCATTATTCGATGTTGCGCCGCTGCTGTTCGATGGGTGCGGCAGGTGAGAAGGTCGACAAAAAGAGAGAGCTTGTCGAAGAGGAGCTCGACCGCAGATGAGAAGGGGGAGAGAGAGAGAGAGAGAGAGAGAGAGAGAGAGAGAGATAGCTCGGCAGACGAGGTTGAAGGCGACGAGGGTTGGGGGCGTTTGAGGGTTTGCCAAAAGAACTAGCAAATGTGATTTTTTACAAATGAGAGGTATCACTGGGGTATGGGGGTGGAGAACTGAGAAATGAAGTCTCCGCTTTTTTTGAAAGAGAAATGGTAATTTCATTTCTCACCATTTCTCAGCATGAGAGAGAAACAAAAACAGGGAAAGAGAATTGTTTTAATTCTCATTTTCCATTTCTCATGACTAAACAAACATGCCCTAAGGTCATGTTTCTGATAAAATAATGTTGTAGCCCATGTATTTACGTAAGTTCTTCACTACATTTACCTCATATTGTTGCTTGATCATTTTTTGAATTCGATGGTATATTTCAGTTAGAAATATTATTGAGTTGCTTTTGAGTATGAGCGTGAGATTTTATGGAGAGAAGAGCCATGAGAAATTTAGAGAAAAGTTGCATCCATAACCTTAATTTTCAAAGATTAACAATTTTATCCCTTCATATATAATTTTATAATACAATAAATTAAGATTACATATTTACGCTAAAATTAAGATGCTCCAATTAAGATTACATATTTAGGCTAAAATTAAGATGCTCTAATTAGGGAATGTTAAGCAATTAAGTTTTAGCATCATTATGGATTAGTCGTCTCAGGAATTTGAAGAACTCAATCAAGCATCCCGCAAGGAGGAGAGTCATGATCACCATCCACGCTAATGCTATACCAAGTAGCACAAAAGTATCTGGTCATCCATGACCGTTGATGGTGTCAAAGCTATTATGGAAATCGAATAAGTTATGGACATAGATGCAGTAGCAATCCACACAATAACTTTTAGAATCCTCAAGAAAGTAGCATGCTTCAAAAATGATGATCCACTTATCAGCAGCAAGATTTGTGTGAACAAATTTTCTTCATTCGTCTCAAGTGCTCCTGCTTCCATTAGAGTATGTAAATGGTGATTGTCCACATCTCTTAAACCTTGAGCTAATGTATCCATTGCAGTTTCCCCATTTGTGTTTGCCGAATTGACATCTACTCATGTATTGTGTACCAAGAAATTTATGGTCTAGCAGTGAAAACCAAATGTTTAATGATTAATCTTAATAATTATTTTACAACTACTACAAAGATGAATTAAACTAAACTTGATTAAATGTTCCCTGTTAATTATTATTGAATATGATGAGAAAGTTATTGGTATAAAAACCTCAATTTGATTGTCTTCCACAGCTAGGTAAAGTTAGGGCTGTCCACGGTTCGGTTCGGCTCGGTTCGGCATGAAAATGTGAACCTAAATGGCAGTTCGGTTTTCTGGCACAGGGTAACCGAAACCGAGCCGAAACCCGTATGAAACCGAACCGAACCGAACCGTGGATAACCGGTCCACGGTTGGCTGGAGAGATGGAAACAAGAACGTAATAAAATGTTAAAAACATAATAATCTTAGAGATGGAAACAAGAACGAGAGAGTGAATCAAGAAAAAATGTATACATGTGTCCGCCGGGAACTCGAGATCTAAAAGGCCGAGAGAGTGAGATCTGGATCAGTGGTTCACTTGTTCTTGATTATTAATGAAGCAAAATTTAAAAAAAAAAAAAAAAAAAGGGGGTCGCCGTCGATCGCCTGGAACTCAAAGAGAAGAAGATGGAGGTTTGAAAAATGAAAAGGTGTTGACTATTGAGAATTTGAGACTAGGGTTTCTTAAGAATTGTTGAATTTAACGAAATTAGAAAAGTAATAAATGCCAACAAACAACGCAGACTTCTTTTTCTTTTTTTTCTTTTTTTTTGTATTTTCATTTTTATTATTTATTATTTATATTAAATATTAATAATTTATAAATTATGTAGTATTCTTTATACCCTCGGTTCGGGTCGGGTACCCGCGGGTTTCTGTGTTTATAAACCGACACCGAACCGACATAGATCGGTTTTCTCGGTTTCGGGTTTTTCCGGTTTCGGTTTTTTTTCGGTTTCGGTTTTTTCGGTCTCGGATCATGCGGTTCGACTCGGTTTTCCGGTTCACTTTGAACACCCCTAGGTAAAGTATAGTGTTGTCATAAACGTCTTTCAAGTTAACAAACTCAAGATCATGTATATTCTCTATTACGAGCTTTAAAATCTCAAGCTGCTTATGTTTCACACACATATGTAAGATCGTCTCGTGGTTCACTATGGCCATAATGATAATGGCATGTCGTTGAGCATACACAAATTCTTTCACGACTTGATAATGTCCTTTGATACCTGCAACAAGCAGTGGGTTTTGTCTATGACGATCACGTGAAAGACATGTCTCGGGGTTAGTAGAGAGCTTGCTCTCTGACTATATTGGTGTGACCTTTTGCAGCTGCTAGATGAAGCGACAAGCGCCTTTGTAAATCACATTCGGTAGTCAACTGTGGCCTTCTGATTAAAATTTCCTTAACAAAAACGGTATGACCAAGCATCGCTGCAACATGTAATGGCATATCATCATAACAATTATATGAAACCTTGTCAAGAATTAGAGGATCTTCCCTTAGCAACATGCTCCAGTTATATTTCCTTCTAGTGATACTTTGTAAAGAAGTCTTTCCATTCTTGCCATTAATTGCCTCTTGATATCTCACTACAAAAGAGTGTATATATATGCACTCAATTGTTTTCGTCAACTAAAATTGTAAAAGTGTATATATGCACTCGATTGTTTTCGTCAGCTAAAATTGTGGTGAAATTATATGCAAAAATACTGGATTGTTGTGGTAAATTTATACGCAAAAGGACGGTATATATAAGACTTTCAAATTAATTATCATGAATATTGGAAAAGGTAGACAATTTAACACAATATATTTCGTTCATCGTTCCATTAATTGCAATATTTATTTCGTGCATCTTACCACATTTCAAAATAGACAAATACTCACATCATATCACAAGCAAAATCAAATAAGGGAAAAAAAACTCTTAGCCTTATTTTAAATTCACGCAAAATATTGCATGTACAATCAAAAGCAAAGAATGAAAAAAGAAACTCTTGCCTTTTTTATGAATCTAAATCTGGAACCGTTCATAAGATCTAGATTTATAAAAAAGGCAAAAGTTTCTTTTTTCATTCTTTACTTTTGTTTGTACATGCAATATTTTGCATTAATTTAAAATAAGACTAAGAGTTTTTTTTTCCTTATTTGATTTTGATTGTGATATGATTTGAGTATTTATCTATTTTGGAATGTGGTAAGATACACGAAATAAATATTGCAATTAATGAAACGATAGACGAAATATATTGTGTTAAATTGTCTACCTTTTTCAATATTCATGATAACTAATTTGAAAGTCTTATATATACCGTCTTTTTGCATATAATTCCACCACAACAATCGAGTCTTTTTGCATTTAATTTCACCACAATTTTAGTTGACGAAAACAATCGAGTGCATATATACACTTATACAATTTTAGTTGACGACAACAATCGAGTGCATATACACTCTTTTGCAGTGAGATATCAAGAGGCAATTAATGGCAAGAATGGAAAGACTTCTTTACAAAGCATCACTAGAAGGAAATATAATTGTCTTGAGCATGTTGCTAAGGGAAGATCCTCTAATTCTTGACAATGTTACATATAATTGTTATGATGATATGTCATTACATGTTGCAGCGATGCTTGGTCATACCGTTTTTGTTAAGGAAATGTTAATCAGAAGGCCACAGTTGACTACCGAATGTGATTCACAAAGTCGCTTGCCGCTTCATCTAGCAGCTGCAAAAGGTCACCCCAATATAGTCAGAGAGCTTGTATCGACTAACCGCGAGACATGTCTTGCACGTGATTGTGATGGAAAAAGTCAAAAAACTCACTCCATGTCGCAGCTATCAAAGGACGTTATCAAGTCGTGAAAGAACTTGTGCATGCTCAACGACATGCCATTATGGCCATTGTGAACCACGAGACGATCTTACATATGTGTGTGAAACATAACCAACTTGAGATTTTAAAGTTCGTAATAGAGAATATACATGATCTTGAGTTTATTAACTTGAAAGACGTTTATGGCAACACTATACTTCACCTAACTGTGGAAGACAAACAAATTGAGGTATTTATACCAATAACTTTCTCATCATATTCAATAATAATTAACAGGAAACATTTAATCAAGTTTAATTTAATTCATCTTTGTAGTAGTTGTCAAATAATAATTAAGATTAATCCATCAACATTTGTTTTTCACTGCTAGACCATAAATTTTTTGGTACACAATACATGAGTAGATGTCAATTTGGCAAACACAAATAGGGAAACTGCAATGGATACATTAGCTCAAGGTTCAAGAGATGTGGACAATCACCACTTCTTACAGACTCTAATGGAAGCAGGAGCACTTGAGACGAATGAAGAAAATTTGTTCACGCAAATCTTGCTGTTGATAAGTGGATCATCATTTTTGAAGCATGCTACTTTCTTGTGGATTCTAAAAGTTATTGTTTGGATTGCTACTTCATCCATGTCCATAACTTATTCGATTTCTATAATAGCTTTGACACCATCTACGGTCATGGATGGCAAGATACTTTCTTTTGTGCTACTTGGTATAGAATTAGTGTGGATGGTGATGATGACTCTCCTCCTTGCGGGATATATGATTGGTTCTTCAAATTCAATTCCTAAGACGACTAATCCATAAAGATGCTAAAGCTTAATTGCTTAACATCCCTTAATTAGAGCATCTTAATTTTAGCCTAAATATGTGTTCTTAATCAAAGCATCTTAATTTTAGCCTAAATATGTAATCTTAATTTAACTTGTATTATAAAATTATATATGAATGGATAAAATTGTTAATCTTTGAAAATTAAGGTTATAGATGCAACTTCTCTCTAAATTTCTCTTGGCTCTTCTCTTAATAAAATCTCACAGTCAAACTCAAAATCAACTCAATAATATTTCTATCTGAAATATATCGACAAATTCAAACAATGATCAAGCAACAATACGAGGTAATTGTTGTTTTAAGTGAAGAACTTACGTAAATACATGGGCAACAACATTATTTTATCAGAAACATGACCTTATGGTCTAAATTTGGCAATTAGACTTTGAAACATCAAATTGATGTTTTATATAGGTTAGAAATTGTATAATAAATATCATGTAGGTAATTTTAGCTGCGATCCACTCAATAGCTTTTAAAATCCATAAGAGACCAGCATGCTTCAAACAAATAGACAATCCATTTGTCAGCAACAAGATTGTCATAATACATTTGTCAGCAACAAGATTGTCATAATAGTATAAATAAATCCAAGTGTGTTTGGTACCATAAAGATATGGTACCTAACTTGTAGTGCCGTAGCTAGGAAGCCCTCTCCAATCTTATAGGAAAATTTGCAAAACTCCAATAAGAGGATGAACAATTGTTGAGTCATATTGCCAAGGTCCACTTGTAAGACTTGTGCATGTTTGAAAGGCTTTTTGAGTATTGGTTGGAGAGTTATGGTGTCAAACACCACCTAAAGGATCAAGACCTGCTTCAAAG